>OX451739.1:1472940377-1473278237 GCA_948472305.1 Vicia faba | reverse complement strand
ATAAATTGATCGGTTTTCATTAATTTTGATCGATCTAATTGGTTTGTAATAAGTTTTTACTGGATTTTATCGAATAGCATGACCATACTAGTGATGGATACATGTTTTGATTTAATTGGTAATAGACAAAACAAAACGAGTATTAAAACTATGTCGGGCTAGTGTCTGTGGGGTAAAAACTACACCATCAAGTTCTATCATGTATCATATTTTTATCAAAATCGTAAAAAAAAATTTATAAGTTTTTTCTGTAAAAATCAACATTAATTACATGAAATAGAGACAATACAAGTATAGTAAAAGACAATGCGTTAGTCTAGATAGTATAGTTTATTTATATTTCTTTATTTTTTGTACATGTATTCAATACACTTGCCACATCAGCTTTGTACATAGTATAGGTTAGTGTATATATATATATATATATATATATATATATATATATATATATATATATATATATATATATATATATATATATACTATATATATATATATACACTCTTGTAAATGCCTTAAACCATCAATGAAGAAAGATTTGTTTTTGCTTAACAACTTTCTGTTAGCTCTTCTTCTTGCTGCAACATTCTGTTATCTCTTTCTTCTTGCTGCAGTTTTACCTTCATTCAACATGAAGTTTCATGGTGAGTTCACCACCATTAACATGGTATCAAAGCCTCAACAGCTCTGGTAGCCATCGTTCTTGATTGCCTCTTCGTTTTCCTTTCTTGGTGTTTTTCCTTTTCTGATTTCACCAATTATTATCTTCTTTTTCGCAATCAATTCTTTTGTTTTCTGTTTCGTATACTCCATTGATGGCTTCCCAGAGCTTCACAGATTTCTCCACCAATTCTTCGAATCCCTATTATTTGCATCCGAATGAAAATCCTTCCTTAGTTCTTGTTTTGCCCCTTCTTGACGACAAAAACTATCACATTTGGGCTAGGTCAATGCAAATTGCATTGATTTCAAAGAACAAGGAACGATTCATTGATGGCTCGCTTCCAAAACCTCCGATTTCAGATGTTCTTTACGCTCCATGGATCCATTGCAATACTATGGTTTTGGCTTGGCTTCATCGTTCGATTTCGGAGTCCATTGCAAATCAATTTTATGGATCGATACTGCTGTTGGTGTTTGGCAAAATCTGCAGATCCGTTTCTCACAGGGAGACATTTTCGGCATCTCTGATATTCAAGAAGAGCTATACAAATTCAGGCAAGGTAGTCTTGATGTTTCAAATTACTTCACACAGATGAAAGTCATGTGGGATGAGCTTGAATCGTATCGTCCGATTATTGTATGTTCTGTGCAATTCCTTGTTCCTGTGGAGCTCTTGCTTCCATTAGGAAATACAGAGAACAAGACTATGTCATAAGGTTCCTCAAAGGATTGAATGAGAAGTTTACTCAATCCAAAACTCAGATTATGCTCATGAATCCATTACCAGATATTGATAAAACCTTCTCTCTAGTTATTCAACAAAAAAGAGAGCTTAATAGCTCTCAATCAGTGGTTTCAAATAACACTACTGAAGAGTCAAACAACTTTACACTTGAACACCAATTCTGGCAACAATCATCAGAAGTTTGGTAATAGTTCATACAAGGGAAAAGGTAATGGATATGGAGGAGCAAAAGGTCCTAATCGAATTTGCACTCATTGTGGAAGAACAAATCATACAGTAGAGACATGCTTCACTAAGCATGGATATCCACCTGGATTTAGAGGTAAAGGCAAATCCACAAATTCTAATTCCCACTCTCAATCTGTTGCTTCTGTTGAATCAGGTCAAGCATCTCCAAAGCAGGTTTCAACACATCCCATCAGTGGCTTCACTCAAGAGCAATATCAAAGTATCTTGGACTTAATTCAACAGTCAAAACCAACCCTACAGCCAATTCTATCTCAACATCTCCTTTTGTCCTGAATTCTCGCTCAAGTCATGATCCTGGTAAGAATTCCCATCTATGGATTCTTGACACAGGTGCCACTGATCATATTGCTTTTGATTTATCCTGTTTTAGCTCATATAAAACTATAGTTCCTATTCATGTTAGTTTACCAAATAGTTCTACTGTCACTGCCCTCTATTTCTGGAAGTATTGTCCTCTCTCCTACCTTGATCCTTCACAATGTTTTACATATCCCTAGTTTTCATGTCAATTTACTCTCTATTTCCAACTCGTTCAGAACAATGATTGTGTTGTTAACTTCACTGATAATTCATGCCACATTCTGCAGAATCATTCCAAGGAAATGATTGGTACAGCTAAACTTCAAAGAGGTCTCTATGTGCTTGATTCTTCTCAACATGACCATGCTTGTAATTCTTCCATAATAGATAATTCATATCTTTGGCATTTAAGACTAGGACACATTTCTGCTATAGGTTTGCAAAATGTATCAAAAATATTTCCCTTTACTCCTTCAAAATGTAATACTCAATTTCCTTGTGATCCTTGCCATTTTAGTAAACAAAAGAGATTATTTTTTCCTCATAGCACTACTTTATCTAAGGCCCCTTTTGAATTGTTACATGCTGACTTATGGGGACCATTCTCTACCATTTCAATGCTAGGACATAGATATTTCATTACTCTTGTTGATGACTATAGTCGATATACTTGGGTAATTTTTATCAAAACCAAAGACCAAACAAAAAAAACAGTATTATTCAATTTCTAGCTTTCATTGAAAATCAGTTCCATACAACTTTAAAGCAGTTCAGATCAGATAATGGCACTGAGTTCAATGCCTTATCTGAAGTTTTCTTATCTAAAGGTATTATTCACCAAAATTCATGCCCTTACACACCCCAACAAAATGGAGTGGTGGAAAGAAAACACCAACATATCTTAAATGTAGCTAGATCACTTTATTTTCATTCCAAAATTCCCATTAATATGTGGAGTTTTATGTCCAACATGCCATTCACATTATAAACAGATTACCCACCCCTCTTTTAAAGCTCAAATGTCCATATGAAATCTTGCATGGTCAGCCTCCTTCTCTAATTCACCTTAAAGTGTTTGGTTGTTAAGCTATGCTGTTTCCAATCAAATTCATAAAGCCAAGTTTGATCAAAGGGCAAGGAAAACTGTTTTTCTTAGGATTCAAGGATGGAACCAAAGGTTACATTTTGTATGATTTACAAACTCATAATCTTTTTGTGTCTAGGCATGTGACATTTTATGAAAATATGTTTCCTTTTGCTGTCACACATCCAAATCATACTCAGTCTTCACATCCTAGTCATCCTACTCAAACTGTACCACACAGTTATGCTGATGTTGACTTGTCACACCAGCCTCCTATTTCTACTGAACCACAGTCTAATTCTCCTAGACTTGACAGCTATACTTCACAGCAGAGTAGTCCTTATGACCAACCTTTATCTGTAGATACTCAATCTACTCCTTTATCCAATGAATCTATTGATTCTACACCAGTTCTTAATCCTAGCCCCCACACCCTTCCTTTTAATATACATAACAATTCTGAAAATCCTACCAACATATCTCAACCTAATCTTAGGCAATCTAATCGTTTTTCACATCCTCCAAGGTATTTAGAGGATTACCATTGTTACCACACTACTGATAATCCTTCTACTTCATTTTCCAATTCTACTAAGTCTATCATTCATTATCCTCTTTCTTCAGTCATATCATATGAGCAATGCTCTCCCTCATATAAATATTTTTGTTGTGCTATTTCATCCATTTCTGAACCCACCACATATAAACAAGCCATTAAACATGACTGTTGGGTAAGGCCATGGATGTGGAGCTTAAAGCTCTTGCAGAGAACCATACATGGGTTGTGGTGGATCTTCCTTCTGGTAAGGTGCCTATTGGTTGTCGTTGGGTGTATAAAGTTAAACATAAAGCAGATGGATCCATTGAAAGATACAAGGCCAGGTTAGTAGCCAAAGGCTACACTCAAATGGAAGGTATCGATTATTTTGATACATTCTCACCTGTAGCCAAGCTTGTCAGTGTTAGAGTTCTTCTTTCTCTTGCAGCTATCAAAGGGTGGTTTCTTGAACAGTTAGATGTTAATAATGCTTTTCTTCATGGAGATTTGCATGAAGAAGTTTATATGAATCTTCCCCCTGGCTTGTCTGGTTATGATTCATCCAAAGTTTGCAAGTTACAAAAATCATTGTATGGCTTAAAACAAGCCAGTAGACAATGGTATTCCAAATTATCTACTTTTCTCATCTCTCTTGGATATACTCAGTCACAGGCTGATTATTCTCTATATGTCAAAAATGATGCACCCCATTTTACTGCCCTACTGGTCTATGTTGATGATGTTGTTTTAGCAGGGAACTATTTAGTTGAGATCAAACTTGTTAAGCGTATGCTACATGACAAGTTCAAAATTAAAGACCTAGGCCAGCTTAGATATTTTTTGGGATTTGAGATTGCCAGATCTAAAGAAGGCATATTTTGAATCAGAGGAAGTATACTCTTGAGTTATTGCAAGATGCTGGAGTTCTTGCAGCAAAAACCTTCTTTGGTTCCTTTTGATCCTAATGTCAAACTATCTGTCAATGAAGGAGATGACATAGAAGATCCTTCAACTTATAGAAGGTTGATTGGAAGACTCATTTACCTCACTAATTCAAGGCCAGACATCTCATACTCTGTTCAACATCTCAGTCAACATATGTCTCATCCTAAAGTTCCTCATTTCCAGGCTGCCACCAGAATTTTGAGGTACTTAAAATCGGTTCCAGCCACTGGTATTTTGTTTTCTGTTTCTAGTGACTTAAAGCTACTTGGCTTTGCTGATTCAGATTGGGCTAGATGCCCTGATACTAGAAAGTCTATTACAGGATATTGTGTAATATTATGATCATCCTTATTGTGTTGGAAGTCAAAGAAACAACATACTGCTTCCAGATCTTCCACTGAAGCTGAATATAGGGCATTGGCCTCTATTACTTGTGAAATACAGTGGTTACAGTATTTGTTCCATGATCTTCTTGTTGATTTTCATCAGCCTGCCTCCATCTACTGTGATAGCAAGTCAGCAGTGTATTTGCTCACAATCCAACATTCCATGAAAGAAGCAAACATATTGAATTGGATTGCCATGTGGTTAGAGAGAAAATACAATCCAAACTTATTCATTTGCTTCCTATATCAACTCATGACCAGTTGGCTGATATGTTAACCAAGCCACTTCACTCTCCTGCTCTAAAGAGACTTTAGCCAAGTTGGGACTTTGTTCTATCCGCAGTCCAACTTGAGGGGGGTTGTTAGTCTAGATAGTATAGTTTATTTATACTTCTTTATTTTTTGTACATGTATTCAATACACTTGCCACATCAGCTTTGTACATAGTATAGGCTAGTGTATACATATATATATATATATATATATATATATATATATATATATATATATATATATATATATATATATATATATATATATATATTATATATATATATATATATATATATATATATACACTCTTGTAAATGCCTTAAACCATCAATGAAGAAAGATTTGTTTTTGCTTAACAACTTTCTGTTAGCTCTTCTTCTTGCTGCAACATTCTGTTATCTCTTTCTTCTTGCTGCAGTTTTACCTTCATTCAACATGAAGTTTCATGGTGAGTTCACCACCATTAACACAATGTATTAGGGTATTTCTTATTTACATTCTAAAAACAACACTAATAACTAAGTCAAATAATATTTGGACATCAATAAATCTAAAGAAGTTGGAAACCGATATAGTATTATTAATTAAATTTCTTAATTTAAGCAATCAAGTAAAATTCTTCTATAAATAAAGACTTAGTTTAAAAACTATAATATTTAAATTTATCTATTTACGGATAATTTCTTTAGTTTAGATCACACAATTTAATTATACTCGTTCCCGAGATTGAATAAAGGAACTAGTTGTGAATGAATCGTTTGTTAAGGGGAAAAGAATTTGATTTGCAACAATCATTATCAGCTTCTCACTCATCAACACTTTTCTTTCATCCAAACATCTTTGGGACATTTCATCAAACACCTTGAGAGCAAACTTAAAATAAGATGAACATAAAAACTGTTAGGGACAATTCTGAGAGAGCATTCTTTACTTGGGACACACCTTTGTGAGAGACACACCACATGTTTACCCAAAATTTTAAGGTGATCGGTGTGTGGGTTCTCTCACTTATAAAATATTCATTCTTCCTTTTCTAATCAATGTGAGACTTCTTCCTCACACTTGATTCTCAATACTCCCCATCAAGTGTGAGTCTACAATGCTCTCCCTCATGTGGAAGCTCTCTCTTCCATATACACTTGTATCACCGTTGATACTCTTCAACAAAAGAACCTTCTACCCACCACCTTCACTTGAAACCAAAGGCTCATAATACCACTGTTATGGGCAATTCTGAGGGAGCATTCTTTACTTGGGACACACTTTTGTGAGAGACACATCACATGTTCACCTAAAACCTTAAGATGATAGGTGTGTGGGTTCTTTCACTTATAAAATGTTCATTCTTTCCTTTTCTAATAAATATGATACTTCTTCCTCACACTTGATTCTCAACAAAAACAACACACACCTGAAACAAAATAGAAAACAAAGTGACAACACAATATCTCAGGGATTTCAAATCTTCTGGTGGTGGAGGATCTAGAGGAGGACGTTTTCCATATTTGTTCCCTTTTGGCCCCTTGGTTGGTGAGAATGGTTGTTTAGTTGCAGGGATTCAGTTGTTCTTGGCGGAGAGAAGTGAAACCATGATGGAGGTTGGAAGTAGAATAAGGCAAGGATCTAGTAAAAATTGTTGATTCAAAGGAATGAGAAAGAGAGAAGAAAACCCCACAATATGGGAGAAAGCTTCACTTAGGAGAAACATCATCCATGTCAGAGGAGAAAAACACATTTGCTGGAGGAGAGACCCCTACAAGAGGGGAGGCGGCACACATCCATAACTGAAACCCTATTTTCTAGAGAGAATGAAGAGCCTCTCTCTCTCTCTCTCTCTCTCTCTCTCTCTCTCTCTCTCTCTCTCTCTCTCTCTCTCTCTCTTTCTCTCTCTCTCTCTCTCTCTCTCTCTCTCTCTCTCTCTCTCTCTCTCTCTCTCTCTCTCTCTCTCTCTCTCTCTCTCTCTCTCTCTCCTCTCTCTCTCTCTCTCTCTCTCTCTCTCTCTCTCTCTCTCTCTCTCTCTCTCTCTCTCTCTCTCTCTCTCTCTCTCTCTCTCTCTCTCTCTCTCTCTCTCTCTCTCTCTCTCTCTCTCTCTCTCTCTCTCCTCTCTCTCTCTCTCTCTCTAGGTTTTCTCGACTTATGCGTAAGATACTTAGTTTTTTTACTTAATATATTCTCTTATAATTTATCTAAGTCTTCATTTGTTTCAAGTGATTTGACTACCCTTTATCTGATCTACTCTCTTTACTATATAATAGAAGAAAAAAATTTTATTTTTCGTGCTCAAACAACCTAAGTCGAGTTACCACCATTTTATCTGTGATAGGTGCTACATTGACTATCTCTTTTAATATATATTTTTATTTATAATTGTATCATATCTAATTTTACCACACATCTAACACTATGTTATCATCTATGTTAAACGTGCCTTTAGTTCTACGATGAAAAAAATTGATTTTAAGTGAATTGATTATGTAAAAAATGATTATAGTTAAAAGTAAAGTGATTTAATTTTGATTACATTTATGCAAAATTAGATAAAATTAGGGGTGGCAAACGGATCGTCTGCCTCTCCTTAAGTCCGCCAAAAAGAAAACGGGACGGGCAAGTCCGTCAAATAGAAATGGACATAAAAATCTAGTTCGCTCCACCAAAGTGTCAGGTTGGCGGACTTGTCCGTCTATTTTTTAATTTATTCATTTTCATTTATTTAATAGATTAATAGATTTTTTTTTATATTTCAATTAGATTTTTCACTTCTTTTTTAGAATATTTTTTTATAAAATATCTTTTTAACAAATTTACTTAAAATAATACTTCATATATATTCACAATAAATGTATAAAATAAAACCATCAAGCATTGAAATTACTAGAATTAACTAAAAAAAGACAAACTTAAGATAGGATAGACTAAATGAATAGGTGTGACGGACTTTAGCAGACGATCGATTTTGACAAAGTGGACTTAAGCGGACGGCGGGCTTTAACGTGACAGACTTTGATAGACAGCAGACCCAAAATCTCACCCCAACCGACTATTTTTGACAGATATACGGACTAACCCGTTTTGTCACCCTTAAATAAAATGTCATAGAAAATATTCATAATTAAAGTTGAATAGGATTATCTGAATCTCATCTTTTATCATTATCTGATAAATATAGGTTTTAGTCCTAACATTTAATAATCATTAATATGATTATGATAATTTAACAAAATAGATAAGACCAATTTATTTTACCATGGGTACCATTTATCTACTCTAAATCTCTTAGGTTAAAAACTTAGTCACTCATAGTAAATAAAGACATTACCAAAGATTTAGTGTAGGAATATTTTTTTCAAAGGGTGAGATTTTCCACCAAATATCTCAACGTAATTATTGTCATTTTTGCCTTCAAAATCTGATGTTAAAACCTCACTTCTTAATAAATGTGTTGATTAGAGGCTTTTAGGATTGAGATATACAATACAAAATATCCCAAAAACACTAGAACGCATACAGGGCTACAATGCGTCAAACCAACCTCCATATGATAGATTTTATACTTTAAGAGCATGATTATCGGTGTTCTTTGAGAGTTCCTACACATTTATTAAAGAAATTGTGTCAATAATAAATGGATATTTCACTTGTTTTCACGTTCCTGAACTAAAGCACGTCCTCATACTAAAGCACGCTTCTACACTCCAATTAAGTGGGTCATAATAATAAATTAATAAATAAAATTGCAAGAATGTAGTTGATTTGTTTTAATGTGGGACTCATTTTAGATTTTTTGATGAGTTACATGGATATTTGAGAATTGTAGATGGGTTGTTTAAAAAATTGAGAAGTGTGAAATAATATAAAAAATTATGTGGGTCCCATTAAAGAACCCAAATGGGTATGACGGATGTGGATGCTCTAATAGATAGAAAAATGTGACACCACAATGCATACATATGATGGAGCAGTACATTGTGATGTCAGATTCGCCTGGGGTGGTGAGCAAGTCTCTAGCCTAGATTCTTTGAATTTTAAGTTATTTTCTAACTCGTATTATTTATGAGTAATTTTTTGAATATTTGTTTGAGTTTAATTTATTGGAATAAAGGGTTTTCAAGAAACATGATTTATGGAAAAGAAGAAGAAGAGAGAAGAGAGAGAATTGAAAGTTTGTTCTTATTGATTTCTTATTTATTATAAACTCAATAGCTTTTTATATAGACAAACAATGTCCAGTCCCAATTAGACAAAATATGATTTCGACAGACTACAATATATGTTGTATTCGACTTCGTCGAATACAGCTTATAACCTATACAAAAAGTTATTCGACATACACCACACATGCATTTCGATAGAAGAAGAATTATACTTCTAACACACTCCCTAATTCATGTTCTCGAGACTTCTCATCCCGACGTTTTTCTTTAACTCGTCGAATCTGACTTTCTTCATAGGATTGGTAAATATGTCGGCTAGTTGCGCTTGTGTATTGCAATGCTTTATCTCAAGCTTCCCTTTGTTAACTCGACCCCTCAGAAAATGATACTTTCTTTTTATGTGCTTACTTCGACCATGACACACTGGATGATTCACCGGGTTAATAGTTGACTTGTTGTCGACACACAACTTTATCTTCTTAGGTTCTGTTATCCTGAGTTCTTCAAGTATCATTTTGACCCATGTTTCTTGGTATGCAGCGTATGATGGAACCACATATTCTGCTTCGCATGATGACAACCACAATGCTTTGCTTCCTCGAACTCCAAGAGATTGGAGCACCTTCGATCATGAGAATGTAGCCTGCAGTACTTTTCTTTTCGTCTTGATCTCCACTGAAATCTGAGTCAGTATATCCATGAACTTAGACTTTGTGTTGTTCTTCGACTTCTTTGGTAACAACACACCATTATCAATAGTCCCTTTATGTATCTCAACACCCTCTTTACTGCGATGAGATGACATTCTTGCGGTTTCTCTATAAATCTACTCAACAATCCTACACTTTGGCAGATATCTGGTCTAGTATTGCAAAGATATCTCAAGGATCTAATGATTTGTTTGTAAAGGGTCGAACTTACAAACTCACCGTTTGTTTCCTTTTTCAACTTTAATCTAGTTTCTAACAGAGTGACAACTTCATTATAGTTGCTCATTTTAAACCTCTTCAAAATGTCTTGAGCATACTTCGTTTGATGCAAGCATACTCCTTCTTTAGTATCTTTGAATTCGATCCCTAGGAAATATGAGAGATTCCCTAAGTCATACATTTCGAATTCCTGCATTAATTTTGACTTTACCTTCATTATCTCAGCTTCATTTTCTTCTGTAATGAGTAAGTCATCAACATAGAGGCATAAAATGATTTGACTGACACTGTTGATATCATTTACATACACTCCATGTTCAGAGACACACTTTATGAAACCTGCTTCGATCAGGAAGCTATCTATCCTCTTATTCCAAGTTCTAGGAGCTTACTTCAAACTATAGAGAGCCTTCCTTAATCTATATACTTTTGACTCTTGCCCTCTGACGTTGAATCCTAGTGGTTGAGTAACATAAACTTCTTCTTCCAATGGACCATTCAAAAATGTTGACTTTACATCTAATTGATGCATCTTCCATCCTCTATATGTTGCTGTCGAAACAACAATTCTGATTGTTTCTAACCTCGCAACATGCGCATATACTTCATCAAAGTCAATACCAGGTTTTTGTAGAAAACCTCTGGCCACCAATATTTCTTTATACTTCACAATCTCACCATTTGGCCTTCGTTTCACCTTGTAAATCCACTTTATATCAATTGGTTTCTTGTTGGTTCTTTCGACAAGATCCCAGGTCTTGTTCTTCTCAATAGCTCTGAGTTCTTCTTTCATGGATTCACACCAATTCAAATTGCTCATGGCTTCGCCCAAATTAATTGGTTTTGCTCCAACCATCATCATGGCTTCTTCGATTAAGTCACCATCTGCATCAACTGCTTGATCTGGAAACCTTTCATATCCAGTTATCCTGGTCGACTCAATTTTGGTTCTTATCAACCTTATTTATTCTACGCAGGTGGTTCTTCATTTTGACTGGTTGAAGCATTACCTTGTTCATTTCAACTCGTTGAAGCTTCGTTCTATTCATCTTCTTCGAACACATATGTGACTGTATATGATTCTTGTTGGACTAAACTTTGACTCCAATCCCACCCTTTGCTTTCGTCTATAAGAACATCTTGACTGATCACTAGTTTATCTTTGTTTGGCGAATACAACTTGTATGCACCAGTCGAATGATAATCTATGAGCAACATGACTTCACTTTGATCATCCAGCTTCTTTCTTAATTGTTCAAGTACATGCCTGAAGCACATTGATCCAAAAACTCTAAGATGAATCACATTTGGCTTCGACCCTATCCAAGCCTCATGCAGTGTCTTTTCGACCATCTTCTTCGTTGGGCATCTATTTAGAATATTTACTGCTGTCGAAGCTGCTTCAGCCCAAAATCTCTTAGGCATATTTTTAGCTTTCAACATACTTCTCGTCATGTTCAGTATACTTCTATTCTTTCTCTCATCTATGCCATTATGTTGAGGCGTATAGGATGCAATAACCTTATGATCTATATCTTCCTCATTTCAAAATCTAGCAAATTTAGCATAAATATATTCACCACCACCATCAGTTATTAACTTCTTCAATTTACAGTCACTTTGTTTCTCAGCATGCAACTTGAGCTTCTTGAACAGTGTGAATACCTCACTCTTCCTTTCAATAATGTAAAACCACATATGTCTGGTGAATTCATCAATAAAAGTAAGGAGATACTTGTTACCTCCATTTGAATTTACTTCAAAGGGTCCACACACATCAGAATGAACCAGCTCCAATTTTTGCTTTGATTTCACGGGCAAGTCATGTTTGAACGCCTTTCTAGCCTGTTTTGCTTTGCAGCATTTCTCGCATACCTACTTTGGTTCCTTTACATACGTCAACCCCAACACCATCCTTTTCTGATTGAGCATGCATAAACTTTTTATGTTTAGATGTCCATACATGTGATGCTATAGCCAGTTTTTGTCTTCTTCTGTAGTTGAAGCAAGACATTTGTGATCTGATGTGTTGAGTTCAACTTTGAACATTTTTGTTCTCCGCCAATGGTACTTTCATTATTAGCCTCTCATCAGCTCTATATACATTCATATGATTTTTCTCCAACTTCATATTGAAGCCTTTTGCAAGTAATTCACCTATACCTATCAAGTTACTTGTCATAGAAGGTACATATAGTACTTCAGTGATAATAGCTTTTTGACCATCCTTCCTGACAATCGAAATATCTCCTTTACCACCTGATTTGATGTGCCTGCCATCTGCAAACTTTACCACCTTTTCGATTGGCTCATCTAACTTGGTAAACCAGTTTTTATTGCCACACATGTGGTTGCTGCATCCTGAATCCAGATACCACATATTATTTTTCTTAGTGTTTGACTGAGTTTTCACCATCAACAACACATCATTAGAATCATTATCTCTAGCTCGTGCATATTGAGCTTCATCATTATCTTTTGGCCTTGCAGCTTTATTTCTTCGACAGTCTCTAGCATAATGACCAAAACCTTGACAATTGTAACATTACATCTCTTTCGTGTCAACTTTCTTCTCAGAATACTTGTTGCCCACACCTTTCTTGATTGAATCAGTATTCTTGCTTGACTTCTCATCATTATCAAGATTCTTTTGCTGCTTCGACTTCTCTTTTCCAGCTTTCTTGCTAAATCTTGATTGCAATGCTTGTTCAGTCACCTTCTCTCTTTCTGATTTTCTCTACTTCAACCTCGTTTCATGAGCCTTCAATGAAGCTTGAAGTTCTTCCAACTTCACCTCAGATAGAGTCTTGGCATCTTCAGTTATCACAACAATGTATTAAAAATCTATAATTAAAGATCTCAACACCTTTTCTATCTTCTGCAGATCCGTAATCAATTCACCACATGCCTTCATCTGGTTTGTTAGCGTCACAATTCTTGAGAAATATGCAGAATTTGATTCGTCTTCTTTCATCTGAAGCATCTCGTATTGCTTCCTTAGAGTCTACAACTTCACCTTCTTCAATTTCTCATTTTCACCATACAAGTTTTTTAACTTTTCCCAAGCTCCCTTTTCTATTTCTTCTTCAATTATTTTCTCAAATACATCAAAATCCACACACTGGTGAATCAAGAACAGTGCTTTACCATCATTCTTCCTCTGATCTTTGTACGCAGTTTTCTGGGCTTCTGTCACATTTGCTTCTAGTTCTGATACTCCGTCATTCAAGATTTCAAAAACATATTGAAATATGAAAATAACATTCATTTGTGCAATCCATCGCTGATAGTTTTCACCTTTGAAAACCGGTAGATTCGCTGGAAACTGTATTGATGTTGTTGTTCTGTTTGACATTAGATTCTCTCTGAATCACAACCGAGCTCTGTTATACCAATTTGTTGGAACAAAGGATTTTAAAGAAAGATGATTTATGGAATAGAAGAGGAAGAAGAAGAAGGAGAGAGAGAGAGAGAGAGAGAGAGAGAGAGAGAGAGAGAGAGAGAGAGAGAGAGAGAGAGAGAGAGAGAGAATTGAAAGTTTGTTATTATTGATTTCTTATTTATTACAAATTCAACGGCCCTTTATATAGGCAAATAAGGTCCATGCGCAATTAGACAAAATATGCTAAAGCCCAAATCATAATTTCGACAGACTATAATATTTGTTGTATTCAACTCTATCGAATACAGCTTATAACCTATACAAAAAGTTATTCGACATACATCATACATGCATTTCGACAAAATAAGAATTATATTTCTAACACAATTGACAATCTAAACTACACATTTAAAAATAAAACAAGTCCTAAGAGAAACAATACAAAAATATTAGATTATGTGCTGATTATAAATTCTAATCAACAAGAATCCTCTATTATTTTTTTACTAAATATATAACTTAAATTAAATGAAAATGGTATACAATATATTTACAAAGAATATGTCATTGCCTAAAAAACATTTCTCCTATTGTGTTTGCAAAGGTGTTTATCTTTGTTGGCTATAGAGGCACATGTGTCTGAGTCACCAGCGGATTGAAAACATGGGTTTGTAATGAGGGACTCCCTTTAAAGGCTTCAATTTGGAGACATGAAAAGCAATATGAATCTATGCATCTAGTGGAGAATTCAATTCATAAGCAGCATGTCAAGCTTCTTAGTGACTTGGAAAGATAAAAAAAAAACACTTGGTGAACTTAAAAGTAGTGTTAAGTACAAACCATATTTTGTTTGTAGGTTTGAATACTCAACCAAAACTATATTCAATAGGAAAAATCTCAAGTTTCATATAGGTTTTAGACAAAGTTGGGATACAATTTTTTATAGAGTGCTACTTCCCACTTTACTAATTGATTTTGTAGGAATGAGTTATGTTAGACTTTAATTCTAATATGGTACAAAACTTACCTATCGAGTCATGGGTCACCCACTATTTATATCCACACACAAATTCAAATAGTGAAGTGACACCCCTAACCTTACAAGTAGATCTTGTAAAGACGGGTTATGTCAAACTCTAATTCTAATATGATATCACTTTAATTCTAATATGATATAAGAACCCGTTTCAAGATCTGTTGGGCTACCTACTATCAGGTTTTCGTTATAGGACCATCCAACATTTATATCCACGCACCAAACCATTAGTGATGGTGTGAGGAAGTGTGTTAGAGTCTCACATAGTCCTCGCCCTAAATTGTGTAAGTGCTCAAAATACTCATCATCACCAAATATTTTTTGTCTCGTGGAATGGTCAAGCGCACTAACAATCGCTTAAGTATCTATTAGCTTTTTCTTTTGCTGAAAATAAAGTAATTTGTCGGGAACAAATACTTCTTCATATCAGAGTCCCTAATACCAAGCGTATAAATCTTCTTTAATATTTACTTCCTCGGGAGACATATGAGTTAGCCTGGAATGGTAAGAAGGAATAGGTCGGTGGAAGTGCACTCTGGACCAATACTTTTGAAAACTCCCTCCGCAAGAGTGGGCACTTCCCACCAGGGTCAGAGCCGAACAGAAGGCCAAATGAGCCTCAGAAGTGACATGTTTCACCAATATGAAATGCTCTAGGAAATCACCCCAATTAGAGGCAAAATATTTTAACCAGGGTACTTGAGGACGAAGAGAGATCAATCCTTAATCCCAGGCATCATCCAACAAAGTATGAGCTACATAAAAAGGTTGAGAAATATCCCTAATGAAGGTTTCCAAGACTTGTACTCGGCACAAAGTTGGAACGCATTCATGAAAGCCCAAGCTCCAGGATGATCCGCGAAGGGGAAACTTTTAGATGGTTGATCACAGTCACCTCAAAACTAGAGAAAGGCGAGTGTATCCCCAACCCCGTGAAGAGACACTCGTACATAGGAATTGAATAGTCCTTGAAAGAGCTTCATACTCTCTCTCCTTCAGCCATACTGGTAGAATTTCCCACTCTAGGGGATTATCAATCGTGATGTCAGTTTTGGTTACATCATTGACAATGTTAAAAATAGAAAGAGTCCTAACTATTTCAGCAACCATCCAATGGACCTATTGGAATTAAACCACTCGATTAATCAAATAATATTACATGACACTACGCTAGCTCTATGATGATCACCAAGAATGACCCATGACAGAACATCATGCCGCCCCTGGT
This sequence comes from Vicia faba, assembly GCA_948472305.1. Lineage (NCBI taxonomy): Eukaryota > Viridiplantae > Streptophyta > Magnoliopsida > Fabales > Fabaceae > Vicia > Vicia faba. The sequence goes on along the minus strand of OX451739.1, from coordinate 1,473,262,328 downwards.
ACTCCATGTGACAAGCAATTTCAGCATCATTATGGTCATGATCAGTTATTCCTCGATATGTTTTAACAAAGCAGTCAACATGTTCCCTCCTTTGACGGGAAACCTCTATATCTTCCTCAGTCAAGGCAGGAGGAGGCATTAACTTCTCGACAAAGTTTTCACCCCCGACAGACTTCACTAGAAACAGAGTCTCTGAAGAATCCCAATAAAGAACTTCATCAGAAAGAGATTCTCCAAACATCCCTTCTATTTATGAATCACCACTCAACAGAGTGGTTTCTGGGTTAAAATCCCCACTAATAGAAGGAAATGAATTTGATTCAAACTCCATTCCCCTTTTCGAAGACAGATAGGCACTACCCTTCGAATTGCACTTGACAAAAATAGGGTTACCATTCATAATAACGAAAATGAGGTAAATACTTGAGTAAAAAGCTAAGGTGGAGAGAATGTACCTTGAAATATAAGGGCGAAAGCGCTTAAGCAAGGATGAGGGTCGAAGGATCAAAGCTTTAATTCTTTGAAGTTTTCAACACGCAACGACAATTACTCTAAAAGAAAAATGCTCTTAGATAAGAAGGAATAACTCAAAGAGATAGGGGAAAATCAGTCTACAAGATAGCTAAAAAATTTATCCATGATATCTCTCCATCTTTATATAGACAAAGGCAATCGAACAAATCAGATCGAAAGCAAGAAACAAGGGTAAACCAACTATCAGATTCAGCTGGGAAAATGCAGCCAAACTCAAGTGTACCCAAGTACACAAAAATTTGTGTCACACCACTCCATGTATTTTCAGGTCTCACATCAAAGAAACAATGAAATGTTTCAATAATGAGATTGCATTTAATTCTCACATCCCCATCATGTTTTGGCAAAACAAAGCAGTGCATGCTAGTTGACGCATGAACAAACATCCTTAATAGTCGGACACGACTACTGAAAGACTCCATAACACCAACCATACCCAACAAGTCTTGGGGACAATTGTTCTATGGTGGCTAAAAGCCAGAGACCTACCGCTCTACGCCTGCCAAATGCCCAATAGCACGAGGTTTATTATCCAACCTACTTCGTCAGACCCAAGATATAAATACATTCAAAAAGGATTTTCAAGTACACAATCTCTAATATCCATTTTCACTACCACTATCTTGAATTCTAAATTTACTTGGATGTTAGAGTGCTAAGCATGCAGATACCCCCCTAGATTCACCGTATCAGAGATAACAAACACCGATTTAAGATCGACATCTCTGATTCAAGAAATATCGTGATCGCAACCTTCGATCCACGATATTACATCATCGCAATGCTCAGAAAGTCTAACTCTGCCGTAGTTTTCACAATCCTCTTTATTTTTAATTCTGTAACATAACAAGACCAAAAAAGTAAGAACATCTAAATAGAGGACATGGATCCTCTCTCGTAAATATTTTATGTAGTAGAACTTGAATAGTTTTTTTCACTTTATATTAACTAAGTCATTAAAATGAAATATAAATGGTGGAGATTGGAACTTTGAAACCCCGAGTAAAATTTTCACCGGAAAGAATCGATACTTCTAAATTGGAAACTACAAATACATTTAAATCTATTAATATTATAATATCATTGAATTGAAAAAATAATTGTATCAATAATTACAACTCACGGGCCAGTTTAGTTCAAATAAGGGGAAGTAGAGGGAATTTAATAGAGGGAAGGGGAGGGAAGGGGAGGGAAGGCGGAGTTTTTTAATTCTAGATATGTTTGGTTCAAAAGAGTGGAGAGAAAATGAGAGATTTTAATTAAAAATATGTTTGGTTCATGATAAGAGGAGAGAAATTTTATTAATAATTTATTTTTTTATCTTTATGATATTATATAAGTGATATGATATTCAAAGATGAAAATTTTATGATATTTTTTTGATAATAAAATTTCTAATGTTGAGTGATTAAAAATGTTATAACTTACCACACAACATTAAGAAAATTGAATAAATTTTATTCAAATTATAAATTATAACTCTCACACAAATTAAAGTATGTGTTGATAACAACTTTTATAATCCTCACACAAATTAAAATATGTGTTAATAACAATTTTTAAATTTGGATGAATTGTATAATAAAAAAGTACATAAAATAATTTATAACTAAATTTTCCTCCCCTACATCCACTCTAAGTTTAACATCCAAAATACTAGGGTATTATTGAAATAGAATTAACAAACCAAACTCAATTTTTAAAAAGCTATTTCAAATCTAAAAGATAATTGTACCATCAATAGTTACAACTTTGAAAATCAAATTTCATAGTTCCACCAAATCTGAAAGCCAAATTTAAATTTCAAAAAGAGATAAGATTTTACAGCTGATGGTGGCGATAGTTCATACTTCATACTACATACTAAAGAAAGATAAACACAACATTAGTTAAAATAAACACACAAATTATAACACAAAAATAAGAATGTAACTAGGATGGGCCAACTAAATGCTAATTAACTCCCTAACCATACATATAATAAGATAGCTATGTCATTGACATTATTTTGGTATTGGTCTAATAGGAATCCTAACAAATTATAATCTGTGTCAATTAGTTCTCTCAGATCAATAACAGAGGCCTACAGACTAGTTTATATAAACTAAAGTTAGGTTAGATTTTTTTTTAAAATAGAAAATGTTTATGTTTTTTTATAAGTCTATTTAGTTAAAAAAATTAGACTCTAGACCATAAAAAAATCTTTTAAGTTTCTCAAACCGACTTATTTAAATAAATATGAATACTTTATTATTATTATTATTATTATTATTATTATTATTATTATTATTATTATATGGTATTTATATTTTAATTAAAATACAAAAATAAAGTTTATATGTCTAAAAAGATTTATGAAAATACACTGAAAAAATTTATGAAAAATATCATAAGTTGTTTTCATAAGTTCTCTCAAACAAATAGTATCAAAATATATATGTTAATAGGTAAACTTGAATAAGTCAATGCAAATAAGCATCTAGTCTAATTAATCTTTTTAATTTGTTAGCTTATTTTAACATGAGTTGAATTATTTATTTGAAAATATTCAAATAAAATATGTTTTTATGTAGACTAATATGTAAATTAAGCTTTCGAAAAAATAAGATCCATGTCTAAAAAAAAGTTTTTGATAGAATCTGATTTAAGTTTTAAAATTTTTAACAGACCAGACTCAAACTCAATAAATTCGATCCAACTTATTTCCACGTCTAATCACAATATACACGCATTTTTAACTAAACATTAATGATAATGATTTCCACGTCTAATCACAATATAGACACTTTTAGTTAACTAAACATTAATGATAATGATTTCCACGTCTAATCACAATATACACACTTTTTTAACTAAACATTAATGATAATGACTTGCATGCATATTTCATCTAACTAAGTATTAAGAATATCTTAGAACGTAGTTGCCTTCACGAAAAACAAAGGAAGACGTGATAAATATTTGTTAGAATTTAAACACAAAGAAGAGGAAACACACAAAAAGGGATATTAATTTTTCAACATTGTATTCTACTTTTATAGTTTTGATTCCTTTTTAAAAAGAATCTCTTTTAGTTTTACCGTGATTTTTTTTCTCAAAATAAGATTAACAAGGATTAAATTGTCTCTTTTTATTTTGTTAACTAACATTGTTAATGTTACATTAAAGTGAAAACGTTAGACAAAAATTAATAAATTTTGTTGTTAAAAAATTAATAATGGTTTAATTGTAAATCTCTTATTTTTTTTAGCCTATCTATTTTAAAATACGGAATTTTAGCCTTTTTATTTTAATTTTTTTTAAAGATTTTAATACTTTTACAAATTTAAAAACAATTTTTAATAATACGAATTTACATTGATGACATGTTTAACATAAATTTTAAATTAAAATGGTTTTTTTAACTGTTCACTAGTGAATTATCACTGACATATTATCAATATTATTAAAAATTGTCTTCAAATTTATAAGGTGATTAAAATCTTCAAAAAATTAAAATAAAAAAATTAAATTTTGAAATTTTAAAATAGAGGATCAAAATTAAAAAAAAAAAAGATAATAGAAGACTAAAATTATAATTAAATCAATTACAATTGAATAGTAAAAATCATTGATTTATATTTACATTAATATATAAATATAAATAAATATTATTATCAAAAACTAAATTAATAAAACAATTTATATTATTTAACTTAATTAATATATACCAGTAAAAGACTTTAAAAAAATCAATATAAATTTATTATAAAAAAAACTGAAAAAAGTTGCTATTTAAGATTTTGAATAATTTTTTAAAAAAATTTCTTTAAAATAATCACATTTTCAAAAGAAATTTCAGACAAAAAAATTTGTCACGTTGAGGTCAAGTCACTCGGTATAGCGCATACATGTAAAATTAGGAGGAGGCACTACACTGCATGACTTGTCATCCTGTGTAGGACCATGCAGTGTGGCACGTACATGTACCTGTAAGGAGGAGGCGTCACCCTAGGTGGCTTGACATTTGTTTTGCATTTTCTATAAATATAACAATCTATCTTCACCATTTTTCACACTTTTTCTCACATCACTCTTAAAAATGTCTTCCACTCCCTTGTCAAGATTTTTCACTCCCTTGTCAAGGTTTTCACTGATAAAAAGAAATGCTCATGTTATTTTTTCGCCAACAAAGCCTCAGATGAAGATCAAACTCTGGAACACACAAACGTTCGAGCATTTTCAGATGCACTTGATTCGCTAGTTGGACGAAGACATTCCTGATGGTAAACAAATAAAAAAAATTAAAAGGCAAATTACATTGTTCAACATATATTGTCTTGATGGTTTTAATCTCCTAGTTATTATGATGTGTTTAGTTATTTTGTATGCTTATCGTATTGTTGTGTTTTGCACTGTTGTTTTGACCTTGTTGTGTTGTAATTTTTTGGATTATTGTCTGAAGGTTGTTGTAATCAAATGTTAACTTGAACACAAAATAAATAGTTGAATTTAAATTGAACTTTTGTGCTTACAATAAATAAATTACTCCATAATTAATTACAGTATTAAAATTATGTTGCAGAGTTAGACCCAATATTCAAATAATTTTTTTGATTGTGTCCAGATAGACGAAATGTACTGCATAACCTTATCATCTTGTTTGGTGTATCCATTTAAATTTGAATACATGTGTTGTTAGAGCAACCCTTTTTCTTCCTTCGCATTTGGTCATTATGTCAAATAATATTCTATTGATAAGTAGGCCAATAATCCTCCTTTGCCAACACGGAGAAGGTATTGATGTACACACTTAATATGCTTTTGACTTTGTACACGTGGGATATATGTGCTCTTGGGTCCATGTGAACATGTGAACATTCCGCTATGACATGAGAGCAAGGCATACGAAAGGCTTGAAACTTTCCGCAATCACACCAACTTCTATCTAGTTCGACATGATAGTATCCCTTTGGCATCCCCTCATTATGATCCATAAGAATGTTATCGGTCCATCTTAACGCTTCAGAATTTGTCAACCTGATTTCTTCACGATAGTGTTGTGTTGTACCCAAAAAATTTTCCCTCTCATTTTACTCAAAACATACTCCTAGGGTTCTCAAATGTTCAAGGTGGCTCAAGAATTGACCAGACTAATTCTCTTCCTAAGCAATAAGCTTCCAACTAGGGTTTCACTTTTCACAAGGAAGTTTGAGTTTCAAAAGCCTCAAGTTGTGTCCATGGTTTCTCACATGTCCTCAAGAATGCTTATACCAAGTTTCATGCCTTGCATCACAAGTTTGCTCAGTCAATTGATCAGGTGATTGAAAATCAACTATATTAGGTCAAAAGTCAATTATGGTCAACATACAATCAAACTTCAATATTTTTGGTCAACATCAACATTTTGAAGTCATATTCACCATTTGGTCAAGGTTTGATCATGATTCCTCAAGGAGAGCTCTCAAATCATCAAAAGTAAAAAATTGTTAAATTAGGGTTTCCTTAGGAGAAGTCAACTAAACCTTGACCAGGCATAACTTTCACATTCTTCTTCCATTTTTCCCCAACCAAAGCTAATTTTGAAGAGAATCCAATCCTCTATAACTTTTTTTTATTCCCAAGTCCAAAAAATGCATCATTGGAAAGATATGAGCCAATATATTACAGGTCTTTTTAAAAAGTCAACAAAAAGACACTTTTTATCAAGGCAACTTATATCAAGATAAAGTCCCAAAATGAAAAAATAAAACTAAAAAAGTTATAGAGGACACCTTGAGGTTTCTAAAAAGTCAAAGATCATCTTCAAAAGATGAAAATTGAGCATGTTATGGTTTTCACAAGTTGGGCAAATTTGTGAAAATGCATGAAGTCAACTTTGAGCAAAAGTGCATCTTTGAGTTAATGGACCTATTTTTTAGGGTTCAAACATGTTTATGGAATACCCAAGGACCTATAAACCTATCCATGCACTATTGTGATTTTTATCTTTATTTATTTGAATTTTATTCATTTAAAACCAATAAAATCAAAATAAAGTGCAAGATGGGGGTGCAAGCCGTGTGCAAGCTATTTTTTCCATCAAGATTCAGGCCCAAGAAGCTCATGAGTAGCTGTCAAAAACGTGAAAAAATAGATTGGAACATGGTTGAAGCAAAAATGGTAACTTTTGATACAAATTGCAAATCTCATACTTTGTCATAAACCACAAGGATTTTGTACGAGTTTTATTAACCTAATTCATACCATATATAAGCACAAGTGATCAAACCACAACGGTACACGCCGCCTGCCTCAAAAGAATGCAAAAGTTTCTCCAATTTTTTTCCAAAACTAGGGCAGATGTAAACCATGCTCTCCAGTCTTCATCCATCAGTTTCAAACATTCAATCATACTCCTGGGGCCTCCAGGAATTGTTCCCAGCCATCACTCAGGCTTGAAGTACATCAGAATTCGCCAAGTCAACTCACTGGTTTTTTGGTAAAATTTTAAAATCCAAACTCTCAATTTATACATTGTTGAATGCTTTGACATGTGTGCATGTGTTCATGTGCATCCTTAGAACAGGTGTAACGCATCGTTTGCAAGCTTGAACATCTAAATAAGGATCCACATTTTTAAGTCGTGCTGCTTTGTTTTGACCATATCTCGTTGTACAGGTTGCGTTAGCCAAAAATGAGATCACCATTGAACTTGCAATGGTTGATTTAGGAGGATAGGCCCCTTCTTTCGAAATGATTTTGCTTCATGTGCAGGTTTTGAAATTTCGGGCTGTCGGAGAAGGCGACCGGAGCTAGGGCTCCGACGCTTCTCCGGTGAGTCAAGATGTTTAGGTTTGTGTTGACTACATCCATGACAATGGGAAGGCTTCTAATTGGTTCATTCATAATAACAGGGACCCACCTGGATTTGTTTTGTTTAAACTAAAAAAAACTAAAATTGTTTTATTATTTAATCAATTGATTGCAATTATGCTATCGAATGTATGGTCGTCCCAATGGTTGAGACATCGTGCTTAAGGCTTTGTGTGTGCGCAAGGGAAGGGGTTCGATCCTTGCCACTTGCATATTATTTTTCTGAATTATTCTTACAGATCCAGTGTTATAGGGGCAAGCGCGCATACCATGTGTCATCAGATCATCACTATTGGATCATCACAACATAAAATCCAACGTTCCAGATCTGAGCCCTCATGATAGACCCTTAGGGACTAGCTGCACTGAATCACACGCTAGCTTTGGGTTTGTGTGTTATGGCCTTGGACAATTTTCAACGTCCACCCCCCAAACTGCTTCACAACATCAGGCCCAATTTCTAATTTCTTTACTCTTTTTATTTTATTTTATTTCATAGTTTCATGTTTTTTTTTAAAACCAATTCTATTTTAATCATAAAATCAGAAACATCACAAAATGATAGACTTAGGTTTTTTCTAATTAATTAAATTTTTGGTGAATTAAAATTAATTAATTTAATTATTTTGACTTATTTCATTAATTAAAATTAATTAGAACTAGGTTAAAATTTCAAATCTTTTTCTCAATAAAATACCAAAGATATTTTATCAAATACTTAGATTCTTTAGGGTTTCAAATTTGTTCCCATTTAAATCTTTGCGTGTTTGTTATTTTCCGTATTCTTATTTTTTTTTCTTCCAAATATTGTATTTGCTCACAGTTTGTAATAGTTTTAAACTAGGGCTTACTTACTGTCTTTCCCCCAAAGTTTTATGGTTTGTATCCCCTTCCCGAAGCTCTGTAATAGCGTAGGACGTTTATTTATGTTTTATTATTTTACCATTATTATAACTATTTAGATTAATAGGATTGCATGTCAAGGCGCAAAAGAAATCAATAGCTAACCCTAATTGCAAGATAAATAAATTAAATTAAACCACTCGAGCACTTACACCTTTAGGGTGACCTCTCTCGTTTCCTCGAAAAACAATGGTCACGTCCCTCGAATGTGTGGATACCATTAGCAAAGTACCTCAGTCATAAAATCATCATAAAGATCATAGTCTCTCGATATCCCTCGAAGTTACCTACGGTATATGATCTTGTCCCTCGATGTTGCTTACGAATATATGATGACGTCCCTTAAAATTGATAAAGGTATCCCTACATGTTGCCTTCAATGACCATAACAATGACCCTACGTCTGTCCCTCAAAACATCCAGATACGGATGCCATCCTGATACTCATTCTTTCAACTTACAAATTACAATTCAACAAGCATTCTTGGATGGCATCTACAAGCCCATATCCAACAAGATTCTATCACCTCTCCAAATGGAATCTTTAAGCCCATTCCTCCTATCATCGCATCACCGAGTGCAAATTTTTGGGCACTCTAGTGTCCAATCATCTTCCACCTTCGAGTCGCGAATGGCAAAACTCGCCAATCTAACTCTTCAGGTTTAAGAAGATGGGACATGGGCAGTTGTTGTACCCCAAAATTTTCCCTCTCATTTGTCAATTATTTTCTCACAAGATATTCTATGACGTCAAGTTTGCAGCACTGATACATCAATTTAGGCTTGAAATTGGCACAAGGGCAAAATGGTCACTTGCATACTGGAAAGTCAAACTTTGACTTTTTGGTCAACATTAAGTTTCAAATATCACAATTCATCAAGACATTCAAAAATATCAAGCTTGATCATCAAGAAGTTAAGAAAGTCAAAAGTCAACTTGAAAAGTCAAGATTTTCAAGACTTAGAAATTTTCTAAGTGTTTTTATACATGATAATTTCATCACTTCATGCCATTCTTTCACCAAGATGCAAGACGGTTCAAGGGAAACTTTCAACATAAAAGTTGTAGATTTCCATGATATATACAACATTGCTTTACACAACTTCTCCTAAATATACTTGGATCTCAAGTTATAAATTCATGAAATCATGACATTTTCATTTAACACTTAGAGAAATTTTCAACAGATTTTGTGCAGGATTTTATCCCAACTTCTTGGCATTTTTTCACATAGTTCCAAGATGATTTTGTCAAAATGGCCAACATGAAAGTTATAGAGGGTGTTTCAAGCTTTCCAAAACATACAAGAGCATGAATTTATCATACTTGAGCTAGGAGATTCAAGGATCTGAAGTTGGGCATCCACCCTTGATTTGCAAGTCATTCTATTGAAGAACACACAACAAAAACCTTATGCTATGCTGCATAATCTTCACTTTGCAGGCCTCTTGACTTGTAAGTCTATCCATAATTAGATGTTTACACAAGAGCTTGAGCTATTACCCAAGTGTTTGAGCCATTGTCCAAAATATCTTTCCATTTATGGCATAAAGGCACCATTTCTATTCTTGGAAAGCAATCTTTTTGTACAAAGTTTGTCTTGAGCCCATACTTTGTTGGTTTCTGATTTTACTCCACCATAAAACATGGAAATCAACCCCTCTAAACTAGAAACTTTGGTACTTCATCTTGGAACCATGGAGTACTTGACATAGTTTGATACTTACATCCCAACCAAACCATAACATGTTGTGTTGTAAACATATTCAGCCTTTGTTCACAAGTCCTTTGCCTATAAATAGAAGAAGCATTTGCAAGACAAAGAGGTTGGAAAAAAGAGATAGGGAGAAGAGGAAAAAGGGAGAAAGAAAACCAGAAGTTTTGTTGACAAACTCTCAAAAATCTCATATTCACAAAAGCCATAACAGTCCACAAAACTTCCACTCTTCATTTTTAAAGTCCAAACCTTTGAACCTCTCATACCTTGAAAATTATGTCCAACCATCTAAACACTCCACATACATCATATAGAAATTGTTCAAACACAAGAAAAACTTCTGTAACATCACTATCATCACTTCCCAAGTTCAACAACAGCCCATACAACAGCTCAAACTCAAAGCACAAATTTCAGTTTCAAGGTAAGTTTTCTTGGCTTTAAACTCTTCATTTAAATCATCATCATTTGGTTCATTTTTGAGGCTAAAATGCAGTGACCTTTGAAGAAAAGTTTGGTAAAAAATCATGAACAATTGCCAAGATTGAGTGAGAAGTTTTCCATGAAATAGTATCATGAACAGGCAGGTGTAAGGCAACTATTTTTCAAAATCATACAGTGTGCAATCAATTGCACGAGGTTCCAGTAGCCAAATTTCCAATTATTTACAGTGTGCAATCGAGTGCACAACCATGAAAATCGATTGCACGGGGTTCCAGTAGCCAAATTTCCCAAATTTTTGACTGTGCAATCGATTTCACAACCATGCAAATCGATTGCACTGGAAGTCAGTAGCCAATGTTTTGAAAAACTGACGCGTGCAATCGATTGCACTAACATGAAAATCAATTGCACTCAAATAAAAATTGATTTTTTTGCTTTGAAAGAACTTGAATAAAGGTTTGGACAATATAAAATGTTTCCTTTTGACCATTGAGCATCTATATCTTAAGTTCAAGGTAAATATCATCATTATACCTTGAAATTTGCCAAGGGCTTGAACCAAAGACTTCATCCAAAGAGGCTTTTAGCTTGATCAATAATTTTTGCCTTTTTTATCAATCATGACTTGTCTTCATCAAAACAAATTGCATTCGAGAAGCTTGATTTTATGGCATGTGCCGACATATAATGATCCAAAATGTTTTCCTTTCCTTTCATTTTTCTTTATCTTTACATGCTTCATATATTTTCTTCATGGCTATTCAACATGGTTGTAATAGATAATTAGGACTTTAATTTCTTGCAATCCCCATTTGTAAATTTGTACACCCCATCCCCAAATGATTGTAATAGCGTAGGATATTTACTTTCTGCAATTTACTGCTTTACATATAACATGTTAATAATTAGGGTTTGTATGGCAAGATAAAACCAATCAAATAGAAAACCCTAATTCAAGACAAAATAAAGCATGAAAATGACACACTTGCACACAAACACCCCCTAGGGTTACTCCACTTGGTTGCCTTGAACAAAATGGCCATATTACGCATGTAAGGTATCTTAGCAAAATCATAGTCCATCGATGACGCTATTCAAAGTTGCCTTACGAAAATGATCTTAGTCCCTTAAAATGCTAAGATACTTTGCAACATTGCGAATCATGGTCATACGATGACCCACGCCCGTCCCATTTACATCCAAAGATAGGGTTGCTTACTAAATCAATGGTAAGACAACAATATCAAAGGAAAAGAAAATGAACAAGAAAGACATTTGAGTAGGTAAATTACTTCTAGTTACTTGCTCCATTTCAAAACAACTATCCTTGCTATTTTCCAAAACAAACACACACATTTCCAAACATCTTACAAACATTGAAAACATTTTCAAAAAAAGACAAACATCTTTGTATACATTCTTACGAACGAGAATCATTACAAATATTTCCTAAACAATGGCCTCTTTTACAAAACACTTTCAAAAACACATCTCACAAACACCTCTTTGAACTATTTTTCGAAACAAACACTTTGTATGCATTCTTATAGAGACGAGAACCATTACGAAGTTCCATTTTCAAAAATACTTTCAAAAACCACACACAAAGCACAATTTCAAACAAAAGCAAGTGATATAGAAAGTAACTAAGAGCCCATGGAAAACCATGGATGAAGAGGGTGATAATACCTTCCCTTTTCATAATCTACCCCCCGAACTCAAGAAACAATCTCAAAGGTCTTTCATGTGCTTTTTCACCTTTCCTTTTGGATAAAAGAAAAGTCGATGGCGACTCTTACTAACCGCAACATTTGAGATAAAACACAAAACCTTCAAGTCAGTTCTCCCACCGTATCACACATATCAAAGAGAAAAAGGTGTACAAGCTGCATAAAGCCCTGTATGGATTGAAACAAGCGCCAAGAGCTTAGAATAAGAAGATAGATATCTTTATAAGGGAAAAATAATTTGTGAAGTGCATAATTAAACATGGAGTATATGTAAGAAAAAGCAATAGTGAATTGTTTATACTATTTCTCTATGTCGATGATTTGTTGATAATAGGTAGCTGCAAAAGTGAGATCGAAGACTTCAAAGGTAATCTCAACAAGGAATTTTAAATGTTTGATTTGGGTGACATTTTATATTTCCTTGGCATCAAATTCTACAAGAGAAGTAGGGGTTTGATTATAAATCAAAGAAGATATGCAAGTGAAATTATCAAGAGATTTGAGATGGAAGAATGTAACTCAACTTCGACACCTACAGAACCAAGACTGCAATTGTCAAAAGATGCAGAAGAAGATGATGTCGATCCAACCTAATACAGAATACTTATTGGGTCATGAGATACATTTGTCATATAAGTCCTGACTTAGCATATAATGTAGGTATGGTTAGTAGATTCATGCAGAAGCCAAAGGTATCACACCTAGCAGCGACGAGGGGGATATTGAGGTATCTAAAAGGAACTCTTGACTATGACATTTTGTTTCCCGTAGATGATAAAATAAAAGAATGCAAGTTCGTTGGATACACTGATTCAAGTTGGTGCAATGATGTTGAGGATAAAAAATAAACAGCAGGATATGTGTACATTCTAGGTGGTGCACCAGTTCCTTGGAATTCGAGAAAGGAACCAGTAGTGGCATTATCATCGTGCGGATGAGAGTATATAACTGCTTCTCTTTTTGCATGTCAGGCAACATGGATGGTGAAATTGGTCGAAGAAATCACAAGAAAAGATCATGGAGCAATTACCATAAAGTTTGACAGTATGTCAGCTATTAATCTGGCGAAGAACCCGATAGAACATGGTCGAAGCAAGCACATCAAGATGAGGTTCCATATCTTCGAGAGTAGGTAGCAGAAGCGAAAATGAACTTGGAACACTGAGGAACTAAGAATCAGATTGAAGACATCATGACGAAGGGTGTGCATGTCGAAATGTTTAGAAGACTAAGAGTTGTGATGAATATATATAGCTTAGACACAATGCATTAGGTGGTGTGTTGAATGTGTAATTCCTTGTGTCGAAGTAGCATGTTGCTTGACACAAGTTGTGTCAAAACTTAGGCTTGTGTAAGTGTATCGAGTTGTGTCAAAGTAGTTGCTTCACACAGATTTGATTTAGGTCTTCTTGTACCCCAAAATTTTCCCTCCCATTTTTACTCAAAACATGCTCCTAGAGATCCTAAATTGCTCAAGGTTGACCAAGAATTGACCAGGAAAATTCTCTTCCTAAGTAATGAACCTCTAACTATGGTTTCACTTCTCATCAAGATGTGTGAGCTCCAAAGGACTAAAATGTTTTCCATTGTCCTAATATGCCTTCAAGATTGTCCATGACAAATTTAATTCCTTGCACTACAATTTTGCTCATTCAATTGCCCAAATACTTGAAAATCAATTGTACTAGGTCAAAAGTCAATTGTGGCCCATGTACAGTCAAACTTCAAGATTTTGGGTCAACATCAACATTTTGAAGTGATATACATCATTTGATCAAGGTTTGATCATGATTCCTCAATAAATGTCCCTAATTCATCAAAAGTCAAAAATTGCTAAATTAGGGTTTCTATAGGAAAAGTCAACTAAACTTTGACCAGACATAACTTTCACATACTTCATCCATTTTCCCAAACCAAAGCTCATATTGAAGAGAATATCATTCCCTACAACTTATCTTCATCCATCAAGTCCAAGAAATGCACCATTTGAAAGATACAAGCTCAGACATTACAGGTCATTTTTAGAAAGTCAACAAAAGCCACTTTTTGCCAAGACCTTTTATATCAAGATAACATCTTCAAATGCAAAATTGATCAGAAGAGGGATTTAAGTAGACATCTTGTGCTTTCCAAAAAGTCCAATATCATCATAATTAGATTAAAAATTGCGCAAGTTATGGCTTTCCCAAGTTGGGAAAATTTGGAAAATTTCAAGAAATGGGCATTGAGCAAATTTGAACTTTTAAGGCAATGACATAACTTTTTGGACTTCAAACACTTTCATGACCTCATGAAGAGCCTATAATATCATTTTTACCATGCCTTACATTTTTTTACTTATTTTGTACATATTTATTTTAATTTATTTCAAATAAATATAAAATAAAATGTATAAAATAATTAGAGGTGGGTCTTGGCATTTGGGCTGGTGTTTTGGCTTGTCTTAAAGCCCAAGAATTCGTGAAAAATGTCCAGGTACATTGCAAATTTGAAAAAAATACAAGATTCCACATCTTTGTCCAACTTTCAAAATGACATTCATGGCTTTGAAAACACGTGTTTAAGGCTGTTTAAACCTTTGCTCTCTTGTCTCCTCCACCTCCACTATATAATCCACACACTAGCAAGCATTAAACACGATTTACATAGCCTAGAAAGAGCCACAAAAATTTCAAAAAAATCTCCAAAGTTGTCATTTTTCCAAAACCACTTATCCAGTCTCCCTCAGTCCAAACAAAGACTCCATCACGTTCCTGAAGGTGCCAGCAGTCACTTCCAGCCATTTTCAAATTCCATAGCACCCTCAAACTGCAAGATTGTGTGTCACCGGTCAAACAAGGTTTGTCATATTTGAAATTTTAGATTCATGTGTTGTTGATGTTTTTGATGGTTTGATTTATGATCAGGAGGTCCATTAGAACATGTGGGACGTGTAGTATGAAAACTTTAAGGCCTGAATGGTGTGATGCCATTGTTAGGGCATCAAAAACTGAAAAGCTTTGCATCTCATAATCCAGGAGCTTTCAGACTAAATAAACATCACCATTGAATTTGTAGACTCAAAATTAGGGGGGTAGGGTCATTTTTGTTCTTGTTATGTTTGAATTTCGCAGGTTGGAAATTTGGAGCGGCTGGAAGAGATGACCGAAGCCACCATCTTTGGTGGCTTGACCGGTGCTGACTAAGACGTGGCAGAAAGGAACGATTTGATTGGTTCATTCAAATGGTTGGACCCTACTGGACTTGTGCGCATGTGATAACTCAGCGATATGACTCATTTTACAATATATCATAATCGTTTGATGTATACTAACGGATGTAAAGCCGTCTCAACGATTGAGTGCGTGAGTGTTAAGGCGTTATGTGTGTGAGAGGTCAGGGGTTCGACCCCTGCCTCTTTCATATTATTTTTCCATTTTTCTTTTTTGCAGATCCAATACAATCAGGTCATATGCACACACCATGGGTCACCAGATCTATACCCTTAAATGTCATTACAGCCAGATCCAAGCGTAGCAAATATGCGTCCCCATCATGGACATCCAAAGAATCTTCTCACTGGATTCCAATACAGCCCGGGCCTCCCCTTTTTTTGGGCTAAGTAAATTTCAATCAACACCCCCATTTTAATTCTGCAGACCCAGGCCCATTGATTTTGTTTTTTTTATTTTTATTCTTTTAATTTGTTTATTTTATTTAATCAGTAAGTTTTTTTTAATCAAATAAAAAAGTCAAAAAAACTTAGGATTAGTTTTTTTTAGAATAATTAATTTCTGAAATTAATTAATTAATTAACTTTAACATTTTTAATTAAAATAAGTTAGAACTTAGGGTTTAATTTGTGTTTAAATTATTTTCTCAAATAAAAATACAAAAATATTAGAATTAGGCTTTAAATTCATTTAGAAATTATCTTTTTAAATTAAAATTAGATTTAAGGTAGTTTAATTATCTTCTTAAAATAAACAAAAACCAAAAAGATTTTCTTATTTTACTTAGCAATTTCTTAGGGTTTTAGACGTTATTTTAAATTCACGCACATCATCTTGTTCTCGCATTCTTTTTATATAATAATGTACCTGCTGACAATATGTAATAGATTAAACTAGGGCTTTACTGCTTTTCTTTATTTTCTTTCCCCCATTTGAACATGTAAAACACCCCCTCCCCAAAGCCATGTAATAACATCAGGTTTATTTTCGCACTTTACATTCTTCTGTATATATTAACTGCTAGTAACTAGGATTGCATGGCAAGACTGAAACGAAAAATGTTAGCAAACCTAAATGCGCACGATAAATACTTGAACTAAACACAAGTGCACATACGCACCTCTAGGGTATCCCACTTCGGTTGCCTTCGGAAAACGATCACAATTCTCAAAACGTGAGAAGTTTTAGTGGCTGTCCTCTATTTTAAAAGATCACAAGTCCCTCGATGACCCTTTCGACGTTGTCTCGGTTAAAAGTGATCTTAGAACTTTAAGACAATTACTAAAATTCCTTGCCAAGTTGCCTTCATGGCCATAACGTCCCTTCGAATGTCCCTCAAACATCTGACGATAGGGCTATCTACTCACTAATAGTAGGATAGTATTATCTAAAGGAAAAGAGGAAAAGAACGAACCTTTCGAGTAAAGTAGATTGTTCTTAGATGCTTGCTCAAAAACAATTTTTCACATACACAAAACTCTTTCCAAAAACATTTTCAAAACACTTTGTATACGTTCTCAACAATACGAGAAATATTACAAAGTTCGCCATACTAAGGCGTCTTTTCAAAATACTTTTTTAAACACACAAAACACAAGGAATTTTTCAAATGAGCTAGCATCTAAGAGCCCATATATAACTACATATGGAAAGGGTTCTAACACCTTCCCTTTCCATAATCTACCCCCTTTACTCAAAATTCTCAAAAAGGTCTTTTTCTGTTCTTTTCACCCTTTCCTTAATTTGGATAAAAGAAAAGTCGATGGCGACTCTTGCTCATGACAACATTTGCGAATACAAACGCAAAACCAGTATTAACAGTCAGTTATGCCACCGTATCACAGAACTGACAACTCTGTTGGGGAAAAATAAAAAGCGGGGTTACCTTAGAGTTATTTCATTATTTAACTGCTTTTGTATGCTTTGTTTGCTTTACTTTTGAGGGCTTTATTTGGGTTACTATAGATCCTACACCTGGATCTAGGGCACCTTTTAAATAAGTAGCAATAGATCATGGAAACTGTGTGGGGTATACCGAAATGGTTAAAGCGATAGCTATGTTGATGTGACACTTTGGTTGGTACCGGTAGCCCTTGAGTAGACAAGGAGAATACGGGGCCGTTGTGTAGTGTCATGAAGCATCAACTGACCTTAGAACCTTTAATTGAACAACTTGGCCATTAGGAAGTAGTGAGATAATCATCTTTGGTGTAGCCCGAAGTCGGTTGATACTCGATACTATACTCATTAAGATTTGGCTCCCGAGTTTTGTTTGGTGGCAAGTCAGTTGTCGATCAAAATGAAACTTGTGAGAAAGATCAGTGATATTGAGATCCCTTAGAATCTGATTATTTTCTAGGACAGGTTGAACCAACTAAACTTCAAGAGGGTACTTACCTTAAAACCCATGCAAGCTTTAAACCTAAGGTCTTTGTGTGATTTGCTTGTGCTTGTTATATCTGTGTTTTCTTAGCATAATCATGATCATAACATCATGGCATATCATACTAACCATTTCAAGGATTTTTAAGACATATCTTTGTGTTGTTTTGTAGGACACGACATCCACTCGTAGGCATACTATTCAAGTCAACCTCATAAGGGTACCTCCTCAACTCAAGGAATTAGCATCAAGGGTTCCTGAGAGCTCTCCGTTCACTGAAAGACGTGGTCGACTTCTCAATCTGGTCATCTCAAGCCCTAACAAAAATAATAATAATAATAATAATAACAATAATAGTAATAGTAATAGTAATAATAATAATAATAATAATAATAATAATAGTAATAATAGTAATAATAATAATAATAGTAATAATAATAGTAATAATAATAATAATAATAGTAATAGCAGTAGCAGTAGCAATAGCAGTAGCAGTAGCAGTAGCAGTAGCAGTAGCAGTAACAGTAACAGTAACAGTAACAGTAACAGTAATAATAACAGTAACAGTAACAGTAACAATAACAATAACAGTAACAATAACAGTAACAATAACAATAACAATAACAGTAACAGTAACAGTAACAGTAACAGTAACAATAACAGTAATAGTAATAGTAATAGTAATAGTATTAGTAATAGTAATAGTAATAGTAATAGTAATAGTAATAGTAATAGTAATAGTAATAGTAATAGTAATAGTAATAGTAATAGTAGTAGTAGTAGTAGTAGTAGTAGTAGTAGTAATAGTAACAGTAACAGTAACAGTAACAGTAACAGTAACAGTAATAGTAATAGTAACAGTAACAGTAATAGTAACAGTAACAGTAATAGTAATAGTAACAGTAATAGTAATAGTAATAGTAACAGTAACAGTAACAGTAATAGTAATAGTAATAATAATGATGATGGTGATGATGATAATGATGATGATGATGATGATGACGATGATGATAATAATGATGCTGATAACGATGATGATAACAATGATGATGACGATGATGATAATGATGATGATAACGATAATGATAATGATAATGATAATGATAATGATAATGATGCATACTATTGCGCTATTGATGATGATGACAATATGTTTCGCATAAAAATATCAATTATAGCCACCTTTATAAACTTTTGGGTAAATTTATCTTTTGGTCTCTTAATGTGTTATTTTAATCTTTAATTAAAAAATATTACGTATTAATTCTATAAAAGTATTATATTAGTCTAATTATGTTTTTTCGTTAAACTTTCTTGAAAAAATGTTAACTTAAGTCTAGGTGGGAATCTTGATGAATTTTTATTACCTGACTTGACTTTTTAATTTTTTTTAGTTTTATTACATAAAGTTATATTATTTGGTTATAAACCCTAGGTCACGGTTGAGAGAAGAGATCCAAAACAAAAGAGGAGATCTACTCCACTACAACCTCTTTGCACCACCATCATGCATTACCGCTGTTGAAGGTCTAAGCTAACCAAACAACCACCGTAAAATCTCACCCGCACCACCAAGCCCCCACTGCACATCCTCTCTCTTCTCAGATCCATGAACCTCTATCACATGTATATCATCAGTCTTCATTTCCTGCCACCGGGAAAGGAAAACAACCCGACACAGGAAGTAGTGGCACGCATTTTCCTTTCAATATCTCACCTTCATCGTTTTGCATAGTCGGTCGTCATTTTGATGCTGTTGTAGATTTGGTTTTGTATTTGGGTTGTTTTTTTGTAGATCTGTTGAAAAACTGGAATGGAAACTGATTTTGAGTCCTAATAGTCCTCCTGCACATAGTGCTCATCAGGGTGTTACTTGAAAGAGTTATGTTTATATTTTTGGTAATTTCATTTGGTTCTATCTTTGATATTTTTGTGGATTTGTGGATCACACTTGAAAACTTATGTTTCAATTTTTTTACATGCTTTAGGTGGTAAATTTACATCTCCAAATCAAGAGAGGTTCAATCACTACAAGGTTAAAGTTGTATTAACTTGCTTCTGTGTGTGGTTTAGGGAAGTATGATTTGCTTTACTGAATTTTGACTGTTTGGAGATGTTGTTTTGAATTTTGTTCTGTGTAGGATTTTTGGATGTTGGACTTGAAAATTAATCAGTGGGAACAACTTAATTTAAAAGGGTGTCCTGGTATACGGTCAGGACATAAGATGGTATGCTCGAATTCTTTTACGATACTATGTACTTTGTAACCAATTTTCGTATGAATGTCTGATTCTTACATCTTAAGTCAAACAGGCTTTGGGGATGTTTGTTTATGAAAATGCGTAGTATGTTTAACTCAAATAAGATGCACATTTCAATTTTTTTCCACTTGTTCCCACTTTGTGAATTGCAGAAAAAGCTATCAAAAATTTGTTTAATTTTTCAATTATTGTTGATTCTTTTTGTTGTAGATTCTTTGTGTTACTGCTGACTGTAGTATTTATGATGTTAGGAATCTAACAATTAAATTAAATAGAAAAGAAATTTTTTATTCAGAATATAGTTAACAACTCATCAAACAAGAAGAGGGTTATGTACAATTATCATATCAATAAGAACTCTCACTAAGAATTCAATTCTTAAATTTTTGTTTGAAGATTCTGTTGACAATTAGTTTAGTTTGTCTGGGTATTTTTTTTTTATACACGTCCTATTTAAATAAAGCAATTTTTTATTACAAATCCGTGGTCATATTTTAAGGAGTTTCATACAATTAAATTGCATGGAATTGTTAGTTACTAGTCCCTGCTTTATGTTTATGTTTTTTGATGAATTGGTTGTTGGAATTTGACCAACTTATTTGTGTTTTTTTACATGAAACTGTTAAGAATGGTGAGAAGCATTTACCAAGAAAATGGGTGCTACTTAAATGGACATGAAGATACTTTTGATAGATTTAGGTATTTTTATTGCTCTCAAAGCGGAAGTATTGAACGCATTTGTTGTATTTTTATGAAAAACTTGATTTTGTTGTGTAACTTGATTTCTAATAATTTGCATGGGTTTCTAATAATATAAAAGGAGAAGAATTGTTATATTTTTTTACACATTATTAACAATTTGTGGGGGGTTTTAACCTCCGAAAACAAAATCTTTAAATTTAAATAAAATATCAATTTTTTAAATAAATTTGCTGACTCAGTATTTTGCCAATTTCCTTGTTGTCATGCCACGTTGACAAAAGTTAACGTCTTTTTAGAATAATTAATGGAAGGGACCAATAATGTTGATATAATAGCTTTTAAGGGACCAAAGTGTAATATTAAGATAGTTAAAGAACTTAAGCAAAACATTGAATTAAGTTTAGGGACTTAGTGACTAATTATGCTTAAACTTTTTACTGTGGGGTCTTATCAACTTAGAAAAACATAAACTCAACTTTCATCACACATGAAACCAATATCATTATCACCTTTCTTTAGATGTTCGTTCTATGTGTAGCCCACTAACTTTATTGTTTCAAAAGGAATGGAAAAATATCGAATAATATCCAAAAAGATAGAGATCAAGGTACGAGGGTCAGTTATGCAAAGGGAAGGTATTAGCACCCTAAACATCATTGTACTCAAGGAGATCCACTATGTTTGTTCTAATCAAAGGGTGTGTTATCTAAATCTTGAACTTGCTAAGGGAATGCATGAATAAATTGTTAAAGAATAAAAAGAATTTTTTTATTAATTGCGCCCGTTGCGGTTGTGAACCTTTTTGCCTATGTATCCTCTTCGTGCAATGAGAGATCAAGGCATTCGTAGTTCACCTTTAAAATGTTGGTTTATTTGTGTTTTTTATGAACAGTGTTAATTTCACATTCTACTACAACTCGACTTTTGGAGACTCACGCAATTGTCGTAGAAAAGAATTAACATGTTCTTTGTGAAAAGACTTTCAAAATAAAATGCCCAAAGGAAAAAATGTTAGAATTTGTTTAGTCTTTTTACCTTGAGAAAGGATTTGGTGATTTGAACCATATTAAAGACTATGACCGAAATGAAGCACAAGGTTGGGAATATACCCCCTCATACTCTTCCTAATACTTAAGGCTCGTGACATATGGTTTTCCTATTTATTTGTTAAGTTTTTTTATAGGTAGCAACCCCTTTCTGAAAAGTTTTCATAAGAAGAGCCAACTGGCAAAAGAAGTTTGGATTTGTTAAGTGTTTTATTGGGATAGTAGCAAATGAATCCCAATAGAGGGACATCAATTATTTCTCTGCTTATTTTCAAAAGAGTTTGTGAATTGAATCATAATAAAGTCCGAAAATGGAAGAAGAACAAGGTTAAGAATGTACCGCCCCACTTTTTCCCATAAGAATCAACTGCATATAATTCACATCTTTATTTGTTAAGTATTTTGAGTTTTCATCAAGAAAATATTTTTGTTTTAGATGGATCCAAAAGAAAGAAAAATCTAAGGGAAACTCAAGTCCTTGTTTTTGTCATGCAATGGTGGCCCTAAAGTTAGGATAAAGGGAATTCTACCTAATTATTATGATGTTTATATTAATACCTAGAGTCTATCTCAATTCAAACTCAAGTAACATTGAATCAAGAGATCCTAAGAGTACACGTTATTACACAAAGCAAAAACATAAACAACAATATCAAAGTGCAAAGACTTAATAGCAATATGGGACTTGAATCCAAAATAAGACTCAACATAAAGGAAAAACCCAAAAGTGAGACCAATTAATCCCTAACTACGCAAATACAAAGCCTATAAAGATAGGGCTTCAGCTCATGGCATCTCTATCCTACTTCTCATGTCAAGAACAATCTGAAACAATGCTTAAATGAGAGAGTAAAGAGAACTCTGACGACACCTAATGGAGAAGGTCTGTTGCCTCTTCAAAGCCTCATAAGCAATAAGAAAACTCTACAGAAACTTCGCAAAAGTGGTCAAACGAGTTAATCTCTAAGCATTCCATGTCACCAAAAGTCGCATCAATATTATCATAAACTCTTAGCAAAAAACGGCAACAAAACGATTACCAAATATAAAAAGAAAGATAATAGAAACCCTGATTAAAAATTCTAAAGAGAAGTCCTAAAGAATTCTAAAATTTTCCTACTACTTTTTTTTATTATCCTTTTATCACTCATTTTAGCAAAATCTAATGAAAAGAAGAAAGGTAAAAATTTAAGACTAAAAATTAAAATGCAAGTGAAACAAAAGAAAGAGAATCAGAGGGGTGCCCACCTAGGTCCTCGTGTGGTATAGGAATTCAGGCGCTTAGCCCAAATAGAGGATCCATAAATGTTTTTTTTGTTCAATTGCAATTCAGGTGCCACAAATAATGCATCATTGGATTCAGGGAAGATAAGTCCCAACAGATCCACTTCAACACCACCTTCACAAACTTTTTTCTCCAATCAACTTAATATCAATTGATTTATAAAAGAAAATAATTAAAAAAACAATTAAAAGAATGAAAAAGTTTGGAGCATGGATAGGGTTAGAGCGGTTCATGGTACTATTCTGTTAAAAAATTAAACTGAACCGAACTGAATTATTATATATTCATCCGAATCGAATCAAACCGTTTCAAGTTTTTTAGAATCGAACTGAACCAAAACTTTTGGTTTGGTATAACGGTTCGGAATTTCAAACTGTACTAAATCATTAGAAACCAATTATTATAAACCGAACTATTTGTTAAAAGAACTAAATTGTTATATTTGGTTTTGATTTTTTTTTAAATAAAAAACTTATTTAAATTTATTTTTTAGATTTTCGAAAAAGTCGATTTTTTGTATTTTCGGAGAAAAAAAATCGAATTTTAAATTTTCAAAAAAATTGACTTTCTTATTTTTGGAAAAATCAATTTTTTTTTCTTCGAAAAAATCGACCTTTTGATTTTTGAAAAAAATAGACTTTTTTTATTATTGAAAAAATCGACTTTTTGACTTTCGAAAAAATTGACATTTTGATTTTAAAAAAAAACAACATTTTAAAAAAAAAATCTACTTTTTTATTTTTTTTTAAAAAATCGACTTTTTGACTTTCCAAAAAATTGACATTTTGATTTAAAAAAAAAAAACAACATTTTAAAAAAAAAATCTACTTTTTTATTTTTTTTTAAAAAAATCAACTTTTTGATTTTCGAAAAAATTGACTTTTTGATTCTTGAAAAAATTGAATTTTTGATTTTTGCAAAAACCGAATTTTTTATTTTTGGAAAAAGCGACTTATTGATATTCGAAAAAACCGAATTTTTGATTTTCGAAAATACCGGTTTTTTTTCTTTGAAAAATCGACATTTTGAATTTTGAAATTTGAAATTAGCAACTTTTTTATTTTCAAAAAAACCGACTTTTTGATTTTCCAAAAAAATGGATTTTTTTTTATTTTCAAAAAATTGACTTTTTTAGTTTCGAAAAAACCGATTTTTGATTTTAAAAAAAATTGACTTTTTGATTTTCGAAAAAAATGACTTTTATTTTCCGAAAAATCGACTTTTTTTTATTTTTCGAAAAAATGGACTTTTTGATTCTCGAAAGAAATGACTTTTTGATTTTCGAAAAATTTGAAATTTTGATTTTTTAAAAAATGACTTTTTCAATTTTTTAAAAAATTGACTTTTTAATTTTTAAAAAAATTAACTTATTTTTATTTTTCGAAAAAATCGATTTTTTTTCTCGAAAAAGTCGACCTTTTAATTTTCGAAAAAAATTGACTTTTTTTATTTAAAAAAAATTCAATTTTAAAACTTAAGTAACAACGGTTCGGTTCAGAATTATTTTGGAATTGGTTAATTGTTTAATGGTTTAGTTCTAGAACCATTAATAAAATATAAGTTCGGTTCAGTAATCATTAGTAGTGGTTCGGTTATTTTTATCTCAATTCGATTCGATTTGGCAGTTCGATCGAGTTCGACGGGTTTTTTGAACAGCCATAGATAGAGTCAAGAGAGAAATTGAAATTGTGACGCTACAACTTTTGCGATACATACAAATTACAATACGATCTCTTATTCTCTCAAACTCATAGCGACACTCACGAAACCTCTTCCACCTGCTTCAATCAGCCGCCAGCTTGCTCGTACTGTCGCGTGATTCATCTAATCTCCTCATCTCCTTCGAATCCGCGCCACAACCTCCGCCTCAATAGAACTTCTCCGACCTCGTTCATACCTTCCGCCGTGACTTTCTCACCATCTTCGCTTCATCTTGATTCAATCGCAGACTTCATCATCTTTAACCTTCAATTCATGACTCGTTTCTGTCTTCGACCTCTGATCCAAATCACTAAAACGCTGCAGAATCGGTTTTCGTTCCTCCTCTGTTTCTTTGAATTTTGAACAAGAATTGGAATCACCCACGGAACACCAGAGATAAAAGAACTTGAGACTTATCGGTCAGAACTCGTCTGACGCGTCTTTGACGACGACAACGATAAATAGTTATAATGTTCTTAACTTTTCTCGTCTTCTCGTGATGTCTACTCCTCAGTGAATTACTGTTGTTACAATTCGAAATTGTTGAAACTGACGACGATGTTATCGCGTGCAGAAAAGCTGATGCGATGATGGAGATTTAAAGCAATTTGATGAGGAAGATTCGTTGAAGCTAGTTGAAGATACGATGATGTTGCGGTTGAATATTGGTAATAAGATGAAAGTTGTTGAGAAAACTCAGAGAAAACACAAAGAGTTTTTCTGGATTTCGTTTGTGAGATTTTCTGAAGAATGATCCTCGAAGGTTAAAGATTGAAGAGAGATTGCAGTGAAGAGAACGATTGAGGATGAGGATGAAGATTGAAGGTGATGCATAAGATTGAAGGTGATGCATAAGATTGAAGGGAATTGTTGCAAGTTCAGGTGAGAATGGATCTGAACTCTTGATTTTTCTCTCTGGATCCTGAGCTCTTGAAGTTAGTTACTGAAGATTCCCTCTGAGCCCTTAGATTAGAAAGTTAGTTACAAAAGATTCCCTCTGAGCCCTTAGATTAGAAAGTTAGTTATCGTTTACAGGGCTAGGATCAAATCTGATTATCTCTCAAACTCAATCTAGAAAAAAAAAATATGATTTAAGGTTCTGATTTCTCATTTTATATTGTTCCTCTCACTTTCTATATTTTCATTGTTTTCCTGATAACTCCTTCTCTAATTTTTTTCTCGCAACTTACTCATTTTCTTTAAATGATCAGCTGACCCTGATATTAAGTGAATATTGTAGCTTATATTTGTCACTGAATTAATATATCAATTGCAGATTCTCTTGACATATGATGGTGCTTTCTGTTATGTATGATTCTCCAACATATATGCTAAGTTGGCTTAGTTTTGGCAAGCTCCAGGTTTTGAGTAATGAGCTGGAAACGAGTCTTGTGTGGACTGTTTTTGTACTTTATTTGGAAAAATTTGGTGCACATTTTGAACAAAGCAATGATATCAAGTTTAGGTCATGGTTTAGGTAAGCATTTGAATTTTGATAATTTGAGACTAAGGATAAGGCATGGTACGTGTGGGGAAACTTTGTAATTGGACATTTGAAAATAGAATTTTGAATTTGAATTTGATGAATGGACAATGATATTTGTACTTTGGACATGTGAAATAAAGTTGAATGATGATGAATGAATATTTGAATGAAATAAGGAACATATTGATGTAAGCCTTATATTTTGTAACTTGTTTTCAAAGCAATCCAAATAAATATCTCAATTTGAATTAATTCTTTTGACAAATCAAATGCTTAAAGACTTTAATTCACTTTGATTGTCCTTGAACCCAAATACACTTCAATCTCACTCAACTTGTATGCTTAATGAACCCATTACCCAATTTTCAAAATCCAAGCTAACTTGCAATCGAAGCAACAAGTAACAACGATGCCTTATTCACGATACAAGCTCATAACATCATCTCGTGTGACATGATTCATGCTTTGAAAGTCAATCCACAAAGACATTTTAACTTGATAACCAAAGATCTTAAAACAAATGCCTTGAGGAAAACCTTGAAGATGATAAATCTCGAAGCATAAAAGAACACCTCAATTGATGAACTAACAAAACCCTAACATTATGAGATGTAAAACCTAACCCTTTTTCTTTGGGTGTTCAATAATGAAAGAAGAAACTTAAGATGTTAAGGGGAATCAAGACCCTAGTGTAATGAACTTTAACTGAAGAACCCTTACCAAGCTTGAGTACAGTGGATGAGAAACTCCAATACTCTTACCTTGAAAGCACATTAATGAAGAGGTGTTTTGAGAGCATGAAGAGGACTAAAACCCTAGCCCAAAGCATTCTCAATTGAAACGTGATGAAACCTTAAGCATAACAAGTTAAAACCCTTAATGCTTTTAATCTTTGAAGTATATTTGATGAAGATGACCTGTATCCCGAGGAATCTTGCCAATGAAGATGCTCATGCTATTTATGATCCAAAACCCTAATACCAAGGCCCATTTGATCCCATGTTTTAGGAAATCAAATGAATGAATGCTTTATGATATAAATGCATGTGGTATTATGACTAAACATATTAGGAGTAAAAAATAGGATATGACACTATGGGGCTCGATCCTCTATTACTTGAGTAACTCCAGTCTGATCTTACGAAAGAACTTCTTATAAAACTGAAATCTTTCAACTTCTCATAAAATTAAACTCTTTCAACTTCTCATGTACTACTACTAATATTGATGAAAGTTATTGTGAAACAACTATCCATGTTGATTTGGATGGAACCATTTACAACTCCTTTGGATAATGATTTTTCTGACTTTATATCAAGCTATTTATATATCCTTCAAACATAGTTTTATACCATTCATTGCAACCTATCATTGTCCAAAGAAACGGGTTTAACTGGCTCAATTTTCTACAAATCCATCCCACAAAATTATCCTAACTGAGACATCCACAAATAAAAACCATAAGCTTGTTGTGTTGATGCAGGACATCAATGATCTCTTAGTAAAATAAACATTTCTAAAAGACAATCAAGGTAATGATTTCATGGTCAAACTTGGAGCCTCACCTAACCTCGGTCTCATGGGGTGCATTTTCTCTCATTTCGAGATAAGCCACATCCTTACAACCAACAATGTAAATGTGAATAAGTCATCTTCTATCTAGTTTGGTTTTGATGAGGACAAGGATTTTTAAATTAATTAAAAGATTACTATATTTTATAAAGGGACATTTAAACTTATGGTTTTGCGGTGCGAAAGTAGGCAATTACGGGTTTAAAGTCCAATAACGCACCGACGAAAGTGGGTGGTACCTCTAATCTAGTATTTTCTACAAAAATATAGTGCTACTTATGACTAAGTGATGTAAATTGTATGAGCAACGTAGGTAGACGGAAATCATTGTTTCGATCTATTATTATTATTATTATTATCATTATTATTATTATTATTATTATTATTATTATTATTATTATTATTATTATTATTATTATTGTTGTTGTTGTTGTTAAAACCATTATTTCCATTTTCGCACCAAAAGAAGTTTTTCGTATAGCCTTAGATAAGCACGTGAACAATTGATAATTGTACTAGTCATTTGGTATATGTGGACACAATATATTTTATACTACATTGATATAGTTGTATACTTGCGGCCTACCATAGAGAAATCTTATACGAGTATAAATTTCTTAAATCATATTGGTCTTTTGCCCTCCAGTTTGCCACATTTATTATTAATAGAGTTCCTACTCCTATTCTCAAACACAAATCACCATACCAAATACTACATAATAAACTTCCTAGCCCTGACTCTTTTAAAGTTTTTAGTTCCCTATGTTATCCCTTAACCCTTCAAGTTTATAGAACAAAACTAGATCCTAAGGCTCGAAAGTGCATTTTTCTGGGGTACAAACCTAGTATAAAAGGATATGTCATACTTGATTTTCATGCCACAAAAGTTTTTGTATCTATAAATGTCATTTTTCATGAACATATTCTCCATCACACCATAACTCAGTCTTCCTCTATTTCATGGAATTATTTTCCATCTATAATTGATAACCTTACTAACACATATCAACTTGATCATGCACACATCACACCTAATTCAACTTTTGACATTCCTAACTCACCTTATACATCATCAACTAACTTAACCACAAATAATGATACTCATTATTAATCCAATCAACCAACCACACATCATGGCTCACCAATTGGCCTTATCACAAACAATACCATATCTCTTGAATCCAATATCACTAACAAACATAATCCACCAACCAGAACCTCCTCAAGAATGCGACATCATCCCTCTTATCTGCAAGACTATATATGAAACTATTCTACTACACCAAGCCAAGCTTCCAAAGGTACTCTCTATCCTTTGCCTAATTTCATCTCTCATCAAAATTTGTCTTCTACATATTCACACTACTCATTACCCTTATTGTCTCACACTAAACCTAAAAATCATACCGAGGCATCTAAGCATGAATGTTAGAAGCAAGCTATGCACCTTAAACTTATTGACGTTGTGAAAACATGTAGATGAAAGTTATAAATCTACCACCTGGTGTCACACCAATTGGTTGTAGATTGATATATAAGATAAAATACTTAAGTGATGGTTCTATTGAAAGATTCAAAGAAATATTGGAAGCAAAATGGTACAATCAAATTGAATGGCTTGTCTATTTTGACACTTATTTACCAGTTGCAAAACTCACAATTGTCATAATTGTCACAGCCTTAACATCCTTTAAGCATTGGCATTTCCATCAGTTGGATGTAAATAATGCTTTCTTGCATGGTGAAATTCAAGAGGATGTATACATGATAGTAACATCCAGTGTCTATATCACTAAGCCTAACCAAGTTTGTAAGCTTGTCAAATCCATATACGAGCTTAAACAAGCTAGCAGAAGATGATATGAAAGGCTTACAAAGTTTCTCATTGAACATCAATATAAACACGCTAACTTAGATAATTCCTTATTTGTGAAAGTTAATGCATCTTCTCTCACTATCATACTAGTGTATGCTGATAATATGATTTTAGTAAAAAATGATTTGAATGAATTTAACCCCATTAAGATGGTATTGGATAACACATTCAAAATAAAAAATCTGGGTAAGATAAAATACTTTATAGGCATTGTGTTAGCACAATCAAAGGAAGGAATTTTCTATGGCAAAGAAAGTATTGTCTTGATTGGTTAGAAATCCAGGTTTCATTGAATCCAAGCCAATTTCTACACATGCAATTAAACTTCACCAAAATTCCAATACTCCTCTGTATCCTGATATACCTGCTTATAGAAGGTTTGAAGCAAGATTGTTGTATTTAAATGCCACAAGACCTGACATCACTTTCTGCAGACAACAACTAAGTCAATTCTTATCAACTCCTACTATAACTCACTTCAATGTTGCATGTAGAGTTCTCAAGTATCTTAAAATATGTCTAGATTGAGGCATATTGATTCCTAGAGGTTCAGTTACATAGTTGAATGGATGTTTATATACAAATTGGGCACAATCCATAGACACTCGAAAGTCAATTTAAGGTCGATTTTTCTTCCTTGGCAAGTCACTTATTTCATGGAGAACAAAGAAATAATTAACAAATTCAAGGTCATCATTAAAGGATGAATATAAAGCTATTGTAATAACTAGTTGTGAATTGCAATGGTTAATATATATCATGGACGATTTACAAATGAAATGCTTAAGGACACATGCGATTTACTGTAATAACCAAATTACTCTCTACAATGCATCTAATCCCATTTTCATGAAATGACAAAACACTTGGAGATAGATTGCGATATTGTGAGAAAGAAACAAAGCAAAGGCATTAGGAAGCTCATTTCGGTCAAGTTTAAGGACCAACTAGCTGATTTGTTTACTAAAGCTTTGCACGCTCAACCTTTTAATGAATGGCTATCCAAGTTGAAAATGATAACTATTTAACGGGGAGATATTGAAGTATGTAAGTGACAAGGAATTAAAGTGTGATAAATAACAAAAAAGAGAATGAGTCATAAAACATAGTAGATTACAAGTTTTTAACTAACTTTGATTTAGTTAGAAGTTAGTTGTAGAAGTAGTTAAAAGTTGTTACTTATAGACTAAGGTATATTATGGTGTAGTTGATCCGTTGTATCTTATGGTGCAAGTAACATAATTTATACATAAACATACCTTGTATTCATTTCTTCTTTAATGAGAATTCACCTTCATCATGTTTATTTCGATTCTCTCAATAATATTAACACTTAGGTTGTATTTGGTTTGAAGTAGATGGGTGTGAGGAGATATTTCAAATAAAATGTGTTTGATTCTCTTAAACATATTTTTAATCAAAATTCATCCATTCTCCTCCTCTTCTCTCTTTAGAACCAAAAAAACATACACACGCACACACACACACATATATATATATATATATATATATATATATATATATATATATATATATATATATATATATATATATATATATATATATATATATATATTTATTTATATATTTAAAAAAAATCCCTCCCTTCCTCCCTGTCCCATCCCTCCATTAAATTCTCTCTCTCATTTGAATCAAATAGATCCTTAATAAAACTCTCAAGATATGTTTAGATATCATAAAATGAACGGAATATAATGAAAGTTCCGGTCCATTGTTTGAAAGTTTTAAGACAAAACAAAACAAGTTGTTCATTCCATTCAAATAAAAAAAAATCTTGATAAGTGATGAAATGAAATGAAATCCATATCATTGTATTCCGCTATGCTCCAAATAAAATAAAAAAACCTTGATAAATAATGAAATGAAATCTATATCATTATATTCCGCTATGCACCATCCAATTTTAAAATGGTCTAAATAATATAATATCATTCTATTATATTTGATTTTGATCCGTTCCATCAGAAAATTTAAACGTAGTTATAAAATTGGGGCCAGGTGTATTCAAGGATTGGAGCAAAGAACACGTGCAGTCCGTAGCAGCAGAAGGTAGAATAGACGAGACAAGAGCTACGACATACTAGTACTATTACAATTATTACTGCTTGGAAAAATGAATCTCTTTCAATTCACATGTCATTCTTGCTATTCCTTTTTTGGCATCAGTTAATCAATCGAAAGCGACACTGTTTATTCCATGTACTGATATAAATTATAATAACTACATATATCTTCTTCGATTTGGTATTCCGCAGGTAACCGCGCTTCTTTGCTCACACCAT
Organism: Vicia faba; assembly: GCA_948472305.1. Taxonomy (NCBI): domain Eukaryota; kingdom Viridiplantae; phylum Streptophyta; class Magnoliopsida; order Fabales; family Fabaceae; genus Vicia; species Vicia faba. The sequence continues at coordinate 1,473,230,338 of OX451739.1, read as the reverse complement.
TGCGTTCAATGGATTCGTTGCTTGTTGCTCCTTTTTCTCACTCATACTCGTATTCAATCACCACCACTAGTATGAATCCTTCTTCTTCTTCTTCTTGTTCCATTTCATCTATTGTTATTATAAAATTATCTACTGATTAACAAATGGACTTTCAGGTCGGAATCTATGGCGGAGTAAAGCTTGTGCTAATAATTACTGTGCCATTCCAAGTATGTCTACCATTTTCAATTTGTTATTCAAGCTGCTTAAAATGATTTTTTATTCATCAACCTTTGAATTTGAGGAAAAGGGTCTATAAAAAGGTGATAACGGTATCGGTACCGGTATCTTTCAAAACCGTTTTGTCGCGGACGTGAACCCTGCTGTCAATACGGCTTTGGCGAGTCCGTTTTCCCGGATGCGACCGTTTTTTAAAATCCTTTATTAGGAAAATGACATGTTATGAGAAGACCATTTCTGAATGTATATAACCTAACTCTGCTGTTGTGATTTTGTGATGATTCAAAGCATTCTGTTTTTCAATTGGTGTTAAAAACACGCGTACAACATATATAGGGTTTGTTTGGATTGACGGTGGATAGAATTGATTTTAGCAGAATTGAGTTTGGTAGAATTGATTCTAGCCGAATTGAGTTTAGCAGAATTGATTTATGTTTGAATACATTTATGTAAAAGTGAGTTGAACAATAAATTTCAGTGTAAAAAACACTCAGAACCAATTTTGGAGGCAAAAGTTACAAATTCTAGTGGCTCTATACACTATTGTTTAGCGGAATTTGAACAAACTGCTAATGTTTTGTGATACACTTTTTAGTAGTACAGAGTTTTGTCAAAGAGCGGCGTTATAGCATTGTAACATAGTGGAATTCGAACAGACTGTTATTTTCCACGATTGACAACATTGGTCCACATCTAGTCAATAGTAGACTCTCACTTAGCTTGGCAATTTCTCTTCCTCAAGTTTGAGTCTCTATATTACTACACTTCCCTTCACAGCATGCCTAAGTCTCTTTGGGTCTCACTTTCCATAAGTTTAGACGATGACAGTAAAGTTCTTTCTCTGCAGATTTTTCTTTAGCTCTGATGATTAATTTAAAACAAGATTTTTCTTCTTCTTCTTCTTCTTCTTCTTTAACATGGTCTCTGATACTAACATTTAAAATTTGATGCTCTAGGTTCTTGTGCTCCAAAAGCTTCGAGGCACAAATGGAATATTGAAAAAGAATATAACGTTTTGAAGTTCTTGAAGCCAAGTTTAAGTCTTTATGGCAAAGGCACTGAAGAAGGGTCTACACATCAAGAATGCAATAGAAAATTTGTTGTGAAAGCGGCCCCTGAACAATCTTTTGAATCTGAGCAGCCTGATTTTGATCCAAAAAACTTTTTGGATGCTTTCTACAGGTTTTCCAGGCCACACACAGTTATTGGCACAGTTAAGTTGAATTTTTTTTCTCAGATTTAATCTCATAAACTAATCCTCAAATGTTATAATCAATATTTAATACAATACATTTGCATGAACCATTTATTTTGAATAACTGTAGTATTCTGAATGTTTTAAAGGGCTAACAATTTCTGTGTTTTGGCAGGCATTAAGCATACTTTCTGTGTCTCTTCTTGCAGTGGAGAAACTATCAGATATATCCCCTTTATTTTTTACAGGTGTGTTGGAGGTGAGACCCCAAATTCGTTATTTCTCCTTAAACTTATGTTATTCTATTTGCTCCCTTGCCCCTAACTTCATTATTTTCTTTATTATTTATGTTTCAGGCTGTAGTAGCTGCCCTGTTTATGAATATTTATATTGTTGGTTTGAATCAATTGTCCGATGTTGAAATAGACAAGGTATGAAACTTACCATTAGAAGTAATAAAACTAATCTCCAATAAATTGATTGTGTCTTTTGGGTTTCTGAGCTTTTCCAGTATACAAAAATATATTATGCAGGCAAAGATGCTGTGTAGTTTATCCAAAGTCGGATAGGATGGATAATTTGTCTTTTCCTAGAGTTTAGTTCCTTGTTCATGTCAAAGTAGATTCACAATTGAGTAATGGACAAACTAAAAAAGAGTGAATTTGAAAAGTTCACCAGATAGAACTTCCATTGTTAACTTTAAAAAGAATTAAGTCATGGTTCGAGTTCAATATTATTTTAGGGACTAGAATAGATTTAGAGTAAGAATCTATTAGTATATTATTAGAAAGGTTGAGTTCTACTGAGTATTTGATCCGTAGAATATATTACGTTATATTATATTATGGAAAATGCTGTTTTTTAAGAACAATCTTTTCACGAAAGGGAAGATCGGTTTCTCATTGCCTATTTCACTTACTACCCTACTCATGTATTGTGTCAAATTTAAAGGAAAATCTGTTGACTTTTATTATAAAAGTGACACATCTCTGTTGTTTTTCATTAGCCTATCCTTCGTAATATATAGCAACGCTGATATATTATTTACTAATTAATAGTTCTTACAAACAATAATCCTGCGCCACCTAGAAGAAGTAAACAAGTGAGGCTCTATTTGGTACAAAATAGCTGATAACTGATAAACTAGCTTATAGCGTATGAGCTTATAGCACATCAGCTTATAGCTTATAAACTAGCTGATGACTGATAGCAAATAAGCTAGCTAAATGAATTTGTAGTGTAATTTATAATTGTAAAATGACTTAAAAAGCTATGTTTGGCTAATATTTAATTTTTTCAATTAAGATAGCATGAGTAAAATTGAAAGAAAAAATGATAAGCATAAGCTACTTGAATTAGCTTATAAAAAAAACTATAAGTCAGTTAAAATAAGTTACAAGCTTGTGAGAAAAAGACGTTACCAAACATGTCTTTTTCTTAACATATGAGCTTATAAGCTGTAAGACACAGGCTACAAGCTCAAAGTATGGCATTGCCAAACAGAGCTTGATTCCTTCTTTCATTTACTTTTCTTTCAACTTTATTTCAAAAGTATTGACGGGTATTCAGAACCATATACAGACTATGTGTATGCAAGCAAGAGTGTTTGCTCATAAGCAACAATTTGAGCAGTTTTTGTGATCTTTACAACTAAACTCTGGTTTATATATTGATTTATCAAGCTTCTCCAGTTATTGTAGCCTGGATTATGTGGTCCAGTAAACATGCATCCTTTTACAGCTTACAATTTTTTGTGAGTAGCTACCATATGGTGTCTCACTATTGATCTGTGCTGCATGTTTTTACTGCAGATAAATAAACCATATCTTCCATTGGCATCTGGAGAATATTCCTTTGCAACTGGTGCAATTATTGTTGCATCTTCTGCGATTTTGGTGACATATAGATTCTTCCCATTTTTCATTCAAAATAAGCTTCACTAACGAAGTAGAAGGAGACTTACTATTTAATTCTCTTTTACAGAGTTTCTGGCTTGGCTGGATTGTAGGTTCAGGGCCATTGCTTTGTGCTCTTTTCGTCAGTTTTGTGCTAGGGACAGCTTATTCAGTCAATGTGAGTTCTTTTGAATGCGTCTAAACATACTTTCTCCTTTCATACTTTTAAGGCATAATTATGTTAAGATTATACATTTAAAATCTACATGAACAGTATCATACTAGTTTCGATCCAACATGGTATTTGCCCTGCAAAATTTCATGGTGACAGATGTCAATAACATCCATTTCTTTTACTTTTCCTCGCATGAAGAAAATTGCTTCAGTTAAATGTGGGATACAAGAGTTGATATTCTGTAACAATAGAGTGCTTATTGTAAAATAAAGTGAGGTTCATATTTTATTAATAGCACCGTTAGTTCAAGTGGTAAATTCTTAATCGATTAATAGGACATAGATTTTGTTCAAGTAAAAAATTCAATTGCATTTTTAATGGTTATTGAAACACTTCTCAAATATTATTGCCACATGTACTGTTGATACAGGTTTTTACTCTACCCATGTTTGAGCTTGCAGGCAGACAAATAGCATGTTTTTAGAGACTTTCGGGAACTAAGAATCCCAACTATTTAAGTTATTAGGCGAAGAGACAAGAATGATTTTATATTACTCTAATATGCTCTTTCACGCGCGAACGCCCTTTGGGCTTGTAGCGCGGACAATACATGCATCTACTTTTATTGTGATGCACTTAAACTTTTTTATCTGAAGCGGTGGCAAGGGTTACGCTTTAGAATTAGATCACTTGGTCATAAAGCTGTTATATTGTGCCATAAACCAACTATCCCAAAGGCTTAATTTATTAGGTAGAGACAATAATGGTTTTGCAATACATCTATAAAAAGACATTCACAAAGAAAGCCTCATTTTGAAGAGTTATTTGACGGTCAAAGCAGAATTTTATAACATTTTATCTTTTGAAATTTTTTAGGTTCCCTTGTTGAGATGGAAGAGATTTGCAGTGCTCGCCGCAATGTGCATTCTTTCTGTTCGTGCAGTTATAGTTCAACTAGCATTTTTCCTTCACATGCAGGTTATATACAATAGTTTTTTGTGCTTTTTGGAGACTTCTAGTTCTAGATGAACATGCATTAACTTGTATACTTGTAACAAAGACAAATCTATCTGCAAAGTCTGATATTTTCGGTTGCTAATTCATGTAACAATGTTCAGACATTTGTGTACAAGAGGCCAGTTGTCTTTTCAAGACCTTTGATCTTTGCAACGGCATTCATGAGCTTCTTCTCTGTAGTTATAGCATTGTTCAAGGTAAAGGCTTCTAGTTTCTTTATGTATGCGATTGTTCTCAATATGAAACTTTTGGTTCAATTTGTACCTAATATAAACCTTTGTATTGAATTTATATAGGATATACCAGACATCGAAGGAGATAAAATATTTGGCATTCAATCTTTTTCAGTACGTTTAGGTCAGAAGCCGGTATGTTCTTCAGATGCAACATCTCATCATAGTTGACCGTGCCCTCCTTTTTCCCACTGTGTCAGCTAACAATTATCTGACAGGTATTCTGGATTTGTGTTTGCCTTCTTGAATTGGCTTATGGAGTCGCCCTTGTAGTCGGAGTAACATCTTCTTCCCTATGGAGTAAAATTGTCACGGTAATATGCTTGTTACGTACTCATATATATTGCATTTGTAGGTGTGGTGTATAGAGTAACTTAGATTATACCTTAGCATTGGTTTTCCTATTCCTTATATGCCATGATTCGTTTCTTTATAAATTACCAGTTTTCACCATCCCTTTAGTTTGATTCCACTAATCAAGCTATACTCACTCCAATACATTCTGTCTCCTGCAAAATTTTCCTGGAAAAATTCTCCAACAAAATCAACTCCACCCCACATCCTTAATTCCATTGATTTGTTCAAAGTTTTAATTTTTCATGCCAAAGTCGAAATGCGTATCAAGGGTTTCATTGAAGAAGGCACGAGTTCTTCCATTAATGGCTGTTTTACCCACTTTTCAACCTAAAACACAAGAAAACTAGTCTATCCTGGATCAAAGAAAAGATGAAAGAGGGCTTGGTCTTGCAAGATGGGCATGTTTTCAAAGAGATCCTTCTCATATTGCTCAAAACCTCTCTTTTCTTTGAGGGTATCCGCTTTGCTATTTGCAATTGCAGGGGTCAGTCACAAACCTCTACCGTAATGTGCCCATTCGGGTACAAAATTACTTTAGTTTCAGCATCATACCTTCTCCATAATACGGAAGAAGCAGATTTTCTCTAGAAGCTCTAGAAGGGGCTTATATGCATTTTCTTCATTACAACAGAATTGCACCCAGGACAACCCTAAACCCCAACCCTTTTACTTTAATTTTGAATGTATTTACCGAACACATCCAAGAGCTAGCACCAGAATGTATGCTTTTTGTAGATGATATTGTCTTGGTGAGTTGAAGGAAGATTTAAATGAGAGGCTGAAGACATGGAGACGAGTCTTAGAAACACACCACTTTCGCCTAAGCAGAAGTAAGACGGTGTTGGAGTTTGAATTTGTCTTAGTTGAATAAGTCATCTACGGTTATGTAGTGGTGTCTGTTTCCTAGTTTCTAGCTGTAGTGGAGTCTGTTTCCTAGTTTTTAGCTTGTTTATGTTATTTCGTTGTTTCTCCTGTAAGGCTATATAATGCCATTGTCTTTGGTTTAATAAAGTATCACTTTTAGTTTTATATTTCACATTTGGTATCAGAGCCTGAACCTGTGTGAAAAAGTGATCGAGAGAGATGTCTGAGAGATCTGAAAAATTTGTGCAGCCGGCCATCCCAAAATTTGATGGCCATTACGATTTCTGGTCCATGACGATGGAGAATTTTCTGAGAAGCAGAGAATTACGGAGCCTGGTGGAAGATGGGGTTCTGGCGATGTCAATCGAAACAACACGGGCGAGTGAGGTGCAAAACAAATATGTAGAAGAGGCGGCGTTAAAGGATTTGAAGGTCAAGAATTTCTTGTTCCAGTCTATTGACAGAGATTCTGGAAACTATTCTTGACAAAGGTACCTCTAAGGCGATCCATGAAAAAGAAATATCAAAGCTCTACAAAGGTGAAAAAGACGCAATTGCAAGCTTTGAGAAGGGAGTTCGATTGCTGGCCATGAAAGGAGAGAAGATCGATATTTTCCTAGGAAGAACCTTGACGGTGGTGAACAAGATGAAGGTGAATGGTGAGTCAATGGAGCAGAGCACGATCGTGAGCAAAATTCTCAGATCGCTAACCTCGAGATTCAACTATGTGGTGTGTTCGATTGAGGAATCGAATGATCTGAGCACGATGAGTATCGATGAATTACATGGCCGCCTACTTGTCCATGAGCAGCGATTGAATGGATATGTGCAAGAAGAGCTGGCGCTAAAAGTGTCTCAAGATGAAAGACCTAGTAGAGGAAGAGGTCGCGAAATGTTCCGAGGAGGACACGGTAGAGGAAGAGGAAGAAACGCAGTCGGTCGTGCCATTATCGAGTGCTACAAATGTCACCAGTTAGGGCACTATCAGAATGAGTGTCCCGACTGGGAAAAGAAGGCAAATTATGCTGAACTAGAAGAAGAAGAGGAGCTGCTCTTGATGTCTTATTTTGAGAAACATCGGGCAAACAGAGAAGAAGTTTGGTTCCTTGATTCCGGGTGCAACAATCATATGACCGGATGCAAAGATTGATTTTTCGATTTGGAAGAAGGTTTCAATCGATCTGTGAAACTTGGAAACAACACAAGAATGTCGGTGGTGGGAAAAGGAAGCGTGAAAGTACAAGTTAACGGAGCCACCCAAGTCATACCTGAAGTTTATTATGTCCCGGAGCTCAAGAATAATTTACTAAGCCTTGGACAATTGCAGTAGAGAGGCTTGGCAATTTTGATTCGTGATGGAACCTGCAAAGTATATCATCCCAAGAAAGTTGCAATCATGGAGACTAATATGAGTGGCAACAGGATGTTCTTTCTTCTAACATCCAAATTGCAGAAAAATACGATGTGCTTGAAGACATAAGAGGTGATCGAGAAGGAGACGAATTTGTGGCATCGCCGTTTTGGGCATTTAAACCAAGAAGCTCTAAAACAACTTGCACAAAAGAAGATGGTTATTGGGCTGCTGATGCTGAAGTCCATGAAGGAGATATGTGTGGTGTGTCTGACTGGAAAACAACACAGAGTATAATGTTAAAAAGGAGTCTCTAGCGTGCATCAAGACAGCTGCAGCTGGTGCACTTGGATATGTGGTCTGATTACACCAATTTCACACAGCGGAAAGCAGTACATTTTGACTTTCATTGATGATTTCACTAGAAAAACTTGGGTTTATTTTCTCCATAAAAAATCGGAGGCACTCATCACCTTCAAGGCTTTCAAAGCAAGTGTTGAAAAGGAGATTGGAACCTTCATCACTTGCCTGAGGACAGACCGTGGAGGGGAATTCACGTCTAATGAATTCGGGGAGTTTTGTAAAACTCATGGTATCGCCCGACAATTGACGGCTGCATTTACGCCACAACAGAACGGAGTGGTAGAGAGGAAGAATAGAACGATAATGAATGCGGTACGATCTATGCTGAGTGAGAGGCAAGTCCCAAAGGAGTTTTGGTCTGAAGCTACAAGATGGAGTGTGCACATCCAGAATCGATCTCCAACAGCAGCAGTAGAAGACATGACACCTGAAGAAGCTTGGAGCGATTCAAAACCTGAGGTGGAGTATTTTCGTGTCTTTGGGTGCATAGCATATGCGCACATACCTGATTAGAAGAAGAGAAAACTAGATGACAAAAGCAAGAAATGTGTTTTTCTCGGAGTCAATGAGGAATCAAAAGCATGGAGGCTGTATGATCCGGTTACGAAAACGATCGTGATAAGCAAAGATGTAGTGTTTGATGAAGACAAAAGCTGGGATTGGAATCAAACCGGTGTAAAAGAGAAAATACTCGATTGTGGAGAAGAACAAAATACAGAAGAGAGAGAAGGTGACATGGCTTGTCCTCCGTCAACCGCGAATTTGTCGCCTTCTGGTTCGTCTTCATCTTTCACATTTGGTGGTAATTCGACACCGCCAAGCCCAGTCTCTCCTCTGCCCAGTCCAATTTCGTCATCTCCATCCAGATCGATTGAAAGAGAAGTGGTTGCAGGCCCGTGGACAAGGAGAACACCGGGTTATTTGGCTGATTATGTCACGGGTGAAGGAGAAGATGAGGAAGAAAGCTTATTGGTCATGCTATTGATGATGATGACATAAAACGATCCAGTCAAATTCGAAGAAGCAGTGAAAGACAAGGTGTGGCGAGAAGCAATGAAAAACGAGATCGAATCGATAGAGAAAAACAACACATGGGAGCTAACTATCTTACCTGTTGGTTTTACACCAATTGGAGTGAAATGGGTGTATAAAACAAAGCTGAATGAAGATGGTAAAGTCGACAAATACAAGGCGAGGTTGGTGGCAAAGGGATATGCTCAGTGTTATGGCATAGACTATACCAAAGTTTTTGCTCCGGTGGCGAGGCTCGATACGATTCGAACTATTCTCGCGGTTGCAGCACAATCAAATTGGGAAATCTTCCAATTAGATGTCAAGAGTGCGTTTCTACATGGGGAACTAAAAGAGAATGTGTATGTGTGACAACCGGAGGGATTCATAAAGAAAGGAGAAGAGGAGAAAGTGTACAAACTGAGGAAGGCATTGTGTGGGCTCAAACAATCTCAGAGAGCTTGGTACAGCCGTATTGAAGGATATTTCTTGGATGAGGAGTTTGAGAGGTGTCCGAGCGGGCATACTCTATTTACCAAGACGAATGGAGGTAAAATTCTCATTGTCAACATGTATGTTGATGGGATTTTTATTTGTCAAAAACGGCATGCTCGTGAAGTTTTAGCAAGGTTTGGCATGGAAGAAAGCAATGCTGTTAAAAATCCAATTGTGCCGGGAACGAAGCTCACAAAAGATGAGAATGGCGAGAAGGTGGATGCAACTATGTTCAAGCAATTGGTTGGGAGTCTTATGTATCTAATAGTGACCAGGCCGGATTTAATGTATGGAGTATGTCTCATAAGTCGATTCATGGCAAATCCAAGGATGTCACATTGGCTTGTTGCGAAGAGGATCTTAAGATCCTTAAAAGGTATAATCGAACTTGGAATCTTCTACAGGAGAAGTGAAAGCAGCAGTACGAGACTTATGGCATTCACGGATAGCGACTACGCCGGCGATTTGGATGATCGGAGAAGCACAACAGGCTGTGTGTTTTTGATAGGGCCCGATGCGATTTCTTGGGCATTGAAAAAGCAGCCTGTTGTCGCCCTTTCCACCACTGAGGCCGAATATATTGCTGCTGCCTTTTGTGCTTGTCAATGTGTGTGGATTAGAAGGATCTTAGAGAAGATTGGAGCTGAAGAAGAGTCTGCAACCGTCATTCATTGTGACAACAGTTCGACGATTGCTTTGTCCAAACATCCAGTCCTTCACGGGAAAAGTAAGCATATCGAAGTAAGGTTTCATTATCTTAGGGAGCTGGTGAACGGAGAAACTGTTAAGCTGGAGTATTGTGCAACAGAAAATCAATTTGCGAATATCTTTACGAAGCCATTGAAGCTGGAGTAGTTCGAGAAGCTGAGAGCATTACTTGGAATTGTTAACTTGTCTGAAGTAAGCTTAATTCAGGAAAGTTAAGCTTAAGGGAGGGTATGTTGGAGTTTGAATTTGTCTTAGTTGAATAAGTCATCTACGGTTATGTAGTGGAGTCTGTTTCCTAGTTTCTAGCTGTAGTGGAGTTTGTTTCCTAGTTTCTAGCTTGCTTTTGTTATTTCGTTGTTTCTCCTGTAAGGCTATATAATGCCATTGTCTTTGGTTTAATAAAGTATCACTTTCAGCTTTATATTTCACAAACGGAGCATATGGAATGTAATTTTAGTAAAAAGAGAAGTGTTTTTAAGCTAGAGGTGAAAGTTGAAGACCATGTCATCCCACAAGTCATGTGGTTTAAATATCTAGGGTCCGTAATACAAAACGATGGAGAAATAGAAGGGGGTGTAAACCATCGAATTCAAGCTAGGTGGCTGAAATGGAGGAGAGCCGCAGAGGTTTTATGTGATACAAAAGCATCGTTCAAGCTGAAGGGAAAATTTTATCAGACAACAGTAGGACCTACGATGTTGTACTAGGCAGAATGTTAAACGGTTAAAAGTCAAAATGAGAATAAAATAAGTGTAGCAGAGATGAGGATATTGCGTTGGATGTGTGGTAAGATTAGACGAGATAAGATTATAATTGAATGACAATATTACAGTGTGTTGGAGTAACACCTATAGTAGAAAAGATGGTGGGAAATAGACTTAGGTGGTTTGGGCATGTAGAGAGAAGATCTGTAGATTCGGTTGTAAGAAGAATAAATTAAATGGAGAGGAGTTAAACAACTAGAGGTAGAGGAAAACCTAAAAAAATTAGGAGAGAAACTAATAAGAAAGATCTCGAGATTAACAAATTGGATAGGAATATGTTCTTGCATAGAACATTATGCAGAATTTGATCCATGTAGCCGACTGCTAGATAAGGCTTGGCTATTGTTGTTGTATTGTGATATGACCTGTTTAATAAAACCTTATACCTAATGTTCAAAATTGATGGTTCATGGTGAACAACCTTCATCCTAGTCTTCATATTGTTTTTATAAACATTATCAGCTTGTAAAACAAAAGATATCTGTACTGTCTACTAAGGAAACATTTTTCTTGGCAAGCTGTTTTTGTTCTACAGAATATTCCAACTAATTAGGGGTGGCAAATTAGATCTAATAATCCACATCCATCCATTTTATAATCTAACTATTAATAGATTTGATCCAATCCATCCATTTCATAACATAGATAGATCACTATCCATCCACTTATGTTTTTGAATCCAACAAATATATTCAATTGATATTCATTTCAAAGGTAAAAAATCAATCTTTAAAGGCGACATTCTTTCAAGAGAAAGCTTAGGTCTATTATTTTACAAATTGTCGTTAACTGAGTGCAAACTTGTTTAAACTTTCCATCAGTTCTGAACTTTTGCCAATGTATTAGGGTCTTGGACATGCTGTACTTGCTTCACTTCTTTACTATCATGCCAAATCTGTAGATTTGAAAAACAAAGCTTCCATAACATCCTTCTACATGTTCATCTGGAAGGTAATCAACCACCTACCGTCTTTTTCATGTATAAACTTGAACATAAACTTGTACTGATATCTTGTTTCTCATTGCAGCTATTTTACGCAGAATACTTACTCATACCTTTAGTTAGATGAGAATGCAGCGCGGTATTGTTGATTTGAGTACTAGTTAATCTTTCCGCTTTTGTCACAGGCTAGCTTTGAGTTTATAATTGGTTTTAAGTTTATAACTGCAATTGTAAATGAAGGGTTAGATATGTTAGGCTGGTTCTTAGTTTTTAACTATCAGTGGTTTCTCTAATAGTTTTTTGACTAATTTTAAAAGTCTTGTTTCTCTTCATTATCATCTGCATGCATACAACAAACTGGACAATTGTATATGCTTTTAGCTCATACTTGAGAAATTGTTTATGAATAAACACTTGCTACAATCAAGACTAGAAGTAGACAGTGTAACTGTAGATGTTGATTGAGTTATGTTAAATTTTAGCTTTTCTGTAGAAGCATTTTATCTTGTCAACTTTTGATATTTAAGTCCTTATTTGCTTGAGAAGCATAGTTTTTTTTTTGGGGGGTAAAAAATCAGGTTATTATTTGCACGCAAGTGCAAAGATTAATCACTCGAGACAGAGATGATTATAATAGATGGCAAAATTCTATCTCAAAAGAATTTAACACTGTTTCATGTTTAAAGCTGATTTCGAATCTAAGAGCTTATACTTCTAGTTAAGTTGAAAGAGATCTCTTACCATTTCATCCGGTGCTTTTGAGATCTCTTACCATTTCATCCGGTGCTTTTGAGATCTCTTACCATTTCATCCGGTGCTTTTGCTTTTGAGTAAGTATACTTGAATAAATATAAATGGCAAACTATTTCTTTTGCAGTCAAATTAAAAAAAAAAATGTAAATAGACATTTAGTAGGAAATATTTAAAATTTGAAAATTGTAAAAAACTATTTAACTAAATAAACTTTTTTATTTTTAAAGTTTGATTATACATTATAATAGTTTTCTATGATTTTTTATATTTTAAAACAAATAATATTTTGGTTTTTGTTTTGAATGTTAATAACAATGCCACTTATAATTAACCAAATAAGTATGTAGTCATTCAACTTTCATACAATTTTACATTCCGTTAATGATACTTGTAATGAGAAAATTCTCTGAGAAAATTCTTTGAGCGGTTGCGGTTGACACTGTTGATATATATATATATATATATATATATATATATATATATATATATATATATATATATATATATATATATATATATATATATATATATATATATATATATATATATATATATATATATATATATATATATATATATATATATATATATATAGTTTCACATCGACTATATCATAACATTAGTTGTAATCTCTTTATATCGAATAAAGTCTTCGTAGTATTTTTTAAAACACACGGTTTAACTTAAATGTCTCTTAGTCTCTCCTAATTCAATATGGTATCTAGAGTCTATTAAGAGGCAATTCTTCTGTGTTTTACCTGGTTGATCCACGGTCTTCTGGTGATAATTTTTTTTGTAAAACGTATCATCACTCCATTTGTCTCCCACTTTCTAAAATTCTCCGGTAACCACCAAACTGCTGCTGTTATCCGCTGCTACTAATTTCGGCGACTTTTCGACAAACTAACCCTACCGGTAAAAGCTTCTCTTTCGATTCGGCTTCGACGATTTTAACACCATCGCACTCGCCATCATGCAACTTTTTCAAATCCGATACTCATCGCTACTCCTCAAAACTTTACACCAAACTACGATGATTTTCTCAAGTCGTATCAGAATTATCAGAATTCAGATTCTATTGCTTCGGTTGCACACACTGGTAATTCATCTGTTTACTTCTCTAAATCATCTTCTCTTGGACCTTGGGTCCTTGATTCTAGTGCGTCTCGTCATGTTACTAGTAATAAAAATCTTTTCTCTTTCCTCTCTACCTCTGGTTTCTTACCTACAATAACTTCTGCCAATGGTTCTCAAACCCGATCCGAAAGAATTGGTACTGTTCAAATTTTACCTTCTCTCTCTGTTATTTCTGTTCTCTATGTACCTAATTGTCCATTTAATTTACTTTCAGTCAGTCATTTAAATCGTTCTCTTAATTGTATTGCCACCTTCACTAATAATAATGTCACCCTGCAGGATAGGAGTTCGGGATGGATAATTGACGTCAGTGTTGGCTTGGAATTTTGATTACAGCGGTTGTTTGAACGCATTAATATTGTTTTTGGTGTTTGGGCTTCGTTTGGATTGAATTGAGTAAAAGCCCAAGCGTTTGAAATGATTCGATGGACAGACAAAACGAATATAATAAATATTCATTAAATATATTTTGAAATCGAAGGTTTTTTTGATATATACGTCGAAAACTTGGCGCCAACAGAAGAGAGGAATTTGAATTTGAAATCGAATGTTTGAGTCATAGAAGACGCGTGAAAGTCTGATGGGTTCGAAGGACATGCAACCTTCGAACGTGGCACTCTATTATAGAAATACTGTTAGGATCAAATTAATATAAATAGAGATCTTAATGTTAGGATTTAAGGGGTGTTCATTTTGTACAAATTATTCAATATACTCGAAGTACCAAGTGTTAGAGAAAAAAGTTACAGAAAATGTACGTATAGACATCATTATTGTTCTTTTTGAATCATTTTACTTTATCAATATCAAGTCTTTTAACATTTCCAGTATTTCCTTTATTTTTTACTCAAAACTTTTACTTTTTCAAGTCATTTACATTTATTCTGCATTTTCTTTATGTTTCGTTACGTTTCCAGTCAAAACCTTTACATTACTCATTCGAAACCCTTTTATTCGAACTTACTTTAAATTATAATTCTAATCTTTATATTGTTATCAACAAAATAATGTTAAACATGAATTCCATTACAAGTTTAATCTTAGAAACTTAGACACATGTCCTAGGATCAATCTAGTCGATCCTGTAAGTTACCAAAGTATTTAGTTTGGAAGACTAGCGGTTGTTTATCAAATTCACACGTAAACAAATTGGCACGTCCAGTGGGACAGTGTCGAAGTTTTTGAAAACTTGTATTTTTCTGTGAGCGTCTATCTTTCATCGTTGAAGCTACCGGCAGAAAACACAGAACCGCCACCGAATTTTATTTATCCCGAAGGAAGGGGAAATATCAATAAAACCACAAGGGAATGGATAAATGGTCTTGCGACCAAGATAAAGGGTAAGGGAGTCGGTTACGCGAGGGCAAGGTATTAGCACCCCTCACATTCGTTGTATTCAACGGGATCCGTTTTGTTTGTTTGTCTTAAATGGTGTGTTTATCTACAACTATGCTTGCTTAAGGGGAAATGAATGGTTTTTATTATTGCGTTCGTGAGGGTTTCGCGATCCTTTGCCTACGTATCCAATGAAGGAATTAGAACACCGTAGTTCCTCTAGAAAATGGTTGGTTTGTTTGTGTTTTTTAGTGGGCGACGTTAACGCACGCATTCTAGCAATAGGCACGGCCGGTATCGCGGTAGAACAGAGATAACATGCCCTTGGGGGGAGTTTTGATGTGTTGAGTGTTTTTGTAAGTTTTAAAATAAATTCAAGTAATGATTAAAGGTGTTTTTAGATTTTTGATTTGTGAATGAAGTTTTAATTACAAAAGAAGAAAGAGTTTTAAGAGGGAGACTAGAAAAACCCTAATGTTGTCATGTACGGTGGTGAGATAAAAGCCTACCTCGATATAAAGCGATCGAAACAGGATTTAATCGCCTCATGGAGCCACCTAAGGGAGTATGGTCTCAAGGTTTTGAACTGACAAATAAAGAAACTTTTATTCTAAATATTTTATTGGTTTTTATCAAGTTAAATAAATAATGTATTCAAAAGTAAATTAAAACCTACTTCTAACATATTCTAATATTTTTGTGATTTTTTAAGTAAAGAAAATATTAAAAGAAAATTAAAATCTAATTTTAAATATATTCTAATGTTTTTGTGATTTTTGTGATTTCATATTATTAGTTGATTAAGAAGGTAAAACAATCATTTTTGTTTTTGTATTAAATAAATAAAAAAAGTAAGATTAAGAAATAAAAATGCAAAATTGGGCTCGGGGGGAACTACTGGCGAAAGAGAGGTATGGATAGCATGTTAGGAATGGGATGAAGGATGAATAACTTTTGCAGGGCCAAAAAAACATATAAAAGGATTTATAAAAATAAAAAAAAAACCAAAAACTAAATAAACAAAAGCGTGCTGGGCCGGACCGGGTCAGGGAGGTCCGGACCCAACGATCTATTGAGAAAATCAAAACAGGGTTGAAAACCCTAATTCCATTGTCAAACGCTTCCCCCGTTTCTCTGTTCTTCGCTACTCCTCTCAATCGTCATTCTCTTAAATCATCTTTCTCAACAGTCCCTGCCTCGCCCTTTAAACAACAGCAACAACGATCCTTGTTATTTCCATCATTTCTCATGACTCAGCTTTCACGTGTAAATAACATTAACAACAACTATTCTCAAATCTCATCTCTCATATTTCTATTGATCTCCACCTTTCTATGCTCTCATGTTCAACCGAACGTTTCTCTGCTTCTCAATCTCTCTCAAAACCAACCACCAACAAAAACAACGCCTCTCCTCAATATTCTGAATCTCTCACTCGATTTCTACCTCTTTCTATCAGCTCTCAATAAACTCAACTCTCTATTCTCTTAAACTCCTTCTTCATCTTTCTCTCGTGATGCCAACCAAACAAAGACAACAATGACACTCAATCTCGACTCAAAATGGTTACCATAGGTTTTTGAAAAAAAATTGAAAATAAACGGTGTTTGAACATTATTTAATATTATTGACACATGGAATCAAACCAACAAGTTTCCAACAATCGTACATGGAAAAAGGGAAGAAATCGATTGAAAGAAAGAAAAACCTGAACCAGAGGTGATGAATTCTTTGATAACTTTTTCGGTGATCGAAAAAGTCTAGGTAAGTTCTATTCCGACTCTCTCCTCTTCCTATGTGTTATGCCTTTTCTTCTTTCAACTAGCATCTAAGATGCGTTGGTGTTGAATGTATTTCCATAGACCTGCGTTTGAAATTTGTATCGATGTGCAGGGTGATGGAGGCTTTGAGCTCAGGACGTTAGAGTTTCAATGTGAAAGCTATAATGGTTATTGGTTTGGAGCTTTGTGGTGAAGAAAAATTGGGGGAAGTTGATAGATAGCTTTGCAGTTTTTTTTAAAGATTATTCTTTGTCTGTTTCTAGTATCAGATTGCTGGTGAATTATTGTAAAGGCTGTATTGTTAGAATAAATTAGATGGGAGTTGAAAGAGGTAGTAGGAAGGAGGTTTAAGATTTGAAAAAAGGTTGGGATTACTCAGATTTGTGTAGGGTGGAGGTTATGGATTTTGGCTGTGGTTTTAAAGTATTTTTGGGGGTATATTCATTGGTTCTTTGTGTTTTTTTTTGAGCTCAATGAAATAGTGGCTTTATAGTGACATGAGGATAGGAATTGGAGGGAAGAGTTATATGATTCAAAAAATAACTGGTTTGCTGACCTTGTGACTTTTAGGATGCAGGTTTTGGGTATGCCCATTTTGGTGCAAATTTGGTGTTTATATGCAGGCTGGACAAAATTATGCAGACTGTTTTGCATGGATTTTCCAGCATGGGGTAGAGTTGGTGGACTGGTTTTATAGCAGGTGTGCAGAACTAGATTTTGACATGGTTTTGGAATCCTTTGAAGATGATGCAGGTCTGCATAGGAATAGTAGGGCAGTAGGATAAGTTGACATGGTCTTGGATTAGCAGCAGCATGCTTGGACTGCAGCATATCAGATTTGTAGCTTTTCTTTGACAGTAGCATTGGTTTTGGTGTATTGTGGACTGTTTTAACAGGTTTTTTGGACTAGTTTTGGTGGTTCATAACAAGGCCAAACCTTATTCTTTTCTCTTTATCTCTCTATGATATAAAGCTAATCTGCTTTTTATAATTTTCTGAAGGGTTAGCATTTTAGGAAAATGATGAGGCATAGGGTTTTGTGAGCCATGGCTAGCTTGCTATATTATGAACTGCTGTTGTTTTTTTGTTAGTTTTGGGTTGTTGTTTGCTGCGCTTGGCATCTTGCTGCTTGTTTAAGGCTTCTTTGGCTTGCAGCTGCTGCCTACTGTTGCTTTTGTGCTGCATTTTATTGTAGCTGTTGTTTTTAGCTGTTATTTGCATATTTGGTAGTTTTGACTTGCAGCTGCTTTGGGCTGCTTGCTATTGCTTGTCTGCCCGTTTGACTATTGTGGGCTGTTTTACTTTATATGGTTGCCTAATGCTTTGCTGCAATGCTATTTTCTGTTTTTGTTTGCAACAATAGAAAAATACTTGTAAACTCCATTTTTTCCTTTTTGTAAACCAAAGGTGACAACTTTTGTGATTTGCAATTGGGAGAAAAATAGCCCATTATTAAAAATAAATCCCTTATTAACTGATTCTGAATGCAAACCCTTATGATGAGATACCAATTCCTTTTATCAATTAATTCTTGCTTGGAATTTTTCATATGTTAATTGCTGGCTAATTTTCTCTTTTCCTTGTTTCATGAGCACGAGTATCGGATGGCAAGCAGGGTTGTAAGATGAAAAGGCCGAGGCTAGTAAAGAACGTGGGCTCTTCTCTTGAAGAGGAAGCAACAAAAATTGAAGAAGAAACACTTAATTTCTTTTTTTGTTTTGTTTTGTAAATAACAATTGTAACTTGTGATTTCATATCTGTAACATGCCTTGTAACTTGTCTCAAAAATGTAATGAGCACAAATTTGAACGAATTTTATTAATGATGAACTTTGTTGTATAAAAAATCAAATAACTCTTGAACCTTGTTTGAATTTTGAAATTCTTTCTTGAATGATTTGAATGCACACCTTGCCTTTGTAACTTGAATTTCAAGAAATCACAAACAACTGTTATAACTTGTATTCCAAACAATCATGCGCCTTATCTTCCAGACTCCAATCAAACTCTTGTACAAAATAAATGCTTAAGAATTTAATTCCCTTTTGGTTAATTCGAACCCAAAACAACGATCACTCAAACCTTAAACTTCATATCACGCCTGAACCAAACTTGCCCTCTTAAACAAAACTTTAACTTTGAGACTCACATCACAACATGGTACTCTCAAATTATGAGGGGGAAATTGGTCATACCTTAGGCGTAGTGCAAGTGGACCTAACTGTGGGCTCAATCACTAGGCCAACAATATTCATGGTTATTGCTGCCAAAGCCAACTACAATCTGCTCTTGGGTCGTGAATGAATCCACGAAATTGGTGCAGTCCCTTCATCAATGCACCAGCGTGTGTCTATTTGGAGAGAAGATGGTATCGTGGAAAACATAGAGGCTGGCTAAAGCTATTTCTTGGCTGAAGTCAACCAGGTGGATAGAAGGAATTTCAACAGAAATCTGGAAAATATAGGACCATGCAGTCTAGCAGAAAGAGCATATTCCCCCAACAAAGATGCTATGTACTACCTAACCTTACACCAAACCCATGGGTTTCAATAGGACAAGGAGATAATGGGTGAAGAGGATGACATCGAAGGGTTACCTAGAGTACGACCAACAGGCTGGTTCGATGAAGAAAGTAATGATGTTGAGTCATCTTTCTTCGAAAAGATTTCGGCTTACGTGGCCGAAAATAAAACAAAAACGGCTTTGGAAGCCAAAGCAAAACACATGGCTATCCAAGCCAAAGAAGAATCAACACATACAGAAGGGACTAAAGTGCATTTTATTCCAAAGCCCCCTGATGAACAGGTACCCATAGAAAACAACAACCAAAGGCTCGATGCTATCTATGGTGATGGACCTTTGGGATTTGAAAGGGATCCAGTGGCTCCAAGCGCAAAAATGTTGGCACAAGATCCCCTTAAAGAAGTTAATTTAGGAGAAGGAACTGAAAAAAGACCCGCTTATATCAGTGCAAAGCTTGATCTGGAGGTACAGAACAAAGAAATCCAGATGTTGAAAGAATATAAAGACTGTTTTGCTTGGGACTATGATGAAATGCTTGGTTAAGCCGAGATTTGGTCAAACTGAAGCTGCCAATAAAGGATGGCAAGAAGCCCATCATGCAGACTCCCAGAAGGTTCTCACCAGAGATACTATCAAAAATAAAGGAGGAAGTCGAAAGACTCCTTCGGTGAAACTTCATCAGAGCAACCAGGTATGTAGAATAGATTGCAAATATTGTTCCTGTTATTAAAAAGAACGGATCCCTTAGGATTTGCATAGACTTTCATGATTTAAATGCTGCAACCCCCAAGGATGAATATCCAATGCCTATAGCAGAGATGTTAATTGATTTAGCAACAAGTTTCAAATGCTTGAGTATGCTTGACGGATATTCAGGATATAACCAAATTTTAATTGCCAATGGAGATGTGCCCAAAACAACCTTTTAATTCCCAGGGGCATTAGGCACCTATGAATGGATAATGATGCCTTTTGGACTAAAAAACATTGGGGCAACTTACCAAAGGGCAATGAATTCCATCTTTCATGATTTCATAGAGACCTTTATGCAGGTTTATATTGATCACATTGTCATCAAATCTGTGTCCCATGAGTTCCATTTGGATCATCTTCGACAGTCATTCAAAAGAATGAGAAAACATGGTTTGAAGATGAATGCCCTCAAGTGTACTTTCTTTGTGCAGGAAGGTGATTTCCTGGGATTTGTAGTCCACAAGAAAGGGATAGAGATAAACATTAATAAAACGAAGGAAATTATGGAAGCGAAAGCTCCATAATCGAAAAAGGAGTTGCAATCACTTCTAGGAAAAATAAACTTCTTAAGAAGATTTATTTCTAATCTGAGTGGTTGAACTCAAGCCTTCTCCCCTCTCTTACGCCTCAAACAAGGCAACTTCGAATAGAAAGAAGAACATTAACGGGCATTTGATAATATCAAGCAATATTTGATGCATCCTCCTATCCTCACACCTCCTTGTGGAAAGAAGCCCATGAGGCTATATATATCAGCCTCAGAACTAACTATAGGAAGCATGTTAGCCCAAGAAGATGATAATGGTGTCGAAAGAGCCATTTATTACTTAAGTAGGATGCTAAATGTTGTTTAGACTAGATACAATGCAATAGAAAAGTTATGCCTTTGTTTATATTTCTCTTGTAACAAATTAAAATATTATATAAAACCTTTTTATGTTTATGTTTCATCATAATTTGATGTTATTAAACACATGCCATCAAAGCCAATCCCACACAGTCGAATTGGAAAATAGGCTTTAGTCCTTACTGAGTATTCCTTGGCTTTCTTGCCTTTAAAAGCAATAAAGGGTCAAGTGGTCTCAGATTTTATTGTGGACCATGCATTGGTTGAAAACCCTCAAAACTGTGTCGAGTTGAAACCTTGGAAACTATTTTTCGATGGTTCTACCCATAAAGAAGGTATTGGAGTTGGAATCTTGATCATTTCTTCTGAAGGAATTCCAACAAGACTAAAGTATAATGTCAAAGGACCTCTTTGTTCAAACAATGACGCAGAATATGAAGCGTTAATTGATGGACTCGAAGCCTTGTTGGAATTGGGGACAACAAGAGTTGAAATTAAAGGAGACTCCGATTAGTGATCAACCAAATAACAAAGAAATACAAATGTATAAAAGAAAATTTGATCATATACTTTGTTATTTCCAATAGATTGCTCAAAAGATTCGAGTACGTGGGTATTAAATGACGAAGGGAAAAACACAAGAAGGGGGGGGGGGGGGGGGGTTAAATTGGGATCTCAAAAATCAATGGAAATAACACGTTTATTTTTATCCTAGCTCGTTTGAACTCAAACTACTCCAGTCCACCCGCCAAGGTGATTTCGCCTCTCTCCAACGAGGTCTTAATCCACTAATCAATCTTGAGTACAAATCTACTTTGACAACTGCCAAAGTCTTCTTGAGTCCAAAACCACAACCCGGTTTTCTCAAGGAAATGCACTAAAAAATAATTGAATAAATGTGTACAATAGTGTTTCTAATAAAACAGTATCACTAACAGTGATGTTTTACACAGTTTGAATATGAACGTTTGAGGATGAAAGATGATTGCTGCGTTACTGTATTTTCACGTGAATTCTTCTTTTTGTACGTAGTAGTTCATCACATGATTTCTTCTATGCGTTTGCTTTATATAAGCCATACAACAATGACATAAAAAATGCTTTAGAAATGTTCATAACACGAATTAATGAACTTTCCAAACCTGGAGATTCTTGTCTCTTTATAGCCATTACTTTTGATATGCATTGATAAGCCGTAACACTTCAAAACTTCTCACATCAGAGGATGAATACTACCGTTGGGAGTCCCTTACTGCTTGTTCAGAACTTTACAGATCAGAGTATCAGAGATCCTGTTTACACAATATTGGTGCATTTAGAAGTTGTAACATAGAACTTCTTCATTCAACGTGTTACACATATTTGCTTATGTTGTGTCTGAATAAATCTTCTTATATCAAAACTTCTAGATGATCTAGCAGATTTCTATGCTTCTTACTTCAGAACTTCCAGATGACCTAGCAGATCTTTTTCACATCAGAACTTCCATGCATATAAGGATACTTTATTAGCGAGCATTGTTGTTCTTTACATAAGTATATCATGTGTTTGTTATCATCAAAACTCTAACTGGGATGTAGAACTAAATTATGTTCTAACAATATCCCCCTTTTTGATGATGACAAAAACTAGTATATTTTGAAGTAATATAAAGAACACAAATTAATAAACTCCCCCTGAGTAAAATACTCAATTAACGAGAAAAAGATACTTCCCTGAAGATCTTCCGATCTAGCTTCTGATAGGAGTCAAAATATTCTTCATTCTCCCCCTTTTTGTCAAGAATCAAAAAGTGGTAAAGACTCTATTTTTCTTGCACTGACAGAAGTTGCTTGAAAAGGTGTGACATCCTCTTCTGGATACATCTGAGATTCTTTAGAGAGCTTCTGATGTTGTATTCTAATTACCATTCCTAATAGTTCCAGAGCTAATAGCTTTTTATTTCTGATTTCCCTTGAAACCTGCGAATCCTCCAGTTCTAACTTCCAGGCTTTGGAATATATGCTTTCTTCCCGTTATGTGTAGAGAGCATCCAAAATCCAGGTGTTAGGGCTGGTGTTTCAATCTTGCTGTTAAAAATATCTGCAACATAGATGATTTTGTCTTTTGGTACCCATATCTTTTTGGGTCCATGACTGTTAGAGTTTCCAAAATTCTGTTTGAATTTTGGTTTAGCAGAAAACGCTTTACTGGTATATTTTATATCATGTGTTTGCCAGTAGTGAAGTGAGAATAAAGAGGAGTGCGTTTGATAAACAGATCCTTAACTTTCTTAGGTTGGGATACTTTACCTTTGTATCCTAACCCTTTTCTGCCATTTCTGCTAACCCCATAGATTATTGAAGCCATCTTGCTTCTATCTATGTTTTTAGCAAGGAATTTCTGAAAGCTATGATCATATTCCTTTATGATTGTATCAGGGTTATTAGGAACTTCTGAGACAGTTTCCTTCTGAGTATTTTGTAAATCATTTTCAAGTTGAAAATTTTTTTTCTTTTAACTCAGAGTTTTCTATTCTCAGATTCTTAGTTTCTTCAGAGTCAGAAACTAGATCCTTTTTCAGGTTCTTGTTTATGACTCGAAGCTTATGATACCTTTCTATAATTTCTGACAGACACTCCTCAAATTGAGATCTAGGAAAGTTAGAAAATACCTCTTCTGACTCTAAGATTGATTTTGATTTTGATTATGAGGATTCAAAGACATCTGATAAGTTGTCCGTTTGAGCTATATTGGCTCATTCATCTTCTGATTCTGTTCCATCTTCAGAAGATTCAAAGTTATCCCATATTTCCATAAGGCTTTTCTTCTTTTCCTTTAATAGCTTCCTTTTAGGTTTCTCTCCTTGAAGATTTGGACAGTTGCTCTTGTAGTGCCCTTGTTCATTGCATTTGTAGCATACAATGTCTCTATTTCCTGACTTTCTGTATTCAGAAGATGGTTCAGACTTTCTCTATCCAGACAATGACTCAGACTGATTCCCGGTTCTTCTGGAATTTCTGAGCTTTCTTTGTATGTGCTTTCATAGTTGATTAATTCTTCTGGATAAAAGGAACAATTCATCTTCTTCTGACGATAATTCACCAGAGTTTTCTGCTTCTTCTTGCAAGACTTTGAATTCATAATATTTATTAGATTTCAGATCGAGGGACTTCCCTTGCTTCTGGGGCTCATCGTCTTCTAATTCTATCTCATGGCTTCTCAGGGAGCTTACAAGTTCTTCTAAAAAGATTTTGTTCAGATCTTTTGCTAGTTTGAGAGTGTGATACATGGGAGAACTGACTTGGGATTTTGCGTTTGTGTTCGCAAATGTTTCGGTTTAGCAAGAGTCGCCACCGACTTTTTATTTTATCCTAAGGAAAGGTCAAAAAGCACAGGAAAGACCTTTGAGATGTTTTCTTGGATTCGGGGAGTAGATTATAGAAAGGGAAGGTATTAGCACCCTTTCTATCCATGGTTATCCACGGGCTCTTAGTTACTTGATTAGATCACTTGCTTTGCTTTCCAATTGTTTGAAATGGTGCTCTTCAATTGTTTGAAATGGTGCTCTGTGTGTGATTTTGAAAGATGTTTTAAAAAGAGGCCATCGTTGTGGCAACCTTTGTAATGATTCTTGTTTGAATGTATACAAAGGTGTTTTTGTCTTTTGAAAAGTTTTCAATGTTTGAAAGTAGGGTTTTGAAATTGTGTTGTGAAGTGTGTTTTGAGAATAGCAAGGATGTTTTGCAAGCTTTTGATCAAGTAACTAAGAGTTATCTACCCTAATTTACTCAAAGATCTTTCTTATGTTTTTAACCCTTTTAACAGTGTCGTTTCACCATTGTATTTGGTGAACAACCTTGTGTTAGGATGTTAAACGGGACAGGCGCGGGTAATCGTATAGACCATGATAGCAATTGTGTCAAGTATTTTTGGCAATTTTCTTGAGGGACTTGATCATTTTGTTTAGGCAACTCAGATAGCGTCATCGAGGGACTATGATCTTTTGTTTTGTTTTTGTTTTGCCAAAGTACTTGACATGCATATCATGACCCATTTTTGAAGGCAACAAGTGGATTGTAACCCTAGGGGTGCAAGTGTGCATTGTATTTGTTTTTTCATGCATCTTTGTCTTTGATTAGGTCAAACTATTTATTGGTTTTGATTTTGCATACAAACCCTAAGTCTAATCATGGCATAATTGAAAGCATTTAAAGGTGCGAGAATTTAAATTCTACACTATTACAAAATGATATAGGGAGGGGGGAACAAATTTGAATTGGGGATTATTTGACAAGAAATTAAACCCTAAATTATTACAACCAAATTGAATTTGCAAGGCATAATATTTAAATGTACATTATTTAAATAAAATACAATAAATAAACATTGGATAAAAATTCATTATGCAAAAAAAGTTTTTTATGTATGTAAAATATTTTCAAAGGAAAGAAATGCAAAGAAATAAAAAAAGTTAATTTTAATTATTTTTAGGGTTTGCCCTAATTCTCTTTAAAGAAAATAAAAATTGTATTATTTATATACAAAATATATTAATATATACAAAAATAAGAATATATTATAAAAAAAATGTTTTTTTAGTATAAAGTAATAATGAAAATAAAAATGTATTTATTTTGTGTTTTTTATTCTAATTATTTAATAAACATAATATATATATATATTAAATATGTTAAATATGTAAGAAATAAAATAAATAATTTACAAAAAATAAAATATTTTCAAGAAAATGTTTTCAATATGGATAAAAATAGAAATGAAAATAAAAGTATTATTTACAATATTTTTTAATTTAAACAAAATAATATAAAAGCATATAAAATGTTTTAATGCTAGTAATAATTAAAATAAATACCAAATAAATGTAAAAATTATAAAAAATATTTTTGGAGCATTTTTTATATTTAAAAATAAAATATCAAAATCAGAAATGAAATAAAAATGCAAAAATGATAAAAATACAAAGAAATGGGCCAGGGGGGTGTGAACTGAAAATGCAAGTGTTAGAAGCAAAAATAACCAGGCCCAGCCCAGCCACTTCATCTTCTTCCTCTGTTCAAACACAACAACGCGCCTTCTATGTACAAACTGCTATCTCCTGATTCTGTGCTTTTTTGACAAAACTCATAACATGAAACTTGTAGAGCATCAAACAACGAATCTAACCATATAAAAAACTTAAGCTAACTCTCAAAGACCAGAGAGAATTTCTCTGGCCCTAATTTCTAACCTAGTTTTTTCAGAAAGTTCATAAATGAAATTCTCCTAGCACGATTAATATAAATGAAAACTAAGCACATATATGGTTTCAGGGCTATGAGTACAACATCTTTCATTCACAAACCTAAGTCTAACTATTCCTAAATAGAGAGATAAAAGTTCATGAAATACCTGTTTCAGTTGAGTTCGAGCTGGGCAATGTAGCAACTTTCAATGGTGCTTGAGGTTCTTTTGAGCTTGCCTGATGTCCACTGAACCTTTCCCAATGCTTAGTTTGTTTTGAAGTGGCCTGACTCGTGCTACAGAACTCAACCTGCAAAGCTTCCAAACAAAAATGGCAATGTGTGTTAATGGAATTACAACAACTTGTGAATGGTCTGGATAGCTCAGGTATGTTGATTGGAATATGTTTGAAGTAGTTTTGGACAAAACGCACGAGGGAATTTGATGGTGGCTTGTGATTTGCAGAACTGGCCCTGTTTTGCAAGAAAAAGTGGTTTTGAAGTATGAGGATGCTTTAGGGGTGAAAGGCTCGTGCTTCTGACTTACAAGAGTGTATGAAACTTGTTTGAAGTGTTTGTGTAAGTTGATCTTTTCTGTCTTTCAAGTTCTAAGCATTTGGCAAGTTTTCTTGTTTTTGAAGCAAGAAAGTGGAAGTAAGGTTACAGGCTTGTACATGCTATCTTATCACCCTGCATACCATCCTCTTGGCCCCTCTAATTAGTGGATTTGTTTAGCTTCCAGAGATTTGGCTCTATGCTCAAGGATTAGTGGTTTGACATAAAGCAACCTTTTGCAAAAATGGAAATGTGCCTTTTACCATTTAGGGATTAAACTTGTGTACAATACCCTAATGACCAAAGAAATGCATTAGCTAAATGGATTTGCATTAAATTATGGAGTGTTAAATGGTTTAGAGGCCTGAAAACAAGTAGAAAGCCTGCTGGTTTGAAAATGAAACTTGTATGAACATGTATTGGCCATGGATCAAAGTGAGTTTTTGCCAACTTCAAGTATTCGATTCTCCCTAACCACAAAGGTGTTTGAGGAGTTCTTGGACAATTTGGAAATCTTGCAACATGTAATATAATCCATCTTTGAAATGCAACTTGAAACTCCAAGTGGAACTATGTGAAAAATGGCCAAGAAGATGGGTCAAAATCCTGCCTAAACTAGGGCAAAATTTCTCTAAGTTAAAAGTTTTAGGTACCCTTGTTCCCAAAATCATAACTTGAGATCCAAGCTTCTTTTGAGAAAACATTGTGAATCAAAGTTGTAGAATTTGTGATGGAATACAACTTTCATGTTATAATTTTTGTTTGAATCCATTTGCATCTTGGTGAAAAAATGGGACAAAGTTAGGAAAAAATAGGAAAATTTTATAACTTAGAAAATTTCTAAGTTATGAAAATTTTCCATTTTAAACCCTAATTTGCAATTTTGGGTTTCTTGATGAACAAGTTTCATAATTTGACATGTCCTGATGAAAAATGACCCTTGACACTTGATTTTGACCAAAAAGTCAAAGTTTGACTTTTCAGTGTACAGTCAAATTTTGATCAGTTGACTGAAAAATTCATTTGTCAACCCAATGCATTTGAGGTCTTTTGAACTTGCTGAATGGTTCAAGACAATGTCATTGAGTCCTTGTCTCCATGGTTGAACTTGATTTGCCATTGGTTAGGTCAGACAGTAAAAAATTGCCTTTGTACAGTCAAAACCCTAAAAATGACCATTTTGCCCTTTTGGTGATCTGATCAAATTTCTTGTGGAATTATGATCCAAACTTGATCAAATGGTTCATATGAGTTCATTATGTTGATGTGGGTAAAATTTCATGAGGTTTGACTGTCAATTGGCCACAGTTGACTTTTTCCCCAATACAAGTGATTTCTAGGTCAACTGTCCAATTGACTGGGCAAAAATTTGATTCAAGGCTTGAAACTTGGTATGGACCAACTTGTGAGTACAACATGGAGTATGAAAGTCATTTTGGGCATTGTGGGTCAAAACATCCCTGTGCAAACTCAAACCCTAATTTAGGTCAACAGTGCAAGGAGGTGTCTTGAGCAGAGCAAACCCTAGCTTGATCTTGAATTCCAAGAGTCTTGTGCTGAGAAATGTTGATGAATTGAGAGGGAAAATTTTGGGGTACAACAGTTGCCCCTGTTCAATCTTCTTGAACCTGAAGAGTTAGATTGGCAAGTTTGCCTTTCGCGACTTGAAGGTAAAAGAGGATTGGACACTAGAGTGCCCGTAAATTTGCACTCGTCAAAATATTGTTGAGGGAATGGGCTTAAAGATGCCATTTGGAGATGGTAGAATCTTGCCGGAGATGGGCTTAAAGATGCCATCCAAGAATGTTTGTTGAATTGCAATGTTGTAGGTCAGAAGAATGAGCGTCAAAATGGTATCCGTGTATGGAATGCATTTGAACTGTATCTGGAGACTGAGTGTGTATGAGCAAAAGAATGGCGTATGTGTCTGGAGCGTATCTGAGCTGTAACTGTATTTGAATTTTGAATGAATATTAGAAGGACTGCCGTGTCTGGGGTGTATCTGTATTCTGAATGGGTAACAGAGAAACATCTGTATATGGAGCAACTATGTGCTGGGGATAAATTCTGAATGAGTGATAAAATGGCAACCGTGTCTGGAGCGTATCTGGACTGTATCTGAAGTTGAGATCTGTATGAGTAGCAGAATGACTTCCGTGTCTGGAGTGTATCCGTACTGTAACTGGGATCTGAATAAGCGACAAAATGACTTCCGTGGCGACTGCACTGGGGGGAATCAAACTGCTGGTGTAAGGGCCAGAATGGCATCCGTGTTTGGAGCGTATCTGAATTTGAAGTTGATAGTTGAATCTGAATGAGAGATAGAATGGCCTCCGTGTCTGGAGCGTATCTAGTCTGTATCTGATTGCTGAAGTCTGAATGAGTAGTAGAATGACCGTCGTGTTTGGGGTGTATCCGTACTGTATCTGGCTTGAAATTTTGAATGAGTAATAGAATAACCGCCGTGTCTGGGGTGTATCCATACTGTATCTGAATAATTGTTAACGATAGCCTTTTAATCTTATCCTGAAAAGGGTAAAATGTTAGCTAAAACACAAAGTTATATTGCATGATATGTATGATGCAATGAACTGTCATCCATATTTACGATATATGAATGTAACGGTTATGCATGGAAGTTGAGTAGCTGTCTTGCTGAGGAAAATAAATCCTTGATAACTGGAGATAATGAAATCTTTGACTGCTGCCGGGGGAATTAAATCCTTGACCGATGCTGAGGATTCAAAATCTTTGATAGTTAAAGATGAGAGATTCTTGCCGACTGCCTGGGGATTAAAGATCTCTGATTGTTTGAGAAGGAGAAATCCTAGGACCAATGTTGGGGATTGAAAATCCTTGGTGACTTGTGGGGGTTCACAAGGGTTCTGACAACTTCAGCTGGGAATGATGATCCTTCAAGACTTTCCTGAGAACTAAGGAATATTCTGAAAATCTCTACTGGGGAGTTGGAACTTAGGAGGCTTCTGTTTGGAGAAATGAGACCGAGAATCTTCGATCTGCAGGGAAATAACTCTGTGGGGAGAATGTTTACTCGGTCGGTGAAATCAGGAGCTTGGGTTGTATGCCAATCTACTAGGGAATCATCCTAGCTGCTGGGGAAATTGAGGGAAGTTGAACAGTTCCCACCGGGGGTTGATAGTTGTAAATTTTACTTCTCTGGGGAAGAAGGTTTAGAATATTCTGGTTCCGCTGGGGATAGGTTTCAGGGTTTTCGGGCTTTGCTGGGGACATATACTTTGAGACTTTGGCTTTGTTGAGGACCTGAACAATGTATTTCAGGGGATCTCTTCTGGAATGGCACAAAGATATCTTCCTACACCTTCAACCTATCAGTAATTATCCTTTCTCAATTTCGTTTTTTTTTTGTAAGCTGTGATTATATTCAAATGCATATGCCTATTTAACGAAACATTGGACGTTTTCAAAAAAAACATAAGTGTAAAAAAAAAGAAGGCAAGCAAATTTTTGCACTTTGAAGTATCTTGGTATTAATTTTTGTAAGTATCTTTGTACAAAGGAGACAAACATCCTAGTAAGAGAATGTTGCCATAAAAATTGAGAAAATATTTATACAAAAAGAAAGATAGCTATGTGTAACAATTCCATGGGGTTCCCATTCTACTATAGCCTTCACAACTCTGAGTATCTGTCCATTCGTTGCTTCATCCGCAGATGATTGGATTGATCAGAAGTTTGGAGCTTGTTGGTGAAGATATTGTTCTTAAAGTGATCCGATGAGACATAGTCATACGCTTTAATTCCCTAACTTTTTCCTGGACCGCCCTTTCGGGTTTTCGATCCACCAGGAAACCTTTTTTTTGCCCAAGTCGCCCTTTCGGGTTTTCAACTTGCCGGGTGTACCGATTTTTTGTTTTATCCCTAATTTTTTCCTGAATCACCCTTTCGGGTTTTCGATTCACCGGGATGCCCATTTTTGCCCAAGTCACCCTTTCGGGTTTTCAACTTGTCGGGTCGTTTTATGCGTAGTATCTTTTAACTATGTCAGCATTCGCAGGGTGCGGCAAGTCGTCACCGTCCATGGTGGTCAGAATCATTGCCCCACCAGAAAGGATGCTCTTGATCACAAATGGTCCTTCGTAAGTAGGAGTCCACTTGCCCCTGGGATCACTTTGCGACAATATGATCCGCTTGATTACAAGATCTCCGACTTGATATACTTGGCGTCTGACTTTCTTGTTGAAAGCCTTGATCATCCGTTTTTGATACGTCTGACCATGAAAAAAGTAGTAAGTCGCTTCTCGTCGATCAAGTTAAGTTGATCAAGCCGGGTCTGAATCCAATCGTCTTCACTTAAACCGGCATCCTTCATAATCCTCAAGGAAGGAATCTGAACTTCCATAGGTAAAATAGCCTCCATGCCATATACCAACGAACAGGGAGTTGCCCCAGTTGAAGTACGTGCCGTGGTACGATACCCATGCAGAGCAAACAGTAACATCTCATGCCAGTCCTTATAGGTGACTGTCATTTTTTGAATGATCTTCTTGATATTTTTGTTCGCGGCTTCAACAACACCGTTCATCTTCGGCCGGTAGGGAGATGAATTGTGATGATAAATCTTGAACTGCTCGCACAGAGTGCTGATCATAGTGTTGTTCAAATTTGTACCATTGTCCGTAATGATCCTGTCGGGGATACCATACCGGCATATGAGGTTCTGCTTGATGAAGCGAGCAACCACATTCTTTGTAACAGAGGCATAGGAAGCTGCTTCGACCCACTTGGTGAAGTAATCAATAACGACCAAGATGAAGCGATATCCATTGGATGCCGTAGGCTTGATCTCTCCAATCATGTCAATGCCCCACATTGCGAATGGCCAAGGAGCTGTCAGAACGTTGAGAGGAACAGGAGGAATATGTACCTTGTCGGCATAGACTTGGCACTTGTGGCAGGTACGAGAATGTTGATGACAATCAGCTTCCATGGTAGACCAATAATAGCCTGCCCTTAAAATCTTCTTAGCCATCGTATGTCCGCTCAAGTGGGTGCCAAATGTGCCTGTTGTACCCCAAAATTTGCCCTCTCTTTTCATCAATATTTTCTCACCACAAGACTCTTGGAACTCAAGATCAAGTTAGGGTTTACTCTGCTCAAGACCCCTCTTGGCACTGTTGACCCAAATTAGGGTTTGAGTTTGCACAAATATGTTTTGACCTAAAATGCCCAAAATTACTTTCATGCTTCATGTTGGACTCACAAGTTTATCCATACCAAGTTTCAAGCCTTGATTCCAATCCTTGCCCAGTCAATTGGACAGTTGACCTAGAAATCAGCTGTATTGGGGAAAAGGTCAACTATGGCCAATTGATAGTCAAACCTCATGAAATTTGACCCACATCAACATAATGAACTCATATGAACCATTTGGTCAAGTTTGGATCACAATTCCACAAGAAATTTGATCAGATCACCAAAAGGGTAAAATGGTCATTTTTAAGGTTTTGACTGCACAAAGGAAATTTTTGACTGTTTGACCTAACTAATGGCAAACCAAGTTCACATATGGACTCAAGGACTCAATGGCATGGTCTTGATACATTCAACAAGTTCAAAAGATCCCAAATGCATAGGATTGACAGAGGAATTTTCCAGTCAACTAATCAAAATTTGACTGTATACTGAAAAGTCAAACTTTGACTTTTTGGTCAAAATCAAGTACCAAGATTCATTTTTCATCAAAACATGTCAAATTATGAAGCTTGTTCATCAAGAAACCCAAAATTGCAAATTAGGGTTTAGAATGAGAAAATTTTATAACTTAGAATTTTTCTAAGTTATGAAACTTCCTTATTTTTTCCTAACTTTGTCCCATTTTTTCATAAAGATATAACTGGATTCAAACAAAACTCAAAACATGAAAGTTGTAGTCCATTTCAAAATCTACAACTTTGATTCACAAAGTTTCCTCAAAAGAAGCTTGTAGCTCAAGTTATGATTTTTGGAACAAGGGTGCAAAACATTCTTAACTTAGAAATTTTTTGACCTATTCTAGGTAGGATTTTTGTCCAACTTCATGGCCACTTTTCACATAGTTCCACTTGGAATTTCAATTTGCATTACAAAGACGGATTGTATTACACATTCCAAGCTTTCCAAATTGTCCAAGAACTTCTCAAACACCCTTATGGTTAGGGAGAATCGAATTGGAAAAGTTGGGCAAGAGTCACTTTTGTTCATAACCAAATACATGTTCATACATTGGCATTTTTCAAGTCAGCTTGTACAAGCTAGCTTGCAGGCCTCAAAACCAGTCTCACACACCATAATTAAATGCCTAACCATTGTGCTAAGATGTTATTTTGTTCATTTGGTCATTACATTCAAGATTAATCTTTAAATGGAAAAAGCATATTTGCCATTTTGGAAAAGATGCACTTTATGTCAAATAACAAATCCAAGAAGCATGGGCCAGATCTTTGAAGCTAGCATTTGTACACAAATCCCTCTGATCAAGAAGAAGATATGCAGCATAGTTTAGGGCATTGCACATGCCTGTATTGAAACTTGCATTTTCTTACTTCAAAAACAAGCAAGATTGCAAAACAACTCCAATCTCTCATACCTGTAAACAACAGCCTAAGCAAACTTTGCAAACATCTTTCACACTCCCTAACTGACCTAAAGCACGACCAAACCACCCTTCATCCCTCCTCATACAGAAAATCATAGTTTTTCTGCAAAACAGAGTGCCTGCTGCAGATTGACTTCCACCATCCATTCCACTCGTGCATTTTGACCAAAACCAGTTCAAACACATTCTATATTATCCACACAAACTATCCCAAGCATTAAATCCAAGCTGTAACATCCTTAACATCGTTTGCCATTTTTGATTTCAAGATGTGCAGGTGGACTTCCATAGCACGATACAGGCACTTTCAGAGCAAGCCAAGCATAGGAGAAGCATCCTTGGACTTCAGGCAAGCTGTACCAAAGCTCAAACTCCATTGAAGATACCTCCATTGCTGTACACGACTCAAGCTGAAACAGGTAAAAAATGAACTTCTATCTCTCAATATAGGAAGAGTTAGACTTAGGTTTGTGAATGAAACATGTTCTCCTCATAGCCCTGAAGCCATCCATATACTTACTTTTCATTTATATTGAGTGTGCTGTGAGAATTTTGGCCATAAACATGGGAGAAAATTTAGGTCAGAAATTGGGGATGAAGAAATTCTCCCTCGTTTCTGAGAGTTAGGTCAAGATTTTTATATGTATGAACTCGTGATTTAATGCTCTACATTGTTTATGTTATGGGTTTTGGCTAAAAATCAAGGAATCAGGAGTTAGTGTGGAACAAGGAAGGGCGCGCGTTTTCTGTTTCAAATGGCTGAAGGTTGAAGACAGAGTTGACTTGGGCTGGGCCTGAGTCAACTTGCTGTTTGCACCCCTTTTTTAGTTTTGCACCCCCTGGCCCATTGTGTGATATTTTGATCATTTTTGATTTTTTCTTTTTAATTCTGACTTATCATTTTTTGCTCAAATATAAAAAATATAAAAAATATTTTTCCACCCATTTTTGCATTTTATTTGACATTTATTTATTTTATTTAAACTTGTACATGTAAATAAATATTTATACTTTTATTTAAAACACTAAAAAATAATACAAAAATATATTTATTTTCAGTTATTATTTTATTTTACCTTTTGAAAACATTCTCTAAAAATATACTTTTTTTTGTAAATAATTAATATTTTATTTTGGTATATATTTAGTATATTTAATATATAATATAAATACTTATATATATTTATTAAATACTTAGGATAAAATATGAAAATAATACCTTTTTATTTTTATTAATATATGACACTAAAAAATACTTTTTTACAATATACTTCCTTTTTTTTGTATAAATTAATATATAAATATTGTATATAATTAATAAATAATTGCTATTTATTCAAAAAAACTAGGGTTTTGCCCTAAAACATAAAAATACTCCAAAATTGACCTTTTTATTTTTTGTTTATAGTTTACATTGAAAAATATTTTGACATACATAAAAAACCATTTTTTGTGCATAATACATTTTTGCATATTTGTTGTATTCATTTAATTATTATACAATTAAATAATTTGTATGTTCAATATGGATGTAATAGTTTTAAATTTAATTTCTTGCTAAATATCCCCCATTCAAACATTTGTACCCCCATCCCCATAATCATGTTGTAATAATTTAGGACTTTAAATTCCCGCATTTAAAAGCTTTCAAATTATGCCATGATAGACCTAGGGTTTGTATGCAAGAATCAAATAACAAATAGTTTGACTAATGCAAAGACAAAAAAGCATGAAAAATGGACAATGCACACTTGCACCCTTAGGGTTCCTCCACTTATTGCCTTCAAAAAATGGGCCATGTTGCATGTTGAGTGTCTTTGGCAAAACAAAAACAAATCAAATGATCATAGTCCTCCGATGACGCTTTTCTCAAGTTGCCTAAAAAATGATCAAGTCCCTTAAAAGAAAAATTGCCAAAGACACTTGGCACTATTGCATTTATGGTCTAAACAATGACCCGCGCCCGTCCTGTTAACATCCTAACACAAGATTGTCCACCAAATACAATGGTGGAACAATACTGTTAAAAGGGTTAAAACAGAAAAAATCTTTGAGTAAATTTAGGGGTAGACAACTCTTAGTTACTTGATCAATCTTGCAAAACAAATCCTTGCCATTTTTCAAAACACACATCACAACACAATTTCAAAACAAACTTTCAAAACATTGAAAACTTTTCAAAAGACAATACACCTTTGTATACATTCAAACAAGAATCATTACAAAGGTTGCCACAACGATGGCCTCTTTTCAAAACATCTTTCAAAATCACACACAAAGCATCATTTCAAACAATCGAAAGCACCATTTCAAACAAATTGAAAATGCAAGGCAAGTGATCTAAGCAAGTAACTAAGAGCCCATGGATAACCATGGATAGAAAGGGTGCTAATACCTTCCCTTTCTATAATCTACTCCCCGAACCCAAGAAAACATCTCAAAGGTTTTTGCTGTGCTTTTTAACCTTTCCTTAGGATAAAATAAAAAGTCGGTGGCGACTCTTGCTAAACCGAAACATTTGCGAAAACAAACGCAAAACCCAAGTCAGTTCTCCCACCGTATCACAGAACTGGCGACTCTGCTGGGGACAAAAATTAAAAGTGGAGTAACCTTAGGGCTTAGATCACCCTTTTGCATGACTAATTGTTTGCTTTGATTGCTTTATATTTTGGTTCTCTTGTTTGGGCTTGAAATCCTACACCCGGATTTGGGGGAAACATTCATAGATAGCAATACATTGTGGAAACTGTGCGGGGTATACCGACACGGTTGAAGCAATAACTATATTAGTGCGACATATTTGTGAGTACCGGTAACCCTTGAGTTCAATCAAGGAGAGTACGGGGCCGCTGAGTGATGCCACTAAGCACTAATGACCTAGAACCTTACTTGACCATCTTGGCCTTTTATTAGGGGTAGTGAGATGACCGGCTTTGGTGCAGTCCGAAGTTGGTAGATACTCGATACTACACTCATTGAGGGTTGTTTTCTTGGAATATTTTGGTCGCTAGTTAAGTGGCTAAACCAAAAGAATGAACATAGGAAACAATTCAATGATATTGAGCTCCTTAGAACCTGGTTACTATTTATAGGACAGGTTTTTAAGCCAACTACACTCAAGAGGGTACTTACCTATGAAACCTCATGCAAGCCTGAAACTAGGGTTTTGTGTGACTTGCTTGTACATATGTTTGTGCATACATCATGAACATCATAAAGCATCATATGCATCCACTAACCATTTCAAGGGTTTGGATCTTCATCTTTGTTCTTGTTTTGTAGGTCATGGAAACTCTTCGCAGGAAAACCATCCAAGTCAACCTTGTGAGAATCCCTCCTTAACTCAAGGAGCTTACATCCAGAATACCAGAAAGCTCTCTCTTCAGTGAAAGACATGGTAGACTGCTCAGCCTACTCAACACCAACATTGAAGAAGACATGGTGAAAGTGTTGTTCTAGTTCTTTGATCCCCTTCACCACTGTTTCACATTCCCCGACTACCAATTGGTGCCTACTTTGGAGGAATTTTCTCAACTCCTGAGAATTCTTATTTTTAATCAACTACCCTACAACGGTATGGAAAAATAACCAAAGCCTGAAGATGTTGCTCAAGCACTACACTTGCAACACTCTGACATCAAGGGGCATTGGGAGACTAGAAGTGGTGTCAAAGGCTTCTTGGCAAAATTCTTGTTTGAGAAGGCACAAGAGTGTTGGAACTCCTTGGATCTACAAGCCTTTGAAGAGATTGTGGCACTCCTCATTTATGGGTTGGTCTTGTTCCCAAATCCTGACCAACTTATAGATGTCAATGCTGTCAAGATTTTCCTATCCAGGAATCCCATACCTACATTTCTTGGGGACATTCTCCACTCATTTTACACACGAACAATGAGAAAGAAAGGTGTTCTCATGTGCTGCACTCCTCTCCTTGCAAGGTGGTTTATTTCTCACCTTCCACAATCTGTTCTGAAGAAAGAGCAAGGCTTAAGGTGGTCACAACGATTGATGACTCTCACACACTCTGATGTACATTGGTGTTCTCGGTCCAGAGAAAATGTCATCATCATCGATCGTTGTGGTGAGTTCCCTAATGTTCCATTACTTGGCATTAGGGGAGGAATTACCTACAACCCTTGTCTATCTTTGAGACAATTTGGATATGCACGGAGGGATGGCCCTCATGACATGCTGATTCCTGACCTAGTTTTTGACTTCGACAACGATGCGCAAAGACTTCGCCAAAGATTCATCAGAGCTTGGAGGATGCCTAACAAGGTAGATAGCAAGACACTGGGGCACAAGAACTCCATCCCTCTTGAGCCTTATCTCAAGTGGGTAAGAACCCGAGCCCAGAGTCTTATGATGCCTTACCCTCATATTCTCCCTTTGATTAAAGAGCCTGTTAAGGAAGGAGAGGTTCCCTACACCATCCTATATCCTGACATGCCAACATCATGGGAGGAGATGCAAAAGAGTTGGATCCAACTCAAGGAGGAACAAAATACTTTTGAAGCCAGCTTCTACGCCAGTGAGAAGAAGGTTTTGGAGCTTACCCTCCGACTTCACGAGGAGGAGACCCTCAACACTTACATCGCACCAAAGAGGATGCGCAACGTCTTTTTGCCTTAAGAAGTTTTTGTAATATTTGGCCCATGGGGCATTTATGTACTAACAAAATTTCTTCTTATTAATATGACGTGTGTTCTTTTTGTTTGCAACAATTTTGAATTTCTAAATCCTTGAATGCATTGCATGAATAAACATATCATTCATCATATGCATAAGCAGGTCTCCACACCAGGGTTCCTTATCTTTCTGCTGTTTATTTCAGTAAGATGGATCTCGAACAGACGGTCAAAGATCTGCAGTCACAAAACTCACAGTTTCAACAGCTCCTAATGACCTTAGCAAAGGGTCAGGAGGATCTTAAAGCACTGCTGGGAAATAAGGAGCAAGAAAAAGTGAAAAAGAAGAAGAAAAGAGTTGGGGTAGCTACACTGGGAAGAAGATTTGAGAATGAAGCTAGAAGAGTTCTTGAATTTCCCTCCGCATCTGATGAGGGGACCGATAAAGGAAAAAGGGCTGCAGTACCTTCTGAGTCTGAGGCTGAAGAGGAATAGGTTGAGGAAGATGAAGACTACTCAGAGCAGCAATACCCGCCAGCGGACGACAAATACAAAAACCTGGAGGATAGACTGGCAGCTATGGAGCTGCAAAGGGTTCCTGGGTTAGATTTTGAAGAATTGGGATTGATTGCTGGAATTGTGATCCCTCCAAAGTTTAAGGTGCCAATTTTTGCAAAATATGACGGGCTGTCTTGCCCGAAGATGCACCTGAGGTCGTATGTCAGGAAAATTCAACCTCATTCATCCGATAGAAATCTTTGGGTACACTTCTTCCAGGATAGCCTGTCTGGTACACAGCTAGATTGGTTTTACAAGCTTGAGAGGTCAGAGGTACATAGTTGGGAGGATTTGGTAGCTGCCTTTTATCGCCAGTATCAATATAACGCTGACTTGGCGCCAA
Organism: Vicia faba; assembly: GCA_948472305.1. Taxonomy (NCBI): domain Eukaryota; kingdom Viridiplantae; phylum Streptophyta; class Magnoliopsida; order Fabales; family Fabaceae; genus Vicia; species Vicia faba. Next base: position 1,473,191,698 of record OX451739.1, on the reverse strand, counting down.
CCCGTACTCAGCTACAAAGTATGGGAATGGCCTCAAATGAGGGATTCAAAGAATACACCCAGAAATGGCGCGACTTGGCCGGAAGAGTGCAGCCACCTCTTTCTGATAGGGAACTAGTTGATATGTTCTTGGGGACCCTATCTGGCCCGTTCTTCAACCATTTGATCGGGAGCTCTTCCGCAGGGTTTACTGAATTGATTCTGACTGGCGAACGGGTGGAAGCTGGTATTAAGAGTGGGAAGATTCAAAGGGATGCCTCTGCGTCTACAACTGTTAAAAAGTCATTTCTAGCCAAGAAGGAGGCATCTGTTGTGTACTCTCAAAAGGGATTGGGGAGAACTGAGAGCCGACCGACTGTAGGGGCCGTGATGATTCAAAATTCGTCAAATGATCAGCCTCGTAACAATCAATCCAGACCAAATCAGCAACAGGTAGAACGGCCACAAAGGCAGTTCACCCGCATCAATATGACGCCTGCACAAGTTCTTCCCCATTTGTTGAAGTTGAATCTGACTGGTTTAAAGGAGGAACCGAAAAACCCTAACACCACATCTCTATACTATCATGCCAATGCTAAATGTGCCTACCATTATGATAGCGCCGGACATGACACCAACAATTGTTGGGCGCTAAAGAATAAAATTCAAGACTTGATAGACGCAAAATAGGTTGAGTTCGACGCACCCGAGAAGCCGAACGTAATATCCGCTACGATGCCAAAGCATGGCCATCATGTTCATGCTGTTGAAGAAGATCTGTATGTTTCTGCTGTTGATGATCTGGTAACTCCATTACTGACAATCAAGTTGAATCTGTTGAAGGCTGGGATTTTCCCAGGTTGTAAAGAAGACTGCTAATGTTGTTCCTCCCTATTAATCGACTGTCCATTGCTGAAGATAGGCATCCAAGGCCTAATGGATAGCCAACAAATTCTTTTCGAAAAGATTCCTGCTACTCCAACTCCTATCGAAGATGTTTCAATAATCACCATTTCCACCAATCTTTCCAAGGTCCCTAAAAAGCCTGTTAAGATTACATCAGTTCCGAAGATTGTTCCTCTGAAAATAACTATGCCTGGGCCTGTCCCCTACAAATCTGACAAATCAATACCATGGAATTATGGTGGAGAAATCTACTACCATGGTGTTAAACAAGTTGAGATAACTGAAGAGAGCTCTGACGAAGAAGATGCCGACATTGGAAACATTGCCGGTACGAGCAAGATTACCCGAAGTGGGAGAATTTTCTCTCCAGAGATTGCCCCTCCAAAGGCAATCTTTGGACCCTCAGCTGCTGCCAAAGTTACTCCTGCACCGATAAAACTTTCTGCAAGGACTCCGCTGATTGAAGAAGCTGTTACTCCTGTGGTTGTCCCTCCTACTTCTGCTGATAAAGGGAAATGGATCCAAGATGAGCTCGTCAGGACGAGGGCTCAGCCATTGGTCATCCCCGAAACCTCTAAGAAAGAAATGGAGGAGATTATGAAAATAATTAAGAAGAGTGATTATGACGTGGTAGAGCAACTGGGGAAACCCCCCTCTAAGATCTCCATGTTAGCATTGCTGCTTTATTCTGAGGCCCATGCCAAAGCATTGATAAGGTTTTTGAAGACAACCCATGTTCCCCAGGAAACCTCAGCCGATCAATTCCTGGATTGTGTAGCCAGCCTTACCATAGACAACGGCCTGGGTTTCTCTGATGTTGACCTGACTCCGAAAGGAAGAAAGCACAATGATGCATTGCATGTGTCAGTCGAATGCCGAGGAACTACTCTTGCCCATGTTTTGGTCGACACTGCTTCTTCTCTGAACGTACTGCCTAAGAAAGCTCTGGATCGATTGGATTGTGAAGGCTTGGAGCTGAAACCAAGTAATATCATTGTCAGGGCCTTTGACGGGTCTAAAAGGATGGTACATAGGGAGGTCGACATTCCCATCAAGGTGGGCACTGAAGTATTCCACTCAACTTTCTATGTGATGGACATCCGTCCGTCATACTCTTGCTTGCTAGGGAGACCATGGATACATAATGCTGGCGCAGTCACTTCCTCCCTACATCAGATGCTGAAATACCCTGTCAAAGGAAAGATCATAACTGTACACGGTGAAGAGGAATATATGATCAGTCACCTGAACTCCTTCCGGTATGTAGAGGTGGAGGGCGAATTCATTGAAACACCGTTCCAACACTTTGAGGAAATTGCTCCCGAAGTTGCAGTAGCAAAGGCAGTAGCTGAAGTACCCAAGCAGGTGGCCAGGATGGCATCTCTGAAAGACGCAAAGGCTGCAATGAAGGAGGGAAAGAGCTCAACATGGGGTCAGTTGCCTGACTTTTCCCACAAGACAGACAAGTTTGGGTTGGGATTTACCGCCACGAGGCAAAAAGCTATGCGTCGCTCAAAAATTGAAAGGACACCCATCAAGATTTCTCCTCATGGAATCAATGCTTTGGAAGAAGAAGACGAAGAGGGTAACATCGAAGACTGGATCTTCCCAACCATCAAAGGGGGACTGCACAACTGGGAGGCGAAAGACTTCGTCCCCATTACTTTCATTAATCAGTAACTTATCTTTCGAACATTTCCTGTTGGTCTGTAATAATTACTTTTAAACAATCTACACACTACTTTTTCACCTCATGCCTTGCCCGGGGCATGTAGGTCCATTTGTAAGGGTTTTGATTCTCTTCATATTCATATGCCATGTTTAATGAATCATTGGACGTTTTTCAGTTATAAACTACTGTGTTCATTTTCTTTCCTTTTGCATTTTTTGTTTGTTTAAGGATGGCTATCCCTTACACACACCCACACTCACAAATGCAGGTACCCATCCACTCTGGATTCTATGGGTGACTATTCTGCTATGTCCTTCAATAACTCTGAAGATTTGGTCAATCAGGCTGAGTATGAAGATGACGAAGATTGTGAAGTACCAGGAGAGCTAGCCAGACTTCTACAACAAGAAGAGAGGGCCATCTTGCCTCATGAAGAGTTGTTGGAAACAGTCAACTTAGGAACAGAGGAAGACAGGAAAGAAGTACAAGTGGGTGCCAATCTGGAACCAAGTGTCAAAGGGCGTTTGATACAGCTGTTAAATGAATACGTTGAAATCTTCGCCTGGTCTTATGAAGACATGCCGGGTTTAGACATAGACATCGTGGTTCACCGTCTCCCTACAAGAGAGGACTGTCCACCGATCAAGCAAAAAGTCCGCCGAATGAGGCCCGACATGTCTGAGAAGATTAAAGCTGAAGTAATGAAGCAATTCAACGTTGGCTTTCTGGCTGTTACATCCTATCCACAATGGGTTGCTAACATTGTGCCAGTACCTAAAAAAGACGGCAAGGTCAGGATGTGTGTGGACTACCGGGATTTGAACAGGGCTAGCCCCAAAGATGATTTTCTGCTACCGCATATCGACATTTTGATTGACAACACGGCTCAGCACAAAGTGTTTTCCTTCATGGATGGATTCTTGGGCCACAACCAGATTAAAATGGCCCCCGCGGACATGGAGAAAAAAACCTTTGTTACACAATGGGGTACCTTCTGCTACAAGATGATGCCGTTCGGACTGAAGAACGCATGGGCAACTTATCAACGCGCCATGGTAGCTTTATTTCATGATATGATACATCATGAGATCGAAGTTTACGTAGACGATATGATAGCTCGATCACAAACAGAGGAGGAACACCTTGAGCATCTGAAAAAGCTATTTTCCAGGTTGAAGGAATACAAACTCAGGCTGAATCCAAGTAAGTGCACTTTTGGAGTTAGGTCTGGTAAACTTCTAGGATTTATTGTCAGCAACAAGGGCATTGAGGTCGATCCAGCGAAAGTGAAAGCAATACGAGAAATGCCTGCTCCCCGTACTGAAAAGGAGGTTAGGGGGTTCTTGGGGCGCTTGAACTATATTGCCAGATTCATCTCTCATCTGACGTCTACCTGTGAGCCAATTTTCAAACTATTGAAGAAAGATCAGGTAGTCGAGTGGAACGATGATTGCCAAGCTGCTTTTGATAAGATCAAGGAGTATTTGCTAGAACCTCCTATTCTGATGGCACCCGTCGAAGGAAGACCATTGATCATGTATCTGACCGTGTTGGATAACTCAATGGGGTGCGTACTGGGCCAGCATGACGAGTCTGGTCGAAAAGAGCATGCCATTTATTACCTTAGCAAAATGTTTACCGACTATGAGACTCGCTACTCACTGCTCGAGAAAACTTGTTGCGCTTTGGTATGGGCTGCTCGCCGACTAAGGCAGTATATGTTGACTCATACCACTCTGTTGATTTCCAAAATGGATCCTATCAAGTATATCTTCGAGAAACCTGCTTTATCTGGAAGAATCGCTAGATGGCAAATGATCCTGACTGAGTATGACATCCAGTACACCACCCAAAAAGCTATAAAAGGGAGTGTACTAGCTGACCATCTAGCTCATCAAGCTATCGAAGATTATCAGTCCATGAGATTCAACTTCCCGGACGAGGACATCATGAATTTGGACAACATTAAAGGTAACAGACCATATGACGGACCTGAAAATGGATCCCGATGGACCCTGTACTTTGATGGTGCTTCAAATGCACTTGGAAACGGTATCAGTGCGGTACTCATTTCCCCGGAAGGTTGCCACACACCTTTCACGGCCCGACTTTGCTTCAGCTGTACCAACAACATGGCTGAATATGTAGCTTGCATCTTTGGTCTCAAGGCTGCTATAGACTTGGGGATCAAATCTTTGATCGTATTTGGGGACTCAGCTTTGGTTATCAGTCAAATCAAAGGAGAGTGGGATACCAAACATCCTAATCTTATCCCATACAAAGAACATGTCCTGACATTATTGCCTCATTTCAAGCAAATCACCTTCGAGCATTTCCCGCGAGAAGAGAATCAGCTTGCAGATGCTCTGGAAACAATATCCTCCATGTTTAAACTCAACTGGGATAACGAGGCTCCCCAGATCACCATCGAGCGAATGGATGAACCTGCGCATTGTCATGAGATTAATACCGAAGAAGTAGTGGAACAACCCTGGTTTCACGAAATCAAAAGGTATCTCCAGACTAGAGAATATCCCGAAGGAGCTTCCGTAAATGACAAGAAGTTCCTAAGGAAATTTGCTGCCAAGTTCTTCCTGAGAAACGACATCCTCTATAAACGCAGCCATGATTGTGTTTTACTCCGATGTGTAGACAAAGCTGAAGCAGAGCTGATCATGACTGAGATACACAGTGGCACATTTGGCACCCACTTGAGCGGGCATACAATGGCTAAGAAGATTCTAAGGGCAGGCTATTACTGGTCTACCATGGAAGCTGATTGCCATCAACATTCCCGTACTTGCCACAAATGTCAAGTCTACGCTAACAAGATTCATATTCCTCCTGTTCCTCTCAACATTCTGATAGCTCCTTGGCCATTCGCAATGTGGGGCATTGACATGATTGGAGAGATCAAGCCCACATCGTCCAATAGACATCGCTTCATCCTGGTCGCCATCGACTATTTTACCAAATGGGTCGAAGCAGCTTCCTTCGCCTCTGTTAAAAAAAATGTGGTTGCCCGCTTCATCAAGCAAAACCTCATATGCTGGTATGGTGTCCCCGACAGGATCATTACAGACAACGGTACAAATCTAAATAATACTATGATCACCGCTCTATGCGAACAGTTCAATATTTATCATCACAATTCATCTCCCTATCGGCCGAAGATGAACAGTGCTGTTGAAGCTGCGAATAAAAACATTAAGAAGATCATTCAGAAAATGACAGTCACCTACAAAGACTGGCATGAGATGTTACCGTTTGCTCTGCATGGATACCGTACCACGGCACGTACTTCAACAGGGGCAACCCCATTTTCTTTAGTATATGGCATGGAAGCTGTCCTACCCATGGAAGTTTAGATTCCTTCTTTAAGGATTATGAAGGAAGCTGGTTTAAATGAAGATGATTGGATTCAGACCCGACTTGATCAACTCAATTTGATCGACGAGAAGCAACTCGCTGTTGTTTGCCATGGTCAAACGTATCAAAAACGGATGATTAAGGCTTTCAACAAGAAAGTCAGACGTCAAGTGTATCAAGTCGGGGATCTCGTAATCAAGCGGATTATCTTGCCGCAAAGTGATCCCAGGGGCAAATGGACTCCTACTTACGAAGGACCATTTGTGATCAAGAGCATATTTTCTGGTGGTGCAATGATTCTGATCACCATGGACGGCGACAATTTGCCACACCCTGCAAATGCAAACATAGTCAAAAGATACTATGCATAGAGTCACCCGACAAGTCGAAAACCCGAAAGGGCGGCTTGGGCAAAAATGGGCATCCCGGTGAACCGAAAACCCGAAAGGGCGGTTCAGGCAAAAATTAGGGATAAAACAAAATACACCCGGCAAGTCGAAAACCCGAAAGGGCGGCTTGGGCAAAAAAAGGTTTCCCGGTGGATTGAAAACCCGAAAGGGCGATCCAGGCAAAAGTTAGGGAGTTAAAGCGTATGACTATGTCTCGTCAAATCACTTTAAAGAACAATCTCTTCATCAACCAGCTCCAAGCTTCTGATCAATCCAGTCATCGGCGGACGAAGCATTGAATGGACAGATATTCAGAGTTGTGAAGGCTATAGCAGAATGGGGATCCCATGGAATTGTTTCACATAGCCATCTTTCTTTTGTATAAAATTTTCATTTTTTTACGACAACATCCTCTTACTAGGATGGCTGTCTCCTTTGTACAAAGATACTCATAAAAGATTAATACAAATACTTTTCCAAATACAGAAATTTGCTTTGTCTTTCTTTTGCTCTTTACACTTATGTTTTATTTGAGAAACGTCCAATGTTTTGTTAAATATGCATATGCATTTGAACATAATCATTTTCTTACAAACCAAGAAAAAGATGATTACTGATAGGTTGAAGGTACAAGTAGATATCTTGATGCCCTTTCAGAAGGAATCCCCAGCAGATTTAAACTCCAAATTCAAATCCAGAGCTTAATTCCCCAAAACAGAGTTAAACTTCAGGATCCTCAGCAGAACAAAAGCTTTCTCAAAACTGATTTCCCCAGCCATAGAGTCTTCCAGAACTCAATTCCCCTCAGAGTTAAGTTTCAGTATCCCCAGTGGAGCCTTAAAAATATGAAAATCTCATTCCCCAGTTGAAGTCAAAACTATCAATCTCCAGCGGAGCTAACACTTCCAACTATCAATCCCCAGCGGAACCAGACTAGGGAACCTTCTCCCCACAGAGATACTTCCCGTCAGATTGAAGATTCTCAGTCTCACTCCTCCAGCATGAGTCTACTAGGTTCTGGACTCCCCAGTAGAGATCATCAGAATTCTCATTCCCTACAAGTCGCCAGGGAGTTCCAATCCCCAGCAGTGGTCCTAAAAATCCCTCAATAATTGAAGATCTGGCTCCCCAAGCAGTCAACAGTCAACAAGGATGTCTCAGCTTTAGCACTCAGAGATTCCTACAATCCACTGCAGCAGTCAACGATTCATTTTCCCCGGCAACAGTCGAGATTCTATTATCTCCGACAATCCAGGATTCATCTATCCTCAGCAAGACAACTCATCAGCTTACATGCGCGTTCATTACATTCATATCATAAACATTGATATAACATATATTGCATCATACATTTCATGCAACATAACTTCGTGTTTTAGCTAACATTTCATCCTTTTCAGGATAAGATTAAAAGGCTATCATTAACAATTATTCAGATACAATATGGATACACCCCAGACACGGCGATCATTCTATTACTCATTCAAAATTTCAAGTCAGATACAGTACAGATACACCCCAGACACGGCGGTCATTCTACTACTCATTCGGACTACAGCGATCAGATACAGACTAGATACGCTCCAGACACGGCAGCCATTCTATCTCTCATTCAGATTCACTTATCCACCTCAAGGTTCAATGCATTCCAAGCACGGATACCATTCTGACGCTTACAACAACAGTTTGATTCTCCCCAGTGCGTTCGCCACAGAAGTCATTCTGTCATTTATTTAGATCCCAGTTACAGTTTCAGATACACTTCAGACACGGAAGTCATTCTATTACTCATACGAATCTCAATCCCATTTACAGTTTCAGATACACTCCAGACATGGAAGTCATTCTGCTACTTATACAACTTTCAACTTCAGATACAGTCCAGATACGCTCCAGACACGGTTGCCATTCTGTCACTCATTCGGAATTTGTCCCCAGCATGCAATTGCTCCATGAATAGATGTTTCTCTGTTACCCAAATACAATACAGATACACTCCAGACACGACAGTCATTCTGATATTCATTCTACATTCAAACACAGTTACAGCCCAGATACGCCCGATACGAAGGCCATTCTTTTTCTCATACAAACCCAGTCTCCAGATATAGTTCAAATGCATTCCAGACATGGATACCATTTTTGGTCCTCTTTTTTCTGATCTATCACATTACAGTTCAACAAACATTCCAGATGGCATCTCTAAGCCCATCCTCCTACCAGCAATCTCCAGAGGGCATCTCTAAGCCCATCCCTCTATCACCTCCCCATATGGCATCTCTAAGCCCATCTCCAAATTGCATCTTTAATCCCATTCCCGCACCCATGTTTTGACGAGTGCAAATTTAAGGGCACTATAGTGTCCAATCTCCTTTTACCTTCGAGACGCGAAAGGCAAACCTGCCAATCTAACTCTTCAGGTGCAAGAAGATTGAACATGGGCAACTGTTTTACCCCAAAATTTGCCCTCTCTTTTCATAAATATTTTCTCACCACAAGACTCTTGGAACTCAAGATCAAGTTAGGGTTTACTCTGCTCAAGACCCCTCTTGGCACTGTTGACCCAAATTAGGGTTTGAGTTTGCACAAATATGTTTTGACCTAAAATGCCCAAAATGACTTTCATGCTTCATGTTGGACTCACAAGTTTATCCATACCAAGTTTCAAGCCTTGATTCCAATCCTTGCCCAGTCAATTGGACAGTTGACCTAGAAATCAGCTATACTGGGGAAAAAGTCAACTGTGGCCAATTGATAGTCAAACCTCATGAAATTTGACCCACATCAACATAATGAACTCATATGAACCATTTGGTCAAGTTTGGATCACAATTCCACAAGAAATTTGATCAGATCACCAAAAGGGTAAAATGGTCATTTTTAAGGTTTTGACTGCACAAAGGAAATTTTTGACTGTTTGACCTAACTAATGGAAAACCAAGTTCACATATGGACTCAAGGACTCAATGGCATGGTCTTGATACATTCAACAAGTTCAAAAGATCCCAAATGCATAGGTTTGACAGATGAATTTTCCAGTCAACTGATCAAAATTTGACTGTATACTGAAAAGTCAAACTTTGACTTTTTGGTCAAAATCAAGTACCAAGATTCATTTTTAATCAAAACATGTCAAATTATGAAGCTTGTTCATCAAGAAACCCAAAATTGCAAATTAGGGTTTAGAATGAGAAAATTTCATCTTAGAATTTTTCTAAGTTATGAAACTTCCTTATTTTTTCCTAACTTTATCCCATTTTTTCATCAAGATATAATTGTATTCAAACAAAACTCAAAACATGAAAGTTGTATTCCATTGCAAAATCTACAACTTTGATTCACAAAGTTTCCTCAAAAGAAGCTTGTAGCTCAAGTTATGATTTTTGGAACAAGGGTGCAAAACATTCTTAACTTAGAAATTTTTTGACCTATTCTAGGCAGGATTTTTGTCCAACTTCATGGCCACTTTTCACTAGTTCCACTTGGAATTTCAATTTGCATTACAAAGATGGATTGTAGTACACATTCCAAGCTTTCCAAATTGTCCAAGAACTTCTCAAACACCCTTGTGGTTAGGGAGAATCGAATTGGCAAAGTTGGGCAAAAGTCACTTTTATTCATAACCAAATACATGTTCATACATTGGCATTTTTCAAGTCAGCTTGTACAAGCTAGCTTGCAAGCCTCAAAACCAGTCTCACACACCATAATTAAATGCCTAACCATTTTTCTAAGATGTTATTTTGTTCATTTGGTCATTACATGCAAGATTAATCTTTAAATGGAAAAAGCATATTTGCCATTTTGGAAAAGATGCACTTTATGTCAAATAACAAATCCAAGAGACATGGGCCAGATCTTTGAATCTAGCATTTGTACACAAATCCCTCTGATCAAGAAGAAGATATGCAGCATAGTTTAGGGCATTGCACAGGCCTGTATTGAAACTTGCATTTTCTTACTTCAAAAACAAGCAAGATTGCAAAACAACTCCAATCTCTCATACTTGTAAACACCAGCCTAAGCAAACTTTGCAAACATCTTTCACACTCCCTAACTGACCTAAAGCACGACCAAACCACCCTTCATCCCTCCTCATACAGAAAATCATAGTTTTTCTACAAAACAGAGTGCCTGCTGCAGATTGACTTCCACCATCCATTCCACTCATGCATTTTGACCAAAACCAGTTCAAACACATTCTATATTATCCACACAAACTATCCCAAGCATTAAATCCAAGTTGTAACATCCTTAACATCGTTTGCCATTTTTGATTTCAAGTTGTGCAGGTGGACTTCCATAGCACGATACAGGCACTTTCAGAGCAATCCAAGCATAAGAGAAGCATCCTTGGACTTCAGGCAAGCTGTACCAAAGCTCAAACTCCATTGAAGATACCTCCATTGCTGTACACGACTGAAGCTGAAACAGGTAAAAAATGAACTTTTATCTCTCAATATAGGAAGAGTTAGGCTTAGGTTTGTGAATGAAACATGTTCTCCTCATAGCCCTGAAGCCATCCATATACTTACTTTTCATTTATATTGAGTATGCTGTGAGAATTTTGGCCATAAACATGGGAGAAAATTTAGGTCAGAAATTGGGGATGAAGAAATTCTCCCTCGTTTCTGAGAGTTAGGTCAAGATTTTTATATGTATGAACTCGTGATTTAATGCTCTACATTATTTATGTTATGAGTTTTGGCTAAAAATCAAGGAATCAGGAGTTAGTGTGGAACAAGGAAGGGCGCGCGTTTTCTGTTTCAAATGGCTGAAGGTTGAAGACAGAGTTGACTTGGGCTGGGCCTGAGTCAACTTGCTGTTTGCACCCCTTTTTTAGTTTTGCACCCCCTGGCCCATTGTGTGATATTTTGATCATTTTTGATTTTTTCTTTTTAATTTTGACTTATCATTTTTTGCTCAAATATAAAAAATATTAAAAATATTTTTCCACCCATTTTTGCATTTTATTTGACATTTATTTGTTTTATTTAAACTTGTACATGTAAATAAATATTTATACTTTTATTTAAAACACTAAAAAATAATACAAAAATATATTTATTTTCAGTTATTATTTTATTTTACCTTTTGAAAACATTCTCTAAAAATATACTTTTTTTTGTAAATAATTAATATTTTATTTTGGTATATATTTAGTATATTTAATATATAATATAAATACTTATATATATTTATTAAATACTTAGGATAAAATATGAAAATAATACCTTTTTATTTTTATTAATATGTGACACTAAAAAAAATACTTTTTTACAATATACTTTTTTTTTTGTTGTATAAATTAGTATATAAATATTGTATATAATTAATAAATAATTGCTATTTATTCAAAAAAACTAGGGTTTTGCCCTAAAACATAAAAATACTCCAAAATTGACCTTTTTATTTTTTGTTTATAGTTTACATTGAAAAATATTTTTACATACATAAAAAACCATTTTTTGTGCATAATACATTTTTGTATATTTGTTGTATTCATTTAATTATTATACAATTAAATAATTTGTATGTTCAATATGGATGTAATAGTTTTAGATTTAATTTCTTGCTAAATATCCCCCATTCAAACATTTGTACCCCCATCCCCATAATCATGTTGTAATAATTTAGGACTTTAAATTCCCGCATTTAAAAGCTTTCAAATTATGCCATGATAGACCTAGGGTTTGTATGCAAGAATCAAATAACAAATAGTTTGACTAATGCAAAGACAAAAAAGCATGAAAAATGGACAATGCACACTTGCACCCTTAGGGTTCCTCCACTTATTGCCTTCAAAAAATGGGCCATGTTGCATGTTGAGTGTCTTTGGCAAAACAAAAACAAATCAAATGATCATAGTCCCCTGATGACGCTTTTCTCAAGTTGCCTAAAAAATGATCAAGTCCCTTAAAAGAAAAATTGCCAAAGACACTTGGCACTATTGCATTCATGGTCTAAACAATGACCCACGCCCGTCCCGTTAACATCCTAACACAAGATTGTCCACCAAATACAATGGTGGAACAATACTGTTAAAAGGGTTAAAACATAGAAAAAATCTTTGAGTGAATTTAGGGGTAGACAACTCTTAGTTACTTGATCAATCTTGCAAAACAAATCCTTGCCATTTTTCAAAACACACATCACAACACAATTTTAAAACAAACTTTCAAAACATTGAAAACTTTTCAAAAGACAATACACCTTTGTATACATTCAAACAAGAATCATTACAAAGGTTGCCACAACGATGGCCTCTTTTCAAAACATCTTTCAAAATCACACACAAAGCACCATTTCAAACAATTGATAGCACCATTTCAAACAAATTGAAAATGCAAGGCAAGTGATCTAAGCAAGTAAATAAGAGCCCATGGATAACCATGGATAGAAAGGGTGCTAATACCTTCCCTTTCTATAATCTACTCCCCGAACCCAAGAAAACATCTCAAAGGTTTTTGCTGTGCTTTTTAACCTTTCCTTAGGATAAAATAAAAAGTCGGTGGCGACTCTTGCTAAACCGAAACATTTGCGAAAACAAACGCAAAACCCAAGTCAGTTCTCCCACCGTATCACAGTGCCACTATGTATTTCGGTCATGATCAACTCTGCTTCAACCTTGTCCACACAACGAAGTAGAACACAATCATGGCCGCGCTTATAAAGGACGCCATTGCTTAGGAAGAACTTGGCAGCGAATCTCCTTAAGAACTTTTTGTCATTGACGGAAGCTCCTTCAGGATATTCTCTAGTCTGGAGATACCTTTTGATTTCATGAAACCAGGGTTGTTCCACTATTTCTTCGGTATTAATCTCGTGACAATGTGCAGGTTCGTCCATTCGCTCGATGGTAATTTGGGGAGCCTCGTTATCCCAGTTGAGTTTAAACATGGAATGCATCGTAGCCATAGCATCTGCTAGTTGATTTTCTTCTTGCGGGAAGTGTTCGAAAGTAATCTGCTCGAAATGAGGCAACAACGTCAATACATGTTCTTTGTATGGGATAAGATTAGGATGTTTAGTGTCCCACTCTCCTTTGACTTGACCGATAACCAAAGCCGAGTCCCCAAATACGACCAAAGACTTGATTCCCAAGTCTATAGCAGCCTTGAGACCAAAGATGCAAGCTTAATATTCAGCCATGTTGTTGGTACAACTGAAGCAAAGTCGGGCAGTGAAGGGTGTATGGCAACCTTCCGGAGAAATGAGTACCACACCGATACTGTTGCCAAGTGCATTTGAAGCACCATCAAAGTATAGGGTCCATTAGGATCCTTGTTTAGGTCCATCATACGGTCCGATACCTTCAATGTTGTCCAATGTCATGATGTCCTCGTCAGGGAAGTCGAATCTCATAGATTGGTAATCCTCGACGGCTTGATGAGCTAGATGGTCAGCTAGTACACTCCCCTTTATAGCTTTTTGGGTAGTATACTGGATATCATACTCAGTCAAGATCATTTGCCATCTAGCGATTCTTCCAGATAAAGCAGGCTTCTCGAAGATATACTTGATCGGATCCATCTTGGAAATCAGCAAAGTGGTATGAGTCAACATATACTGCCTTAGCCGGCGAGCAGCTCATACCAAAGCGCAGCAAGTTTTCTCGAGCAGTGAGTAGCGAGTCTCACAGTCGGTAAACTTTTTGCTAAGGTAATAAATGGCATTCTCTTTTCGGCCAGACTCGTCATGTTGGCCCAGCACGCACCCCCATTGAGTTATCCAAAACAGTCAGATACATGATTAACGACCTTCCTTCGACTGGTGGCATCAGAATAGGAGGTTCTAGTAAGTACTCCTTGATCTTATCAAAACCAACTTGACAATCATTGTTCCATTCAACCACCTGATCTTTCTTCAGCAACTTGAAGATTGGCTCACAGGTAGATGTCAGGTGAGAGATGAACCTCGCAATATAGTTTAAGCGTCCCAAGAATCCTCTAACCTCCTTTTCATTGCGGGGGGCAGGCATTTCTTGTATAGCCTTTACTTTAGCTGGATCAACCTCAATGCCTTTGTTGCTGACAATAAATCCCATAAGTTTACCAGACCTAACTCTAAAAGTGCACTTGCTTGGGTTTAATCTGAGCTTATACTCCTTCAACCTGGCAAACAACTTCTGCAAATGATCAAGGTGTTCTTCTTCCGTCTGTGATCGAGCTATCATGTCATCTACGTAAACTTCGATCTCATGATGTATCATATCATGAAACAAAGCTACCATGGCGCGTTGATAGGTTGCCCCTGCATTCTTCAGTCCGAATGGCATCACTTTGTAGCATAAGGTACCCCATTGCGTGACAAAAGTAGTTTTCTCCATGTCCTCGGGTGCCATTTTGATCTGGTTATAGCCCGAGAATCCGTCCATGAAAGAAAATACTTTGTGCTGAGCTGTATTGTCAACCAAAATGTTGATATGTGGCAGTGGAAAATCATCCTTGGGGCTAGCCCTGTTTAAATCCCGATAGTCCATACACATTCTGACTTTGCTGTCCTTCTTAGGCACGGGCACAATGTCAGCAACCCATTGTGGATAGGAAGTAACAGCCAGAAAGCCAGCGTTGAATTGCTTCATTACCTCAGCTTTGATCTTCTCTTACATGTCGGGCCTCATTCGGCCGACCTTTTGCTTGATCGGTGGACAGTCTTCTCTTGTAGGGAGACGGTGAACCACGATATCTGTATCTAGTCCCGGCATGTCTTCATAAGACCAGGCGAAGATTTCAACATATTCGTTCAACAACTGCACTAAGCGCTCTTTGACACTTGGTTCCAAGTTGGCACCCACTTTTACCTCTTTTTTGTCTTCCTCTGTTCCCGAGTTGATGGTTTCTAGAAACTCCTCATGAGGCAGAATAGCCCTCTCTTCTTGTTGCAGAAGTCTGGCTAACTCTCCCGGCACTTCACAATCTTCATCAACTTCGCACTCAGCATGATTGACCAAATCTTCACAGTTATCAAAGGCTGAAACAGAATAGTCACCCATGGACTCCGGAGTGGATGGGTACCTGCATTTGTGAGTGTGGGTGTGTGTAAGGGATAGCCATCCTTTAAACAAAACGAAAATGCAAAAGGGAAGAAAATGAACACAACAGTTTGTAGATGAAAGCGTCCAATGATTCATTAAAACATGGCATATGATAATGAAGAAAATCAAGCCCTTACAAATGGACCTATATGCCCCGGGCAAGGCATGAGGTGAAAATAGTGTACGAATTGTTTAGTTATTACAAACCGAAATAAGAAATTGTTCAAAGATAAAATTACTGGTTGATGAAGGTGATGGGAATAAAATCCTTTGCTTCCCAGTTGCTTAAACCCCCTTCGACGGTCGGAAAAATCCAATCCTCAAAGTGGCCCTCTTCATCTTCATCTTCTACAGCATTGATTCCGTGGTGAGTGATCCTTATAGGTGTCCCTCCAGTCTTGGAACGACGCATAGCCTTCTGTCCTGCAACTGTAAACCCTAGTCCAAATTTGTCCATCTTATGGGAAAAATCAGGCAATTGCCCCCAACTGTACTCTTCCCTTCTTTGATCACTGCCTCTGCGTCCTTGAGAGATGCCATCCTAGGCACATGCTTGGGAATGATAGGTACCTCAACCATTGTCTTCGCAACTGCTACCTCAGGAGAAACTTCCTCAAAATGTTGGAAAGGCGTTTCGATGAACTCGCCATCCAATTCCACATAGCGGAAGGAATTGAGATGACTTATCATGTGCTCTTCCTTGCCGTGCACTGTTATAATCTTACCCTTAACAGGATATTTCAGCATTTGGTGCAAAGAGGAGGTAACTGCCCCGGCATAATGGATCCACGGTCTTCCTAACAAACACGCATATGACGGACGGATGTCCATCACGTAAAAGATGGAGTTGAAAACTTCTGTGCCTACTTTGACAGGAATGTCAACCTCTCCATGAACCATTCTTTTGGACCCATCAAAGGCCCTAACAACGATGTTACTAGGTTTGAGGGTCAATCCTTTGCAGTCCAAACGGTCCAATGCTTTCTTCGGCAACACATTCAAGGAAGAACCATTATCAACTAAGACATGGGCGAGGGTGATTCCCCTGCATTCAACTGAGACATGTAGCGCGTCGTTGTGTTTCCTTCCTTTGGGAGTCAAATCAGCATCAGAAAAGCCAAGGCCATTATCAGCAGTAAGACTGGCCACACACTCCTGAAACTGGTCAGCCGAAGTTTCTTGGGGCACGTGTGCCGTCTTTAGAAATTTGATTAAGGCCTTAGCATGGGCCTTAGAGTAGAGTAGAAGAGCCAACATTGAGATTTTAGAAGGGGTCTGCCCTAGCTGTTCCACGACGTCGTAGTCACTCTTTCTGATTATTTTCAAGATTTCATCCATTTCCTTTTGGGTGGTTTCAGGGATAACCACAGCATGAGCCTTCGTCCTGACAGGCACATCTAGTATCCCCTTACCCTTATCGATATTATCAACAGATGGCCTTACTTCAGGAGTATCCAATTCTTCAATTATCGGGTCTTGCACAGACGGCCTAACAGGCACAGAAGCTTTCGAGGGTCCGAAAACTGCTCGAGGAGGAGAAATCTCCGGAGAAAAAATCTGTCCGCTGCGGGTTATCTTGCTTGTACCCGCAATGTTCCCTATATCATGGATTTCCTCTTCAGAATTCTCTTGGACTGCTTCAATCTGTTTGGTACCATGATAGAAGATTTCTCCTCCATAGTTCCATGGTATCGTTTTGCTATATTGATACGGGACAGGCCCCGACATGGTGATTTTTAAAGGTACAAATTCAGGATCATGTGTAATCTTGACAGGCCTTTTGCAAGCCTTGGGAAGATTGGTGGAAATGGTTATTATTGCAATATCGTTGGTTGAGGTAACAAAAGTAGCAGGAGTAACAGGAGTGAAGGTATCAACATGGGTTTTTTGGAAGAGTATCTCTTGGGTATCCATCAGGCGTTGGACACCTGATTTCAACATTGGGCAGTCAACTCGTATGTTTAAACAAAAGTAGCAGTCTTTTCCGCAGCCTGGGAATATCCCGGATGTGATCGGTGGAAATAGAACTGTCTGTTTTGAAATGCTCGTTCGCGTTTGCGTTTAGCAAAATGTCGCGATAAGCAAGAGTCGCCACCGTCTTTTATTTTTTCCAACAAGGAAATGACAAAAGCACAACAAAATTCCTTTTCGAGATGTTTCTCGGTTCGGGAGGTAGATTATAGAAAGGGAAGGTATTAGCACCCTTTCTATCCGTGGTTATCCACGGGCACTTAGGTACTTGCTCACTATGTTTTCAAAAATGTTTGCTTTTCAAGTGTTTGTGGGTTTTGAAAAAGTTTGTTTGAAAACATCGTTTAACTCTTGTATCAGTCCTCAAGAGTGTCATGAAGTGTTTGTTTGAAAACTTTTGTCAGAAAAGTGTAAGTGCGAAAAGTTGTTTTTTTGTTTTGAAAGAGCAAGTACCTTAGAACCTCTACCTACTCAAAAGAAATTAAGCTGTGTAAATGTCCTTTAGACAATACTATCCCACTATTGAGAGGTAGGTAGCACCGTCGTTGGAGTTGTTTGGGTCAATTCGATTATAGGGACATGTGGTCACTAAATCAATAGTAGGACACCTTAGCGGTAACCCTAATATCCTAGATCCTTTTTTATCCGAGGCAACCGTTTCGAGGCAACTTGGATCTTTAGACAGGAGGGCGACCTCTAAAACACCCTATACTTAATGACCATGTCGAGGCAACCAAGTGAGGCATACCCTAAGAGTGGCATGTGCGAGTTTGTCAGGATTCAGTTTAATTATCTTTGCACATGTTATTGTGAGCTACGAGTTGATTTTAATTTTCAGAGCAAGTCTTGTCATGCATAGTAGTTAATAATTGCGTAAAGTAAATTGCGGAAAGTAAATCTACGCTATTACAAGGCGTCGGGTATTTACATCGCCAAAAACAACCCTTGAAAAGTAAATGCGGAAAATAAAGAAAGCGATAAAAGGGGTCCTAATTATCTATTACATCCTCGGAGCAATTACATAAATATGATCAAAAAATAATATGCGCGAAAAGAAAATGAATCGGGAAAGTCCTTAGGGTTTTGACCCTTTTTGAGAAAGAATGAGTTTTTGGTCCTTTTTGCATTTAATTAAACCTAATTCTAATTAATTAAATAAAAGAAATATTTTTTGAGTTTTTTAATGTTTTAATAAAAATAAAAGAAATTAAAAGTTGTCAAAACCTAATTCTACAAGGATTTTATTTATTGCAAAAAATTTAAAGTTAACCTAATTAAAACTAAGTTAGTTAATTAGTATTTATTTACAAAAATAATAAATCAAAGGTAAAATTAATAAATAATAATAATAAAAATATTTTAGTTTTCTGAATTTTATTATGAAAATTAATTAGTTGAGTTAATTAAATAATAATAATAATAGTTATTAAATAAATAATTAATGAAAGAAATAAAAAAATATAAAGAAAGAAAGAAAAAGAACCCAGGGGGGTGTTGGCCCATTATGGAGGTGTCTTTGGAGATTTCAGGCCCATTAACTCCAAGCCCTTTTGACTTTCTGGATTGTCCAGGGCGCTGGTTGACTGGGAGCATGGTGATCATTCACCTCTGACCACTGGATTTGTGCATGTAGACACATGGCGTTTGGATGATTGAAGTACATGGTGGAACGCTTTTAGAATGCCTGCATTTGAACATGTTAAGAAAAGAAATATCAAGTATTTTGGGGGACCTAGGATTCGAACCCAGGTCCCAATGATTCCAAACCAGCACATCAACCACCAGGCCATTTGCACGCGTTTGTTATTATGATAATAAGCAAATATTATATTGGACAATTAATACATATGATGTAAACAACATAAAAACGCGCGCTTATTTGAATCATCCAACCATACGCTTACACGTCCTTCGCCTTCCTTATTTGTACCTGCAAAAGGACATTAGATAGCGGGGGTTTTTAACCCCCACAAAACATGATGACGAAAAATAGCGATTAGCCCTACAGGCTACATAAATATTTCACGATGGTGGCTTTGGATTCGTCTTAACCTAACGAATTCAGTCATGGGTCTTATGAGGCTCAATTTTTCTTGTATTAAGAATCCCCAAATTCCAAGCTCAGGAACCCTAGAATTCATCCATGGCAATTTATGATTTTGTGCATTATAATTCAATTAAACTATGCCATTAGCTTCATATGGATTCAAGCAATACAAAACAATCAAAAAATCACGTTAAATGCTCATGAATTTAGAGTTACGATTATGAAAATAATGTGCAAACCGTGGGTCTGTTATTGATGATTTCTTGAGCTTTAGCACTTGGTTTTGATTGCTACACGTTCCTGAGAATTCGTGCAAGGTATTAGAGTCAACAAAAGTCCTTGAATTGGCATGGAATATAGAAAACAGTTTTCAAGTTTTCTTGAATTTTTTCAATATGCTTATGGCTTTTTCTGCAATGCTTTCACGTTTGCATGATTAAGGTTAGCTTGCATATTTATAGAGGAAGGGAATTAGGTCAGAATCTTGCACAAAAATCCCTTGGAATGATGATTGAATATTTGATTGAAAATCAAATATTTTTGAATCTTCATGATTGGAAAAACTTGCTAAATTTGGAGATTTTTGCATATTTGATTGGTGCACGAATTTTCCAGCATATCTTGACCACATTTGCTTCACCAAAAGATTGAAAAATCAAATCTTTGTATTTCCTACAATTTAAATTAATTAAATGAATTAATATTAATAAAAAATCCAATTAATTAATAAAAAATAAGAAAATAAATTCATTAGGCTTGATGGGTCGTGCATAGGCCTTGGATAAAGTTTCAAGAAGAAATTTGAGGCCCATTAGCAAAAATAAGGTATTTTGAGCAAAGTTGACTTTTGCAAATTCACAAAAATTTCCCAACTTCTCCAATGCATATCTTGCTCAATTTTGATCATATGACCATGTTCTTGGACATTTTGGAAAGGTATTGAAGTCCTCTAACCAATGCCTTTGGCCCCATGTCATTTGGATTTACCAATCTCAAGTTATGGTCTTTGACTTAAAGTGCATTTTTGTTGACTTTTGAAATTGACCTATAATGTAGTAATTGATAACTTCTTGTGAGAGCATTTCTTGGACTTGGAATGTGAAGATGGATTGTAGGAAATGTCATCCCCTTCAAAATGAGCATTGGATGGGATTTTTATGATGAACCATGAAAAAGTTATGCCTTGCTCCAGATACAGTTGACTTTTCTGCTGTCCAAAAATAGTAACGTTTTGCATCTTGATGATTTTTGAGCTATCCTTGTGGAATCATGATCAAGACTTGATAAAATGATGATTGTGAACTCAAAATGAGATGTTGACAAAAAATTATGACTTTTGACTTCAAAATGACCATTTTGCCCTTGCAGTTGACTGTAGGTCAAATGGAGCTTTTGACTGCGCAAACTGACATTGTGAGCCTTAAAACTTGGCATGTAGATGCTTGAAGATGTATATGGGCATATGAGACTTGATTGAACCATTGAAAACCCCAAATTCCTTGAAAGAACCAAAACCCTAATTTCATCTGGCTTAGGAGGTGGTTTGACTGTACAATCTTGAACAATCTTGAGCAATTTGAAGATCATTCTTGACAAACCTTGAGGAATATGGGAGGGCAAATTTTGGGGTACAACACCGACTCTCATCAAATTCTCTTTAATCACTGGTAAGGGAGTCAAAAGGTCAGCAACATCAGTAACATGAAGGTGTTCCATAACGGCATGAACATTATGACTGTGCTTGGGCATCAGAGCAGATATCACATTGGGCTTCTCAGGAGCATCAAATTCTACTTCCTTGGCGTCAATCAGATCTTGGATTTTGTTCTCAAGCGCCCAACAATTATTTGTATCATGCCTAACACTGACAGAGTGGTAAGCACACTTGGTATTGGAGTGGTAGTATGGAGAGGAGGTATTAGGGTTCTTTGGCGCTTCCTTCAAACTGGTAAGATTCAGTTTTAACAAATGAGGGAGTACTTGAGCTGGCGTCATGTTGATTCAGGTGAACTGCCGTTGTGGCCTTTCTACCCGTTGTTGATTAGGTCTTGACTGATTGCCGCGAGGTTGATCATTTGAAGAGTTTTGAATCATTACAGCCCCTACAGTTGGCCGGCGCTCGGTTCTTCCCTGACTTTTCTGAGAATAAACAGCAGCGGATTCCTTCTTAGCTGGGAAGGCCTTCTTAACAGCGGTGGACGCGGAGGCATCTTTCTGAATCTTTCCACTTTTAATACCGGCCTCGACCCTTTTGCCAGTCAAAATTAGTTCAGTAAATCCCGCAGAGGAACTCCCAATTAAATGATTGAAGAAAGGGCCAGACAGGGTCCCTAGAAACATGTCAACTAGCTCTCTGTCCGACAATGGTGGCTGCACCATTCCAGCCAGATCACGCCACTTCTGGGCATACTCTTTAAATCCTTCATTGGAAGCCATCCCCATACTTTGTAGCTGAGTACGAGTGGGCGCCAAATAAGCATTGTATTGGTATTGACGGTAAAAAGAAGAAGCTAAGTCTTCCCAATCGTGAACCTCTGATCTCTCGAGTTGATAGAACCAGTCCAATTGTGTGCCTGACAAACTGTCTTGGAAAAAGTGTACCCAGAGGTCTTTATCAGATGAGTGGGGTTCGATTTTTCTGACATAGGATCTCAGATGCATCTTTGGACACGACAAACCTTCATACTTAGAAAATGTTGGTACTTTGAATTTAGGAGGGATGACGATCCCAGCGACCAACCCTAGTTCTTCAAAATCTAAACCAGGTACCCTCTGCAACTCCATGGCTGCCAATATATCCTCAAGATTCTTGTATTTATCATCCGCCGGGGGATATTGTTGTTCGGAGTAATCTTCGTCTTCTTCCTCTTCTTTCTCTTTAACTTCAGATTCAGAAGGTACCGCGTCTCCTTTTCCTTTACCAACCCCTTCATCAGACGTTGAGGGGAACTCGAGAACTTTTCTAGCATTGCTTTCAAACCTTCTTCCAAAAGTGGCTACTCCAGGCCTTTTCTTCTTTTTCTCTTTATTTTTCTCCAACAGTGCTTTGAGGTCCTCTTGACCCTTTGCTAAGGTCATGAGGAGTTGCTGGAATTGAGAATTCTGTGCTTGCAGATCCTTAACCGTCTGCTCTAAATCCATCTTGCTGAAATAAACAGCAGAAAGATAAGGAAACCTGGTGTGAAGACCTGTTTATGCATATGATGAATGGTATGTTATTCATGTAATGCATTCAAGGATTCGGAAATTCAAATTTGTTGCAAACAAAAGGGAACACACGTCATATTAAGAAGAAATTGTTAGTACATAAGTGCCCCATGGGAAAAATATTACAAAATTCTTAATGTAAAAAGACATTGCGCATCCTCTTTGGTGCGATGTAAGTGTTGAGAGTTTCCTCCTCATGAAGTCGGCGGGTAAGCTCCAAAACCTTCTTCTCACTGGCATAAAAGCTGGCTTCAAAAGTATTCTGTTCTTCCTTGAGTTGGATCCAACACTTTTGCATTTATTCCCATGATGTTGGCATGTCAGGATGTAGGATAGTGTATGGAACCTCTCCTTCCATAACAGGCTCTTTGATCAAGGGGAGAATGTGAGGATATGGCATCATAAGATTCTGGGCACGGGTTCGTACCCACTTGAGGTAAGGCTCAAGGGGGATGGAATTCTTGTGCCCTAATGTCTTATTATCCACCTTGTTGGGCATCCTCCAAGCTCTGATGAACCTTTGTCGAAGTCCTTGCGCATCATCGTCAAAGTCAAAAACTAGGTCAGGAATCAGCATGTCATGAGGGCCATCCCTCCGAGCATATCCAAATTGTCTTAGAGCTAAACAGGGGTTGTAGGTAATGCCTCCCCTCATGCCAAGTAGCGGGACATTAGGGAATTCTCCACAACGATCAATGATGATGACATTTTCTCTGGACCGAGAACACCAATATACATCAGAATGTGTGAGGGTCATCAATCGTTGTGATCACCTTAAACCCTGCTCATTCTTCAAAACTGATTGTGGAAGGTGAGAAATAAACCACTTTGCTAGGAGAGGAGTACATCATACGAGAACACCTCTTTTCCTCATTGTTCGTGTGTAAAATGAGTGCAGGATGTCCCCAAGCAATGTAGGTACAGGATTCCGGGATATGAAAATCTTGACAGCATTCACATCTATAAGTTGATCAGGGTTTGGGAACAGGACCAACCCATAGATAAGGAGTGCCACAATCTCTTCAAAGGCTTGTAGATCAAGAGAATTCCAGCAGTCTTGTGCCTTCTCAAACAGAAACTTTACCAAGAAACCCTTGACACCACTTCTGGTTTCCCAATGTCCCTTGATGTCAGATGGTTGCAAGTGTAATGCTTGAGCAACATCTTCAGGCTTTGGTTCTTTTTCCGTACCGTTGTAGGGTAGTTGATGAAGAATAAGAATTCTCAGGAGTTGAGAAAATTCCTCCAAAGTGGGTACTAGCTGGTAATCAGGGAATGTGAAACAGTGGTGTAGGGGGTCAAAGAACTGGAAGAGAACTTTCACCATATCTTCTTCAATGTTGGAGTTGACCAAGTTGAGAAGTCTACCATGTCTTTCACTGAAGAGAGAATTCTCTGGAATCCTGGAAGTGAGCTCCTTGAGTTGAGGAGGGATTCTCACAAGGTTGACTTGAATAGTTTTCCTGCGAAGAGATTCCATGACCTGTAAAACAAGAACAATGATGAAGATCCAAACCCTTGAAATGGTTAGTGGATGCATATGATGCCTTATGATGTTCATAAAGTATGCACAAGCATATGTACAAACAAGTCACACAAAGCCCTAGTTTTAGGCTTGCATGAGGTTTCATAGGTAAGTACCCTCTTGAGCTTAGTTGGCTCAAACCTGTCCTATAAATAGTAACCGGGTTCTTAGGAGCCCAATATCACTGGATTATTTTCTATGTTCATTATTTTGGTTTAGCCACTTAACTAGCGACCAAAATATTCCAAGAAAACAACCCTCAATGAGTGTAGTATCGAGTATCTACCAACTTCAGACTGCACCAAAGCCGGTCATCTCACTACCCCTAAAAAGGCCAAGATGGTCAATTAAGGTTCTATGAGTTCATTAGTGCTTCATGACATCACTTAGCGGCCCCGTATTCTCTTTGATTGACTCAAAGGCTACCGGTACTCACAAATATGTCGCATTAATATAGCTATTGCTTCAACCATGTTGGTATACCCCACACAGTTTCCACAATGTATTGCTATTTACCTATGAATGTTTCCCAAATCCGGGTAGAGGATTTCAAGCCCAAACAGGAGAACCAAATGTAAAGCAATCAAGGCAAACAATATAATCATGCAAAGAGTGATCTAAGCCCTAAGGTTACTCCACTTTTAAAGTTATTTCCCAGCAGAGTCGCCAGTCCTATGATACAGTGGGAGAACTGACTTGGGATTTTACGTTTGTGTTCACAAATGTTTCGGTTTAGCAAGAGTCGCCACCGACTTTTTATTTTATCCTAAGGAAAGGTCAAAAAGCACAGGAAAGACCTTTGAGATGTTTTCTTGGGTTCGGGGAGTAGATTATAGAAAGGTAAGGTATTAGCACCCTTTCTATCCATGGTTATCCATGGGCTCTTAGTTACTTGCTTAGATCACTTGCTTTGCTTTCCAATTGTTTGAAATGGTGCTCTTCAATTGTTTGAAATGGTGCTTTGTGTGTGATTTTGAAAGATGTTTTGAAAAGAGGCCATCGTTGTGGAAACCTTTGTAATGATTCTTGTTTGAATGTATACAAAGGTGTTTTTGTATTTTGAAAAGTTTTCAATGTTTGAAAGTAGGGTTTTGAAATTGTGTTGTGAAGTGTGTTTTGAGAATAGCAAGGATGTTTTGCAAGATTTTGATCAATTAACTAAGAGTTATCTACCCTAATTTACTCAAAGATCTTTCTTATGTTTTTAACCCTTTTAACAGTGTCGTTTCACCATTGTATTTGTTGAACAACCTTGTGTTAGGATGTTAAACGGGACAGGCGCGGGTCATCGTATAGACCATGATAGCAATTGTGTCAAGTATTTTTGGCAATTTTCTTGAGGGACTTGATCATTTTATTTAGGCAACTCAGATAGCGTCATCGAGGGACTATGATCTTTTATTTTGTTTTTGTTTTGCCAAAGTACTTGACATGCATATCATGGCCCATTTTTGAAGGCAACAAGTGGATTGTAACCCTAGGGGTGCAAGTGTGCATTGTGTTTGTTTTTTCATGCATCTTTGTCTTTGATTAGGTCAAATTATTTATTGGTTTTGATTTTGCATACAAATCCTAAGTCTAATCATGGCATAATTGAAAGCATTTAAAGGTGCGAGAATTTAAATTCTACACTATTACAACATGATATAAGGAGGGGGGGTACAAATTTGAATTGGGGATTATTTGACAAGAAATTAAACCCTAAATTATTACAACCAAATTGAATTTGCAAGGCATAATATTTAAATGTACATTATTTAAATAAAATACAACAAATAAACATTGGATAAAAATGCATTATGCAAAAAAGGTTTTTTATGTATGTAAAATATTTTCAAAGGAAAGAAATGCAAAGAAATAAAAAAAGTTAATTTTAATTATTTTTAGGGTTTGCCCTAATTCTCTTTAAAGAAAATAAAAATTGTATTATTTATATACAAAATATATTAATATATACAAAAATAAGAATATATTATAAAAAAATGTTTTTTTAGTATAAAGTAATAATGAAAATAAAAATGTATTTATTTTGTGTTTTTTATTCTAATTATTTAATAAACATAGTATATATATATATATATATATATATATATATATATATATATATATATATATATATATATATATATATATATATATATATATATATATATATATATATATATATATATATATATATATATATATATATATATATATATATATATATATATATATATATATATATATATATATATATATATATATATATATATATATATATATATATATATATATATATATATATATATATATATATATATATATATATATATATATATATATATATATACTTTACAAAAAATATAATATTTTCAAGAAAATGTTTTCAATATGGATAAAAATAGAAATGAAAATAAAAGTATTATTTACAATATTTTTTAATTTAAACAAAATAATATAAAAGCATATAAAATGTTTTAATGCTAGTAATAATTAAAATAAATACTAAATAAATGTAAAAAAATATAAAAAATATTTATGGAGCATTTTTTATATTTAAAAATAAAATATCAAAATCAGAAATGAAATAAAAATGCAAAAATGATAAAAATACAAAGAAATGGGCCAGGGGGGTGTGAACTGAAAATGCAAGTGTTAGAAGCAAAAATAACCAGGCCCAGCCCAGCCACTTCATCTTCTTCCTCTGTTCAAACACAACAACGCGCCTTCTATGTACAAACTGCTATCTCCTGATTCTGTGCTTTTTTGACAAAACTCATAACATGAAACTTGTAGAGCATCAAACAACGAATCTAACCATATAAAAAACTTAAGCTAACTCTCAAAGACCAGAGAAATTTCTCTGGCCCTAATTTCTAACCTAGTTTTTTCAGAAAGTTCATAAATGAAATTCTCCTAGCACGATTAATATAAATGAAAACTAAGCACATATGTGGTTTCAGGGCTATGAGTACAACATCTTTCATTCACAAACCTAAGTCTAACTATTCCTAAATAGAGAGATAGAAGTTCATGAAATACCTGTTTCAGTTGAGTTCGAGCTGGGCAATGTAGCAACTTTCAATGGTGCTTGAGGTTCTTTTGAGCTTTCCTGATGTCCACTGAACCTTTCCCAATGCTTAGTTTGTTTTGAAGTGGCCTGAATCGTGCTATAGAACTCAACCTGCAAAGCTTCCAAACAAAAATGGCAATGTGTGTTAATGGAGTTACAGCAACTTGTGAATGGTCTGGATAGCTCAGGTATGTTGATTGGAATATGTTTGAAGTAGTTTTTGGACAAAACGCACGAGGGAATTTGATGGTGGCTTGTGATTTGCAGAACTGGCCCTGTTTTGAAAGAAAAAGTGGTTTTGAAGTATGAGGATGCTTTAGGGGTGAAAGGCTCGTGCTTATGACTTGCAAGAGTGTATGAAACTTGTTTAAAGTGTTTGTGTAAGTTGATCTTTTCTGTCTTTCAAGTTCTAAGCATTTGGCAAGTTTTCTTGTTTTTGAAGCAAGAAAGTGGAAGTGAGGTTACAGGCTTGTACAAGCCATCTTATCACCCTGCATACCATCCTCTTGGACCCTCTAATTAGTGGATTTGTTTAGCTGCCAGAGATTTGGCTCTATGCTCAAGGATTAGTGGTTTGACATAAAGCAACCTTTTACAAAAATGGAAATGTGCCTTTTACCATTTAGGGATTAAACTTGTGTACTATACCCTAATGACCAAGGCAATGCATTAGCTCAATGGATTTGCATTAAATTATGGAGTGTGAAATGGTTTAGAGGCCTGCAAACAAGTAGAAAGCCAGCTGGTTTGAAAATGAAACTTGTATGAACATGTATTGGCCATGGATCAAATTGAGTTTTTGCCAACTTCAAGCATTCGATTCACCCTAACCACAAAGGTGTTTGAGGAGTTCTTGGACAATTTGGAAAGCTTACAATATGTAATATAATCCATATTTGAAATGCAACTTGAAACTCCAAGTGGAACTATGTGAAAAATGGCCAAGAAGATGAGTCAAAATCCTGCCTAAACTAGGGCAAAATTTCTCTAAGTTAAAAGTTTTAGGTACCCTTGTTCCCAAAATCATAACTTGAGATCCAAGCTTCTTTTGAGAAAACTTTGTGAATCAAAGTTGTAGACTTTGTGATGGACTACAACTTTCATGTTATAAGTTTTGTTTGAATCCATTTGCATCTTGGTGAAAAAATTGGACAAAGTTAGGAAAAAATAGGAAAATTTTATAACTTAGAAAATTTCTAAGTTATGAAAATTTTCCATTTTAAACCCTAATTTGCAATTTTGGGTTTCTTGATGAACAAGTTTCTTAATTTGACATGTCTTGATGAAAAATGACCCTTGGCACTTGATTTTGACCAAAAAGTCAAAGTTTGACTTTTCAGTGTATAGTCAAATTTTGATCAGTTGACTGAAAAATTCATCTGTCAACCCAATGCATTTGAGGTCTTTTGAACTTGTTGAATGGGTCAAGACAATGTCATTGAGTCCTTGTGTCCATGGTTGAACTTGATTTGCCATTGGTTAGGTCAGACAGTCAAAAATTGCCTTTGTACAGTCAAAACCCTAAAAATGACCATTTTGCCCTTTTGGTGATCCGATCAAATTTCTTGTGGAATTGTGATGCAAACTTGATCAAATGGTTCATATGAGTTCATTATGTTGATGCGGGTCAAATTTCATGAGGTTTGACTGTCAATTGGCCACAATTGACTTTTTCCCCAATACAACTGATTTCTAGGTCAACTGTCCAATTGACTGGGCAAAAATTTGATTCAAGGCTTGAAACTTGGTATGAACCAACTTGTGAGTCCAACATGGAGTATGAAAGTCATTTTGTGCACTGTGGGTCAAAACATCCCTGTGCAAACTCAAACCCTAATTTAGGTCAACAGTGCAAGGAGGTGTCTTGAGCAGAGCAAACCCTAGCTTGATCTTGAATTCCAAGAGTCTTGTGATGAGAAATGTTGATGAATTGAGAGGGCAAATTTTGGGGTACAACAGAGAGCAGTGACCATGGGTCTTTATTTCTTTGGTAAACTTCTGATGATCTTCTTTACATGATCAACAGTTGAGTACCCTTTGTCCAGAAATTTTAGCCCAACAACCAGAATTTGAAATCTTGAGAACATCGTTTCAATGGTTTCATCTTCTTCCATTTTGAAGGCTTCATACTTCTGAATGAGCGCCAGGCTTTGGTTTCTTTTACTTGCGTGTTTCCTTCATGCGTCATTCTCAAGGAATCAAACATGTGCTTTGTTGTCTCTCTGTTTGTGATCTTCTCATATTTTAAGTGTGAGATGGAACTCAATAGAATAGTTATGGCCTTATGATGATTTCTGAAGTCTTGCTTTTAATGATCTGACATTCTTTTTCTGTCCATCTTAGGACCGCTTTCATCAACAGGATGTATGTATCCATCAATCACCATATCCCAGAGGTCAGCGTCATAGGCTAGGAAGAAACTTCTGATCATATCTTTAAAGTAATCAAAATTTTCACCGTCAAATATTGGGGGGCTGCTGCTGATGTTTTGACTTGTTCCCATCATAGAATTTTCCTCCTTGGATCTTTTTATGACACGGTTAAGTGTTTGCACCCAGATCTAGGTGTTCTGATACCAACTGACGAAGGGAAAAACACAAGAAGGGAGGGGGGGGGGGGGGTGAATTGGGATCTCAAAAATCAATAGAAAGAACACTTTTATTTTTATCCTGGTTCGTTTGAACTCAAACTACTCCAGTCCACCCGCCAAGGTGATTTCGCCTCTCTCCAATGAGGTCTTAATCCACTAATCAATCTTGATTACAAATCTACTTTGACAACTGCCAAAGTCTTCTTGAGTCCAAAATCACAACCCGGTTTTCTCAAGGAAATGCACTAAACAATAATTGAATAAATGTGTACAATAGTGTTTCTAATAAAACAATATCACTAACAGTGATGTTTTACACAATTTGAATATGAACGTTTGAGGATGAAAGTTGATTGTTGTGTTACTGTACTTTCACGTGAATTCTTATTTTTGTGCACAGTAGTTCATCACATGATTTCTTCTATGCGTTTGCTTTATATAGGACATGCAACAGTGACATAAGAAGATGCTTTAGGAATGTTCATAACACGAATTAATGAACTTTTCAAACCTGGAGATTCTTGTCTCTTTATAGTCGTTACTTCTGATATGCATTGATAAGCTGTAACGCTTCCAAACTTCTGACATCAGAGGATGAATACTACCGTTGGGAGTCCCTTACTGCTTTTTCAGAACTTTACATATTAGAGTATCAGAGATCCTGTTTACACAGTGTTGGTGCATTCAAAAATTGTAACATAGAACTTCTTCATTCAGCGTGTTACACAAATTTTCTTATGTTGTGTCTGATCATATCTTCTTATATCAGAACTTCTAGATGATCTAGCAGATCTTCTATGCTTCTTACTTCAGAACTTCCAAATGATCTAGCAGATCTTTTTCACATCAGAACTTCCCTGCATATAAGGATACTTTATTAACGAGCATTGTTGTTCTTTATATAAGTATATCATGTGTTTGTTATCATCAAAACTCTAACTGGGATGTAGAACTAAATTATGTTCTAACATTAAACACATTCCCAGGGTTAAAAATCAGGAAGCAAATGACTTGGCACATATAGATTCAGGATATAAAGTGTCAACAAAAAGTTTAGAAGATCTTATCGAAGTAAGAGGAAAAGCAATGGTTGTCAGGTTATCCCCATCTGATTTGGAGAGTTCAAAATTAGGATATGTTAACGAAGAAGAATTCTAAGTATTAGCTATTAATGCTCTAACAAATACAGATTGGCGTAGCCCAATCATAAATTATCTTAAAGACCCTACGATAGATGCAGAAAGGAAGATCAAGTATAAAGCGTTATCCTATATCTTGATGGGAAACGAATTGTTCAAGAAAACCCCAGAAAGAGTCTTTCTTAAATGTTTAGGAGAAAGTGAAGCATACTTATCTTTGTCTAGTGTGCACAGTGGGGCATGTTGAGCGCATCAAGTAGTCCATAAAATAAAATGGTTTCTATTTTGATACGGAATGTATTGGCCCACAATGCTCAAAGATTACATAGAGTTTGCCAAGGGATGCCAGGAATGTCAAATACACGCAAGTATTGAACATGCCCCTGCAAGCGAACTTCACTCAATTGTCAAGCCATGGCCTTTTAGGGGTTAGGCATTAGACCTAATTGGGTAAATTCATTCTGCTTCATCCAAAGGCCAAAGATACATTTTGGTAGGAATATACTATTTTACAAAATGGGTCGAAGCAATACCTTTGGTGAATGTAGATCAAGAGGTTATTATCGAATTCATTCAAAGGCATATAATTTATAGGTTTGGAATCCCAGAAAGTATTAAAACAAATCAAGGATCAGTTTTTACTGGTTTAAAAATACAAGATTTTGCTAAGGAAATGGGTTTCAAATTGTTGACCTCAACACCATACTATGCTCAAGCAAATGGCCAAGTAGAAGCAGCCAACAAGGTGATAATTGGTCTAATAAAGAAACATGTGGGGAGAAAACCAAAGAATTGGAATTAAACTTTAGACCAAGCTCTATGGGCTTGTCGAAAGTCTCCTAAGGAAGCAACTAATACTACACCATATCAACTCACGTTTGGACATGATGCAGTTTTGCCATTCGAAATCCACTTACAATCAGTAAGTATTCAAAGGCAAGGAGAAATTCCTTCTGAGCATTATTGGGAAATGATGATGAATGAATTAGTGGATCTGGATAAAGAAAGGCTGCATGCATTGGAAACTTTGAGAAGATAAAAAGAAAGAATAACCAGAGCATATAACAAAAGAGTTAAAGGTAAAACGTTCGTAACCAATGATTTAATATGGAAATTAATTTTGCCTATGGATCAAAAGAATAAGTCATTAGGTAAATGGTCTCCATATTGGGAAGGACCTTTTCGAATCTTACAAGCATTTTTAAACAACGCTTATGAGATCGAAGAATTAGCAGAGGATCGGAAGATCCTAAAAGTAAACGGTAAATACTTAGAGAAGTATAGACCATGCCTTCAAGAAGTTAGAATCTTAACAGAATAATGTGAAGTGCTTTAGCTTAAGGCAAAGGGTACCCGTAAAAGTAAAGTTGCCAAAATGGCTTTTGTTCCAAGGAGTTACAAACTTTAAATGAAGCACAATAGAAAACAAGTTCAATATTACATGACAAATCAAAATGGTAGTTTGTTATTTAACCTATCATATTTGATCTTGGCCAAATTCAACTTATAATCAACAACAGATTTGAGACTTCCAAGAGCGTAAATTTCATTAGTCATGGAAGTGGCTTTCTCAACGTGATCCACACTCTTTGTCGCCAACTCTTCGATTCTAGCTCTGCCCATCCCTTTGATATAAGCTTGTGTGGTTTTGGCTTCAACGATTTTTTCCTTTAATTCCTTAATTTGAGCCTCCCAAAGAGAAATTGATTTGGTATATGCAACATACTCTGTTTTCACTGCCTGATACGAAGCCTCCAATTGCTTAGCTTCCTGTGAAGTCTTGAGAGCATCGTCAAATTCATTTGCTTGAGTTTTCTGCTTCATTTGGGTCTTTAATATAATATCCCTTTCCATGCCGTGCTCAGCACTAATCAGGTCAATCAGATGTTGAGTATCAATCAGAGCCTCACATATGTTTGAGGGACAAGCAATGATATTGATTTGGCCTATCAATTTCTTCATTTGATAGCAAGCAGTGATGTCTTTCTTCAATACATCAAACAAATCAACTTCAAAAACAGTTGCTTTCACCCGTCGAAGGAGTTCATCATAAGAAGTCTCATTGGTACCTTCACTGGAATGGGTGGAAACATCAGATTGGCCCTTTTCAGAAGAGGATCCTCTCTTTGCCATCATCATACTTACATATCCCAAAGGATCATTTTTCTTCAAAGTTTCTTTCTCTTCTTTGGTAAGAGGCATTGGAAGTTGAATTGAAGTTGTTTGAATTTGTGGTTGAGCAAAAGTTTGTATCTCAGCAACAGTAGGAATTGTCTCTTGATTGTTCTTATTTTCTTGGTCTTTTGTTTGCTCCACTTCACCTTCGCCTTCATTGGGAAAATGATGGGTAACATCTTCTGAAAAGTGTTCCTCATTATCAAGAAAGTTTTCAGAAAATTTGGCCCTTTTTGCGGAAGAATCGCTAGGGCTATCTTTGTTTGAATCTTGTTTCCTCTTTCCAGCTCTTTGAGATTCCTTCAAAATGTTGTCATCAAGAGAAGAAATCTCTTGTTCACCTTGAACATCGCCAGTCTCGAGTTGAGGAACAGCAGTAGAAGAACCTTTGTTGAGGGTTGCACCACTAGGATTGAGTTGAGGTGAAGCATTTCCAATTTGAGGTGGAATCTCAAAATTTACAAAAGAATCTGGAGCAGTTGTTTGCTTATTCTGCAAATAAATATAGTTGGTTCGAATAGTAAAGCATTCTAAGGAAAAGCTTGTGAGATTTCAATAATACCTTTGGATCATCATCATTTGAAGCATTGCTTCCAATATGTTCCAGAGCAACTTGAATAATAGGTTGAGGTTGAATTTCTTTTTGGATTAGGGGCAAGGTTGTTGTTTCAGGATCTTATTGAATTGATTGTTTGGGACTGTCAATAGATATCTTGGTCTTCTTCTTTTTCTTCTTGGTTTTGAAAGGAGTAGGAGGAGCATCTTTATTATTATCTTCTTCGTCTTTGATAGTCACTAGATCTTCGTCATTAACTTTCCTTTTTCCTGAAGATTTTGGTGGAAGACCACTCGCCTGAAAAGCGTCATAGTTAGGCATTGTGTGAGTGATTTCGAGGAAGTTTTGTTTCTGAAAATCATACCTCAACTTTCTTCGATTTTGGTTTGTCTGAAGATTTGTCTTGTGCAGAAGAAGGCTCTTTAGTGGTTGTAGTAGTAGTTTGATTGGAAGTCAAACTTGCCTTCAATCCAGGTTTTTCTTTATTGGCTATTTTTCTCTCGACAGCTAACAATAGACATACATTTGAAGTTGGTTAAATGAACAATATTAAGTAAATTTGAAAGGATAATCAAAAGGATCAAGGAGTCCTTTGGTTCCATATCTTATATGTATCAGATACAATAAAGACTGTTGATAAGTCATATTGAAGGTAACCTTTGAAACTGTCCAGAGTATGCTTAGTCGAAACCACTCTCTTAGGAGGTTTTTGAGCATCATTTTTTAGGATGTTAAAAATATTTCCACAAGTAAACCAATTTGGATAAGGCGGAAAAAACGCTAAACCAAAGTCAGTATTTGGTAGTTTTGGAAATTTTGGTGGTTGTAATCGAAAATCTAGTTCATATCTATGCTCAGGCTTTATAGAAGATGGAATTTTTAGGCTTGGAAGTTTTTTATTAAATTTCTGTTTCAAAGTTTTTGCTGCATTAAAACAGTTCGACTAATATTAGTTGGATCATAGACAGTTTCAAAGTATCTCTGGAACGCTTGGATTTCTTTGATGTGTGTTAATTTACCTTTTTGAATATTTTCCTACACGAACAAAAAAGCTTTCATTAAACGTTTGCTTATCTGAGTAGTGCTGACCATGTTCTTGTTATAAATTTCAGTCCACCAAGAGTAAAAACTTTTAGTTGTGTAGAAAGTTGGTTGAAATAAAGTAAGTTTAAATTCAGCAAAATTGGCATGATAGTTCTGATACTTTGCAATGTCCTGAAAGACATAATCCACTCCTCCTACACAAATCTCTTTCTTTCAATTAAACATAGGTTCAGGAACAAGTTGACATAACCCAAACTAGTGGGATATAAAATTGGGTTGGTAGGCCAATAAACAAACATGGCTCTTCACTGGCATGATCCTGGAGATTAGAAGCCTTGGTAAAAGGAATGCATGCCATATGTCTTCGATTTCTGAATCAACATTCTTCAAAGCATCTTCGATGGATGAGGTAACCCATGCAGAACCATGGGTTTGATAAGAAAAAGGAGCCATAGTTGGGACAAAATCACGATAATTCAAAAACATCATCATATAATTGGTGAAACTTTTTTGGATATTTTCTACCTCTTCATTTGGGGTTAATTGTAGAAGTCTGATTCCTTCAATGGCCTGATTGGAAATATCAAGATCTTCTTAATCTATGATCTTAAAGGTGCTAAGTGATGGCTCGAAAGTGTCATTTAGCCACATCCGAAGAAGCCAATATAGGCCAGAAAGGAGCAGGTTGGCACCAATTTCATAGATTTTCAATTTAGAAGTAGCAGACCCTAAGCTCTCATAAAGACCAGCTAAGAGCAATTCACTCAAACATATCTTTCGACCAAAATGCAACTGGTTGGCTATGGTTAAAAATATCCTAGAAACTTGTAGTGATTTGCAACAAAAAATGTATTTTGACAACCATAAGGAAAGGAAAGCTATGTGTTTAATATTTGTGACTTCACCCCCTCAGTATGATACAGATTCATGTAAGCGGTGAAACTAGCATTTTTAACTTGGAAGTTAATGGTGTTGTCTGATTGCAAGGGTAAAAGGTTTCTCCAGTTGGAGGAAGTCCAGTTATTATAGCTATGTCAAAAAGAGTGGGAGTCATCATCCCACAAGGAAGATGAGAAGTATTATAGGTTCTATCCCAAAAATATAAAGACGCTAATAGAAAAGGTTGACAATAACTGAATCCCAATTTTGACATTTGAATTAAGTCAAAGATACCCAGATCTTTCCAGTCTTGAGATTTTTTCTTTTCGATTTTGGAAAGCCAAGACAGATAAATCTTATAAAATGAGGGGTATGATCGAAAGGGTTTAAATTTTTCAGTTATGTAATCTAATTGAAAAACTTCTCTCTTTGTCTTAGAAATTGAGGTCTCCTCGGAAGTTTTTTCTTTGGAAGTTTTTGTGGATTTCTTAGCAGAATCATCATCATTTTTCTTAGAAGGCTTGGCTCCATTAGCTATTGGGTTAGTCACATGGTAAACGGGAAAAAACTCTACAAATTTTTCCAGATTTTCAGCAGAGATCAAAGGTCCCATAAAAACATAGGGTTTTATCAGCGAGAGAGGAAGGAATGAGTACCTGGGAAGCATAAATAGCTTTTTGTTCTGGAGTAAATTTGGGAGTAGAGATGAATTCTTGATTTTAAGTGGTCATAAGTTCACTAACAAGCCCAGATTGAAGAGCAACGTTATTTGAAGTTCTTGTTCCTTTGGAATTCTTGGATGATTGTTGTTTCTTGGATGACAACATTGTTGAGATAAGTGTTGGATTGAAATTTGAAAAATGGGTTTTGCTTTTGAATTTTTTGGAAGATTGAAAGTTACAGAAACAGAAGTGTGAAGATGAAGATGAAGTGTTTATAAAAAGACTTATAGTGGTTGAGAAGTTTAACTTTAACAAGTTAGTGGGACACATGTGCTTCTGTTATAAGAAGAGGAAGAGGTAAAGTTATTTTTTCTTGAGAACTGTTTTCATAAGTGGTAATGATGAACTACTATGTGCACGTCTGAATAGACGTTTGGAAAAAGGTGATTACTTTTTATAACGTCACAACAGTAAAAGGTTATCATGAGTATATAGTTTATTGAAATTCAAGATTATTATTCAAAAATGACTATTTCTCTACATAATGAAATACACATTTTTGAGGGGAAATTTGTTGGCTTGGAATTTTGATTACAGCAGTTGTTTGAACGCATTAATATTGTTTTTGGTGTTTGGGCTTCGTTTGGATTAAATTGAGTAAAATCCCAAGCGTTTGAAATGGTTCGATGGACAAACAAAACAAATATAATAAATATCCGTTAAATATAATTTGAAATTGAAAGTTTTTTGATATATACGTTGAAAACTTGGCGCCAACAGAAGAGAGGAATTTGAATTTGAAATTGAATGTTTGAGTCATAGAAGACGCGTGGAAGTCAGATGGGTTCAAAGGACATGCAATCTTCGAACGTGGCACTCTATTATAGAAAGACTGTTTGGGTTAAATTAGTATAAATATAGATCTTAATGTTAGGATTTAAGGGGTGTTCATTTTGTACAAATTACTCAATATACTCGAAGTACCAAGTGTTAGAGAAAAGAGTTGCAGAAAATGTACGTATAGACACCATTATTGTTCTTTTTGAATCATTTTACTTTATCAATATCAAGTCTTTTAACATTTCCAGTATTTCCTTTACTTTTTAGTCAAAACTTTTACTTTTTCAAGTCATTTACATTTATTCTGCATTTCCTTTACGTTTCCAGTCAAAACCTTTACATTACTCATTCGAAACCCTTTTATTCGAACTTACTTTAAATTATAATTCTAATCTTTATATTGTTATCAACAAAATAATGTTAAACATGAATCCTATTACAAGTTTAATCTTAGAAACTTAGACACATGTCCTAGGATCAATCTATTCGATCCTGCAAGTTACCAAATTATTTAGTTTGGAAGACTAGTGGTTGTTTATCAAATTCATGCGTAAACAGTCGAATGTGAGTCTTAAGGCCTTTATTACCTCTCAGTGTCATCTCAGACATGCTCAGCCAAAGATTCTCCACTCACAATCCATGCTCAGTTAAGTCATCATAGTCTTCCCAAATTACAGAAGTTGGTGTCAAGTTTATCGAAAGTATCTAATTTACATTGTGATTCGTGTCAATTAGGGAAACACACTCGTAGTCAATTTCCCAATCGAGTCAATAAACAAGCTTCGTCCCCTTTTGCTTTAGTTCACTCCGATGGTTGGGGTCCCTCACGTACTATCTCTACTCTTGAGTCTAGGTATTTTGTCATTTTTATTGATGATTTTTCATGTTGCACGTGGTTATTTTTAATTAAAAATAGATCAGAATTATTTTCTATTTTTGAAAATTTTTATAAAAAAATAAAAACTCAGTTTGGTGTGTTTATTCGTACCTTAAGAAGTGATAATGATCGTGAATATTTATCCCAACAATTTCAAACTTTTATTTCCAGTAATGGTATTCTCCACCAAACATTTTGTCCTCATACACCTCAACAAAACAGGGTAACCGAACGCAAAAATTGGCATCTTGTAGAAACCACTCGGACCCTACTTCTCCATGGTAATGTTCCATTTCGGTTTTGGGGAGACGTTGTGCTAACAATATGTTACCTTATAAATTGCATGCCATCATCTGTCCTTGATAATAAAATCCCTCATTCAATCCTTTTCCCCCATTCCCCCCTTCACCCAATTCCTCCCCGAGTCTTCGGGTCTACATGTTTTGTACACAATCTCTCTCCTAGTCTTGATAAACTATCAGCTCGATCACTAAAGTGCGTTTTTCTTGGTTATCATTGATCCCAAAAGGTTATCGTTTCTATTCACATACCCTACATCGATACCTCATATCGACCGATGTCATCTTCTTCGAGTCTGTTCCATATTTTGAGTCCAGCCAAGTAACTTCGAAACCCTTTCAGGAGAGTACTCCTACACCTCTTCCGGAAGTCCCATATGTCATTATCCCCCATAATTATAGGGAAATAGGCCCAATAGATAAACCTACGGTTAACCCCCCGACTTCTCGTCCACTTCAAACATATCAGCATAATCAACCAACATCTATCGTACCTGTCTCTGAGGTCGTACATGTCTCTGAGGTCGTACATGTCCCTAAGGTCATTGCAGACTCTCCTCCGACACTCTCGCCATCACTGGATCCGATCCTGTAACCTGATTTTGATCTTTCGATTTCCCTTCGAAAAGGTATACGTTGTTATACCCCAATTTTTGCCCATAAAATCCCTCTACCATCTCATGTCAACTCAATCACAACAAGATCACACTAGAGTTTGGTTCTTCTCCTTATCTTTAGCTTGGCACATGAGGAATCACCATGCACCCTGACTTTTATTTTGTGATCATCTATGTTTTGTATTGATTAACTTTTAACTAATAAATACAATGAATGTTTTCCCTAATGGATGATATTATAGGTGAAAGCATAAAATATTCCATCAAGTTGATCTATAGGTTCATGAGTTTATTTCCATGGCTTCTTCAACAAAGCTTCATTGAGATTCAATTTTCATCATTTAATATGATTTGAAGTAATATCATGACAAAGTCTATTATTATTTATCACACCTCAAGTTGTCAAAGATAGTTCAAAGATGTAAGGGTTGGCTGAAGAAATCTTGACCTAACTGGATGAGTTCTTAACCTCTTGATCACAAGTGCATATTTACCTCAATTCTCAATATTTGGAAGTGGTTATGGTTGCTATGGTTCCTTATTATCATCCTTAACAACTTCTATTTACATGACAAAAGTATTTGTGCAAGAAAGTTTGTCAAAATTGAAAAGGTTTTCCAAGGCATTTTGTTGCTATAGGAGCTAGGGTTTTGAACTTCTAAGGGCTATATCTTGCTCATCTTTTGGTATTTTTGAGATTTTCCAAAGGAATTATCCTCTTTGAAGGTTTATCAATAAATCACTTCAAAAGTTTCAAGAAAATTTTATGTGGAAGATGCCTAATGTTTGACCAAGATTGCAACTCCTCTAGATAGGCCATCAAATTCCCTTATGTGATTTCAAAAGATCATAACTTGGTAAATTTTTATCTCCTTGAGCCTATTCTTTTTCCATAATGATCTTAAATATTTGAAATTCAACCCTTCTTTTATGTGCAAAGCTTGAAAATGGATGGAAGATGTCTTAAGGACTCAAAATATTATAGGTCATCTCATGAATTTTCACCAACTTCACCAAGTCATAACTTTCTCATTTTTTGGAGATCTTAAATGGTTCAAGTCTCAAAATTTCATTCAAGGGATCTACTTCATGCCATATTTTTTGGTCAAAAGCAAATTTTAAATGGAAGACCATGTTTAGATGCAAGACATTATCGGTCATTTTTGAAGAAAAACTTAGAATTTTTCTAAGTACAAAATGTCAGCATCTTTTTCTCAACTTTGACTCGTCACAACTTTCAGCTTAAGCATCCATTTGATTCCATTCTTTACACATTGTAAAGTTTGTGATCTCATCTTTCTAATGCATCAAGAATTAAGTCCTAAGGTTCCCTAATTTGTGCACACCATGATTTCAAAGTTGGTACCTTAGAACTAAAGTTTCTCAAACTGTCAGAATGCAATTTCCATAATTTGACTTCTAATCACCAAATTTGTGCATGTTTTCTACTTAAACATGATTAGCATAAGCGCGTGGATGATTTAGAGTGTCAAAACACATCATTTGGATGAGTTTTGATGCACATGTGATCACACTTATTTCATGAAAACATGTGTGCATGATTTCCCTCTAAATTGCATCATTCATCCCTCCTCTTGATTCCATTCATTTCTCCTATAAATACAAGCTCTATCCCACTCATTTTCGTAAGCTTAGATAGCCAGAATCACCCTGCCAAACTTTCTCTTGAACCCACTTTTCTACAACTTTGAATTTGGTTTTACACATTTCCTCAATCCATTTTCTTTGTTAACTCTTCATCCTTGAACTTCACTGAAGATAACAGAAGAAGAACCAAGCTCTAAGACTTCCTAAATCCTTCTAGCTAAGTCAAGTTTCAGAGCTCTGAATTTAAACTTCAATAGATAGATTCCTTCACCAATTCTCTCAAACTTTGGTACTGTGATGAAGCTCTCATCATTTTGATTCTAGTCGCAACATTTGTTTTCAACTGGAAGTGAGTTTTGGCCATAAATTTTCAAATCCCTTTTCAAATCTTTCCTTCCAAAACGACTGAGCTACACCTTATATAAAATTTTCGCGAGGGTACCATTGGAATCGTCTTGAAGAGACGAAGTGAATGGTACCGGTCTCGAGCTCCAATTTTTCCATTTCATGAACCTGTAAATTGCTTGGACAAAGGTTAAAGATGACCTACGTGTCTGTCTTCAACCAATGACAAATTGCCACGCATTTTTTTCAAATCTGTTTAATAATTGATCACATGTGTTGTTTCCTGAGGACCGTGATATGTACAACGCGTCTGATCCATTGGATTAGCTTACTAACACTTTTTGACTCTCATCCAATGATCTACATCTTTTTGGTCTTTATTTTATTTTCTGATTTTATATTTTATTTGTTATAAACTTCAAAAGTTCATAAAAAATTCATTTTAACTTCAAAAAATGTAAAATAATTCTTAAAAATACTTTTGATTTTTCTCTTTCTGATTATTATTTTTTTACAATTTTATTTAGTGTTTTGATATTTTATATATTTTTTCACTTTATTTGAGTTGTTTTAAATGTTTAAAAATACTTTTCTTAATTTTTAAATTCTGAAAAAATATGGAAGGATCCAATGACCTCTTGACAAATATTGGTGACCTCATTTTATTTTTATTTCCGACTTTACTATTTCTCACAATTTTTAGTTTATTTTGCCTATTTCTTTTAGTTTTAAAAATAGTTTGACTTTAAAAAATTATCAATTTTTTTTAAAAATTATTTGAGCTCATATATGATTTTTCTATGGTCTCATTGAATTTTTTTTGGATGTTTTGAATATAGTTTCTATTTTTCCCATTTATTTTCATTTAAAACCATTTTAAAAAATATTTACTTTATTTTTTAATATAATTTTATTTTTGTATATATTCTGGGTGATCTTGAACTATGAGATTTTGATCATGAGCTTCATTAACATCATTAGATCTTGAGTATTGAGTTCAACTCCACCAAAATAGATGAATGATTTTAATTATAGCTTGATTAAATATATTTGGTTCAAATATGGTTTAATTCTTATTCCCTCACTCTTCATCTTATCCCCTTCTTACTTGTACTACATGTTATTGGAGAATGATTTACATTTCATTTCTCTAAACATATGATACATAGATTTCTATTGACCGACTTTAAAATAAGTGCGACTTCTATATAAGTCCACTTACGATTGCTTAACATAGCGCTAAATTTTGTCCCGATTCGAGAAATAATCATTCGTGGCCCAAACCTATGTTTGCGAGCCCAAGTGTGTTAATTTGAAACCTTTGATCCAATAATCTTGTGATTCATTGTTATGAGACTTTGGTCTTATCAATCCTATAATGAATCTTCATAAGCTTTGGTCAAAGTGAATCACTTAGACATCATTGATCATTTATTATTGCCTTGAGATTTTGAAATGAATGATATACTTGACAAAAAGCAAATGAAACTTGTTGTTTAGAGGCTTTGGTTTTATCAATCCTTTAATGAGTTTCAAATGCAAGTTTCAATATGGTCATTCAACTAACCTCTAATTAATAATTCATTAACATTTGACTTCTTATCTTATGCCTTTATTTTATGCTTTTATTTTATGCCTTTAATTTATGCACCATTTTACTCTAGCATTTACATGTAATTCTATTTTCATCTTTGTTCACTTGAGCATTTACTTTTATGTCATTTTATTTTGCTCACTTGAGCTTTTTATTTGTTTTTAAAGATACCTAATAATCAACTTGAACCATAAAAAACTTTAATGTTACTTGGACTACTTGGTTACTATCCTTGATATTATGAAGATTGTGGACTTCTTAGACTTAGGATTAGAGATCTTGACCTACCTTGGGACCTTGTGACTTCTATTGTTGTTTTATCTGAAGTTATTAGGGTTTATCTCAAGATATTGGGTTGCTTGTTTTCTTTGTATGCAGGTTATTCTGATTATATGCTTTGTCAGTGATTGGGAATTCATCCGTATACAGCCGTTACTCTGCCCAATTTTTTATGAAGACTTAATACAATTAAATCTTGGTTTTATTAAGAGGTTTATCATCTTTGCTTGTTTGGGTTCAGTCCAAAGGATGTGAATTTTACATTGACTCATTGTGTCAAGTGTTGGCTTCTTTTTGGTTAGACGGTTCTTTTCCGTAGCTTTTACCTTATGCTTTAGGATAGTTCATTCATCTCCTCCCATCTTCTTTAATTTCAAAATATTCTCCATCCTTTTCAAAACTATTCTTGGTTTTCTAAACTTGAACCCCTTTCACAATAAGCTTGGACTTATGTCCATGCATTTTCAAAAATATTTTCTTAATCAAACTTTAACCAACTTAATAGTACTTTTGATATTTTTTTGTGAGAAGACTAAAAGTCAATCAATCTCATTCAAATTATTTTGCCACTTTACCTTTTTATCTTTAAAATTTTCTCAAAAGATTAGACTCTTGTTAATCCTTGTAGTGATGCAAACGGCTATACTTCTACGATATATAGTGAAGTGAGATATTTTCCACTTGGGTTTTGAGCGAGGCTTTGTTGATTTTAAAATCCAAGCCATATCATCCACTTTGAGATGACGCAAATTCTTCTTTCTCATAATCGTGGGTAGTAAGTATGCTCTTCCACTTGGATAAGACGACGATGTCTCGTCCCTTAAAATTAACCAACACACTTGTTTTTTTTATAAATTTTTTTAAAGGTGAACTACGAGTACCCTGATCCCCTATTGCACAGAAGGTGGTACGCAGGAACTAAAGGTTCGCAACCGCGGCGGGTGCAAAAATCATAAAAAAACACTTCTTTTCTCATCCCCACAATCTAGTTTTGTATACAACTCTTATAGCCAAAATACACAAATTTTCAAAAAGGTTCTTGTGGAGTACCATAGATGTTTAGGGTGTTAATGCCTTCCCTTTGCATAACCAACCCCCGAACTTAGATTCTTTCCCCCTATTTTTGGGTTATTCGCTCT
Organism: Vicia faba; assembly: GCA_948472305.1. NCBI lineage: Eukaryota > Viridiplantae > Streptophyta > Magnoliopsida > Fabales > Fabaceae > Vicia > Vicia faba. The sequence goes on along the minus strand of OX451739.1, from coordinate 1,473,147,899 downwards.
TTTCTCATTCCTTTGGAAACAATAAAGCGCGGTGGCGATTTTTATTTGATATGTGCAATTTAAGTCAATCTAATGGCTTAGTATCAACATTTTTACGGCTACATACGTCAAACACGAAATCCTTCTCCATATTATATTGATTTATGTTATCATCGTCTTTCCCCTTTGCAGTATAATTGTTTTTCTTCTGTTTCTATTCCTAACACTCCAGGTGAAGCATTATCTCACCCTGAGTGGAGGCAAGCAATGATTGATGAAATGTGTTCGCTTTAAAGCAGTGGTACCTAGGAACTGGTTCCTCTACCCTCTGGGAAATCTTTAGTAGGTTGTCGTTGGCTTTATACAGTGAAAGTTGGTCCAGATGGTAAGATTGGACGATTTAAAGCTCGCTTGGTAGCCAAAGGATACACTCAGATTTTTGGATTGGATTATAGTGATACCTTCTCGCCTGTAGCCAAGATGGCATATGTTAGACTTCTTCTAGCTATTGCAACCATTTGACACTGGCCTCTTCATCAACTTGACATCAAAAATGCATTTTTACATGGTGATATTGAAGAGGAATTATATATGGAGCAACCACCTGGGTTTGTTGCTCAGGGGGAGTCACCGTATATGGTTTGTAGGTTACACAAGTTTCTTTATAGTCTTAAACAATCTCCGAGATCTTGGTTTAGCATATTCAGCAATGTAGTACAATAATTTGGTATGATCCGTAGTAAAGCTGACCATTCCGTCTTTTATCGCCACTTAGCCCAAGGGTGTATTTATCTTATTGTGTATGTAGATGATATTCTCATAACTGGTAGTGATGAGTTGGGAATACTCCAGTTGAAACAATATCTCTCGAATCAATTTCAGATAAAATATCTTGGTAAACTCTGGTATTTCTTGGATATTGAGGTAGCCCAATCTAAAGATGGTTTGGTGATTTCTCAGCGGAAATATGCTATGGATATTTTGGAAGAAACAAGTTTGTTGAACGCTAAACCAGCTGATACTCCTATGGATCCAAGTGTTAAACTACTACCCAATCAGGGGGAGCCTCTATCAGACTCGGGAAGGTATAGAAGATTGGTTGGAAATTTGAATTATCTCACAGTCACTTGTCCAGACATTTCTTTTGCAGTCAGTATGGTAAGTCATTTCCTAAATTCCCCATTTTAGAAACACATGGATGCTGTTATCCGGATTCTGAGATACATCAAATGTGCTCCAGGGAAAGGTTTAGTGTATGCAGATAAAGGATATAGTCAGATAGTTGGATACTCTAACGCTGATTGAGCGGGATCACCAATTGATAGACGATCCGCCTCTAGGTATTGTGTACTTATTGAAGGAAACCTTATATCTTGGAAAAGTAAGAAATAAAATGTAGTTGCAAGATCAAGCGTCGAGGAAGAGTATAGAGCCATGACAATAACAACATGTGAACTTGTTTGGTTAAAACATTTGCTCAAGGAACTTAAAATTGAAGAAGCAAGAACAATAACACTTATTTGTGATAATCAAGCTACATTTCACATTGCTTCAAATCAGGTCTTCCATGAGCGGACCAAACATATTGAGATTGACTGTCACTTTGTCAGAGAGAAGATCGAGCCAGGCGACATCACCACAAGCTTTATCAACTCGAATGATCAATTTCTAGGCGTGTTTACAAAATCTCTGCGAAGTCTCAGAACTAATTATATATGTGGCAAGCTTAGTGAAATTGACTTATATGCTCAAGCTTGAGGGGGAGTGTTGATATTTGTATATATATATATATATATATATATATATATATATATATATATATATATATATATATATATATATATATATATATATATATATATATATATATATATATATATATATATATATATATATATATATATATATATATATATATATATATATATATATATATATATATATATATATATATATATATATATATATATATATATATATATATATATATATATATATATATATATATATATATATATATATATATATATATATAGTGTTAAGAATATTTGTATGTAGAATAATCCCACATCGACTATATCATAACATTAGTTGTAATCTCTCTATATATAATAAAGTATCCGTAGTGCTTTTCAGAACACACAGTTTAACCTAAATGTCTCTTAGTCTCTCCTAATTCAATAGACACAAATAATACCTGAAATAACTTTATACTCCATTTGTTCATTTATAATTGGCAATTTTTCATACTTTTTACACATTAAAAAAAATTGTTGTTACTTTTTAATCTTACCGATGATTAGAATCTGTAATGGGCCAATATCTGCGTGTATGATACTTGAAATGAAGAGGATAAGGATGTACTTGCAAGGCACTTCCATGCTCAAGTAAGTAAGAGTGCAAATAGATAGAAGAGAGGGTTTAGGGTTTTGAAGTGAATATTGAATACCTGACCCTCACAAGTGTAAGGGTTTATATAATGTCCCTGACGCTTGGCTATTGGTCTATATTTTGAGTTGGACATCCAGGATCCAGGCTCAAAATATGTGATTGCCAGAAATGTAGGTGTAAAAGCAGAAATCTTGGAAGGCTGTCTGTACATGTCGGGTAAAGTGAAAATTATCAGTTGGTGCAGGCAGGACTACAAGCAAGGGAAAAGGTAGTTCGCTGATCCTGAGGATCATGCAACTAAGCATGCCCACCTGAGGGGTAGAATGCGAAAATGCCTTCTGCCTTCCTTACTGATTGAGCCAAAGCTATTGGACCGTCTTGGACGTAGAAGTGGATTGGGTCGTGCCTAGCCATTGAGTCAGTCCAGAACACTTTAAATAATGATTCTTATTTTACTTATAATACCCTTAACTATTCATTATTTTAATTATTTTTTTCTCACCATAATAAATATTAAGATAATTTTGACAAAACGATAATCATTACTATTTTAAATTTTAAAAATAACAATTAAAAGAGATAACAAAACTTTACTAAATAATATGAGCTTTATCTAGTATGTACACCTTAATTGTACTTAATTTTGTTCAACCATCATCCACTAAAAGTATTTTCTTGTTGCAATACTTCTTCCACCTTTCCAATTCAACTTTTACAAAGATATCTATTCTTTAGTATGAGAGCCACACCTAACAAGAAGAACTTCCCTCTACAAAGAAGATTTTTCAATAATTAGCCTCTAATGTCATTTCTTAGACTTACAAACATTCTCTCATTTAACCACAACGATTTGAAGTCCTTATTAAGGATTGTATTTCATTTACACATTCAAGAATTGATAGCCCCCGATTAAAATCAAAAAGTTCTGATTTAACAGAGGGCAGTTTAAAAAATATAATATAAAAATAAATATGTTTTTTTTCTTTTCTAAACCGTGTGATTAAGATTCAACGGTTAAAAATATTCTGGCTGCATGAATGCAATATTTTCCCGATTGGAGCCATTCTAGAAACCACACTTGTATCCACACACCTTAACTCTAGACTTTAAACAAGAGTATAAAGACAAAAATATACAAATAAAAAAAAAATCTAATATAAATTAGAAGATGACAAATTAATTTCTCGTGATTCGACTGCCTAGATTGACAAATCTATTAATACAAATTGAGTTTGCTTGCAATGAACGAGTCTCTGCAGTCATGGAGTATATAGTACGACTTCAAGTACTTACTTGTTTTTATTTATTTATTTATTACTATGAGGTGAATTTGTTGATGCTAAAGTATAGTCAATAGGTGTGCCCTTGGTTTAATTTAGTTTTTTAGTGCATTCGTCTTTTATAATTTAATTATTTTCTTAAACAAACTACGAGTCAATATTTAAATTTTGACCCAAACTGGTCAATTTTTCAAACTAAATACATTAAAATAGTTTTATATATTGCTCTTTGCATGTTTTCTTTCATTTACTTTTTCTCTAGAGATCCTAGAAGGCTGCTTTTTTTTGAGCCAACAACTTTCTATTCCAAAGTGTGAAAATTCTCAACTAGGGAAAGGAACCTACACATGAATTTGCATTTGATGTTAAGGCAATCAATAATGTGAGCTCACAACTAGGGAGGGTACTTATGTAAAGAATGGAAACAATAACAATTGTCCTTGGGTACCATCTCTATCACGTCCAGTCAACGGTCTTCCATTTTTTTGATATATATATATATATATATATATATATATATATATATATATATATTAGAAATAATAATCATAAGACTTAAATGCAGTTTTAACCCTCCTATTTATATTTTTCTAAGTTTTTGAGCTCTCGTTTTCAAAATTCAGCATTTTAGTCCTCAAACATACTATTTTTTAGTATTTTTTTAGCCCCCTCCGGAAATGTATATGTGACACATAGGAATGTCGAGCTATTCAAATGGCCTTGGTGTCACGTATTTTAAGTCTATTATTTAATTATTTCTAATTATTAATAATCTCTGAAAGTACTGTAAACCCAGATCCTCTCTTGCATAAAGATCATTATCTATTGCCCTAATCCTTTCCTGTCCTAATCCTCTCTTGCGCAACGATCTTAGTTCTTCAGATTCGTTCTTCAAAGATCTTCATCTTCCACCGTTCTTCATCTTCGTTCGTTCTTCAGCTACCATGTCTCGGTATTCTGAAACAAGTAGTCGAATCAAATCTTCCTCTGTCCATGACGAATTTAGATGTGGTCTTGATGCACCGTTGATGACATCATGGACTGATGCTAACCTAGGAAGTCATTTTTACGGCTGTGAGATGTACAAGGTTATAAGCTATCTAAATTTATGTAAATTCCATCTATAATTTTCACCAGTTATCACTGAGAATTGCTGTAAATTTCTTCTGTAAATTTATGTAGATTCAGGGGTATAAGCGATGCAATCATTTTGTTTAGTATGATGAAGAGATAGACCCTAGAGAAAAAGACATGATTTCAACATTGAACCAAAGACTGAATATTGCAAAGCTCAAAATTGACGCAGAGAAGATCTAAGAAGATTAATTGAACAGGAAGATCAGGAATTTGAAGACCGAGATCAAGTATTTGAAGTTATCAGTTGCTATGGTTGTTGTGTTGGTAGTAGAACAAGTTGTAGGAATTTTAATGAATTAGGATGTCAAATGTTGTTCAATGTTTTGTCTTAGTTTTTTCCAAATGTATCAGTTAATGTAATATCAATGTTGTTCCAAATGTAATTTCAGTTTGTTATATCAATCTTTATATGAATGTTGTATAATAGCTTGTTCCAGTTGTATCAGTTATATCAATGTTGTTCCAAATGTAATTTCAGTTTGTTATATCAAGATTCATATGAATGTTGTATAATAGCTTGTTCCAATTGTATCAATTATATCAATGTTGTTCCAAATGTAATTTCAGCTTGTTATATCAAGATTTATATGAGTGTTATATCATTTTGTTCCAATTGTATCAGTTATATCAATGTTGTTCCAAATGTATCAAGATTTATATGTTCATTACATGTTATTTTTAATGGTTTGTTATATCCTACCGATGACATATCAAGTTTATTTGAAGTTACATATAACAAATAAAAATTTGTTATATCATACAGCCAATTCATTAATGCTTTCATGACATATAACAAAATATACCAAAATAACAACACGAATTAACCATAAAACTTGTTCATTAAATATAATACCATAATAACATTACAACCTAACCATAGTATTTGTTTATTACTGGTTAACCAAAAGGTACCCAAACTAACAAAATATACTTGATCATTGCTCATAGTACTTGAGCATTACATTACAAAAGGTACTCAAACTAACAACAAATATTTATATAAAACTACTGTTGAGATGGTTGTGTAGGTGAAAGGGCTTGTGATGAGCTTTCAATCTCAACCTGAGTTGTCTTCTTCTTCTTCCCCTGACCATCCTTTTGAGACTTCTTGTTATTTCCACCTTTTGGAATGGCTCTTTCAGCAGTCCTCTTTCTCTTACAACTTATTTTGTTGTGAGCCATTACTCCACACTTATGACAAGTGACGGTTGCCAATCTTCTAGGAAGGACATGTGGATTTTTTTATTCATCGTTAGTCTTGTTTCTAATTTTCTTTGGACGACCTATAACCCTTCTCATAACTGGTGGATTCATAATTGACTGCTCATCCAAAGGCCACAGTTGTGGACCATTAGTAGGTTAAATAATGTGTGAGTAAATTTTCTTGAAATTACTCTTCATACAAGTCAGATTTCAAGTCAGATTGCAATTAAACATAAACTGGTCAGATTGCCATTAACATAAACAAGTTAGTGTTTAACTGATACCTGTAATATTGAGAAACATATTCTTCAAGTTTTCTCATGATTTGCCACATACATGTGATATAATGACTGCAAGGAATGCCAATTAAATCTCGTTGCCTAACATGCACAAGTCTATTTCTTTAGATTAACAACATATGTGTCTCTTCCATTAGTCACACCATATTGCTCGCAAGTAGCTGTCATGTGAGAAATGAATCTGGCAATATATTTCAAACGTCCCAAGAATCCTCTGAATTCCTTCTCAGTGCGAGGAGAAGGTGTTGTACCCCAAAATTTGCCCTCCCATATTCTTCAAGATTTGCCAAGATCAAGGTTCAAAATCTCTCAAGGGGTTGCACAGTCCAATTGCCTCCTAATAGTCAAAAATTAGGGTTTTGGTTCTGACAAAGAAATTGAAGTTTTCAAGGGTCCAATCAAGTCCCACATGCCTATATACATTGTCAAGCATCCATATGCCAAGTTTCAAGACTCACAGCATCAAATTGCACAGTCAAAAACCCTAATTGCTTCACAGTCAACTGCAGGGGCAAAATGGTCATTTGGCAGTCAAAAGTCAAAATTTTGGGTCAACATCTTATTTTGAAGCCACAAACATCATTTGATCAATTCTTGATCATGATTCTCAAAGCATGGCTCAAAAAGTCTCAAGATGCAAAAGTTTCTATTTTTGGACAGTTGAAAAAGTCAACTGCAAATTGACCAGGGCATAACTTCCACATGGTTTATCAGAAAAATTCAATCCAAAGCTCATTGTGAATAGAATGACATTTCCTACAACTCATATTCACACTTCAAGTCCAAGAAATGCTCTCACAAAAAGTTATCAATTTCAACATTATAGGTCATTTTCAAAAGTCAACAAAAAGGCACTTTAAGTTAAAGACCACAACTTGAGATTGGTGAACCAAAATGACATGGGACCAAAGGCATTGGTTAGAGGACTTCAAGACCTTTCCAAAATGTCCAAGAACATGATCAAAGCTTAAAAATTGAGCAAGATATGCCTTGTGGAATTTGGGAAATTTTTGGGAACTTTGAAAAGTCAACTTTACTTCAAATGCCTCAAAATTGCTAACGGGCCTCAATTTCTTCCATGAATCATTACCCAAAGGCTATGCACGATCCATTGACCTCCAAGGGATATATTTTCTCATTTTTGATTAATTATTTGAATTTTTATTATTATTAATTCACTTAATTAAAATTAAATATGAAAAAATAGCAAATAATACCTTTCAAATCTTTTTGTACAGAGATTTCATCCATTATGAATCAAATATTTCGTGCATCACTCAAAAGGGAAAGTTTCTACATGATTGGCAATGATTGGCATGGAAAAGATTGAAAAAAAGGATATGGAAAATCAAATATTCAAAATCATAAATGGATGGATTATGGGCTGGTTTTCTTAACCTAATTCACTCACATACATATGCAAGACTGAAACCTAATGCATTAGACACAAGAAGCTGCGCAGAAGAGGAAGAACAATATTGCACTTTTTTCACAAAAAATTGGAAACTGAAAACCTAGCTACTGCATATTTGAAAGCCTAAAAGCTATTCCAATACATTGCTGGACGACCTAGGAAGCGTTTGCAATCAAAGCCAAGTCTCCAGACCTCCAGAAGTGGTAGAATGACATCACCCTGTTCATAAAATTTTTCATATTCGTGTTTGAACTTTCATGCATTATTAATGTCTTTTAATGGTTGATTTACACTAATATGAACATTCTGAAGCTAATGGTATCCTTGAATTGAACTAACCATGCCTGTATGAGAATTCACCATGAACGTTTCTTAGGGTTTCAGAGCTCTAGATTTGGGGCTTTACACATATGGTAAAATCAGGCCTTGAAACCTATGCCAATGAAATCAGGACATCCAGACGAATCAATTGACCACCTCGCGCTCTTTTTATATTTGCTTATACGCTAATCGTTATTTTTCCTGGGCTTGTTTAGTGGGGGTTTAAAACCCCCGCTATTTGATTATGTTACAGGGACGAAGACGAAGAAGATGCTAGCGTGGCTTGATATTACTGGATGGTTTAAACATTGGCGCGTTTTTTGGTTATTCCAGCATAATATTGTTTTTTCTATTATATTGATCACGTTCCATTGTACATACAAATAAATGCGTTGGCTTGGTTGGTGGATGAAGTGGCATGCAGGTACTGGGACCTGGGTTCGATCCCCAGGTCCCCCATATTCTCAATAATTTTTGTTGTAACGTGTTCAGGTGTTATTTCTCTCCAGTGGTCCACCATGTGCCCAACGCCTGTGCCTGCCAAGTGTCCCAGGGGATCAATCCAATAGCCAGAATGTGGATTCCACCATGCACGCTAGTCAATTGATGCACACGCAACCACAAAAAGTCAAAAGGGCTTGGGATTTCAATGGGCCAAATTACTCACAATTAACCTCCAAAAGGGTCAGAATACCCCATGGTTTGTTCAATTTAATTTTTATTTTATTTCTTCTTCTTATTCTTTTATTTGTTTTTTTTTAATTGCTTTTCTCTTTAAATTCCAAAAATAATTTTTATAACACAAAAATCAGAAATCAAAAAAATAAAATATGTTTATTTAATATTTAATTCATTAATTTTGTAAATAAATTTTTAATAATCAATTTAGTAAAATTAGGTTTTAATGTTAATCTTTTCTTAATAACTAAAATATATAGAAATTAGGTTTTTTAGCATTTTTATCTTTTTCTTAATAAATAATTTCTTCTTCTTCTTATTATTATTAATTATTAATTATTTTGTAAATACCCATGTAATTAATTAATTAGTGTAAATTAGGTTAAAACTTGAATATTTTTCTTTAATAATTAAAAAATAATTTAGAACTAGGGTTTCATTTAATTTCTAATTTTAATTAATTTTCTTTATTTCATAAAAACATAAAAAAAACATAAAAACAATTTCTTTTTATTTATTTAATAATTAAGTAACTTTTAATTTCAAAAGGGTCCAACGCCCTCAAACGTGCAACTTTAATTCATTCGCGCATTTATTCTTATTTTTTCTTTGTGAATATTATGTAATTGCTCAAGCCTAGTAATAGTAATTAGGAATTTATTTATTTTCCGCATTTTTTTTATTAAAACAGGTCTTTGTTAATTTGGCGATGTATAGACCCGCGCCTTGTAATAGCGTAGAACTTTATTTTCCGCATTTAAATTTCCGCACCCTTAAAACTGCTAAATTTTGCATGAAAGAATGAATGGCCCAAATAAAATCAAAGCGTAGCTCACCCAATGCATGATCAAGATAAAACATAACTGGAAACAATACACAAATTCACACACCACTTCTAGGGTACGCCTCACTGTTGCCTTGCCCCTCGAAACGTGGTCGTCGAGTATAGGACGTTTTAGTAAGTCCTTATGTCCATGATCCATGGCATAAGGGTAGCTTCTAAGGTGTCCTACTATTGCTCTGGTGACCACACTGTCCCTACGAACGAATTGACCCGAACACCTCCAACGGTGGTGCTACCTACCTTTCAATGGTGGGATGGCACTACCTTAAGGACATTTACACAACCTAATTCCTTAGGGTAGGTAGACGACTCATGGATACTTGCTCTCTTCAAAAACAAACGAAAATCTTTTCACACTGACACTTTTCAAAAAGCTTTCAAAACAATTTTTCAAACACTCTTGAGGACTGATACAAGAGTCGATCTGAAATCTTTTAAACGAAACTTTTTCAAACTCACTCACAATTGAAAAGCAAACAAACATTTTGAAAACACAATGAGCAAGTATCTAAGAGCCCATGGATAACCATGGATAGAAAGGGTGCTAACACCTTCCCTTTCTATAAATCTACCTCCCGAACCGAGAAACTATCTCATAAGGAATTTTGCTGTGCTTTTGTCCTGTCCATGTTGGAGAAAATAAAAGACGGTGGCGTCTCTTGCTTCCGCAACATTTCGCGAACCAGCGTTAAACGGTCAGTTCCAGATCCACCGATCATAGAACTGGCGACTCTGCTGGGGACATTTTATAAAGTGAGGTGTACCTTAGGACTAAGATCACTTGTGTTTTCAATTGTTGTGCTTGTTTGCTTTATTATTGTGGGCTATTTCGGAGTTACATAGATCCTAACCCGGATCTGGGGATACCCTGTTAGGTAGCATAAGCTGTGAGGGACCTGTCTGGCGTAGACCGACATGGGTGAAGCAGTGGCTACGTTGGTGTGGCGCCTTGGTCTGTACCGATATCCCTTGTGTCGCAACGAGGAGAATATGGGTCTTCTGAGGAGTCGTTAAGCACCAACCGACCTTAGAACCTTAAATGACCCAACTTGGCCAATAGAACGGTAGCAGTATGCTACGCCCATTGAGGCTAAACTCTCGATGGTTCTGGCCGCAAGAAAAGATTGCGATGCTGGAGTTATGACCGATTGAGGGTAGTCAATGATATTGGGATCCTCTAGAACCCGGTTACTTCTGATAGGACAGGTATTAACCAACGAAACTGAAAGAGGGTAGTACCTAAACTTCATGCTGGCCTAAACTCTAAGGGCTGTCTTGTGTGACTTGTGTGCCTTCAAACTTGACTACTTGTACACTTGTTATCTAACAACACGAGTTTCTTGCAGGTTTTGTTTACAGTCCTTAATCTGGGCTCATAATAGGGTTTACTTACATCACTCCATGCATAGCATAACATCATACCATCATGCCATTGCATACATCCTGCATAAGGACTAACCCATTTCAAGGATCTCGAGGGTCTGTGATGCAGGTCATGATAAACCAATGGTCTAGCAAGGGGAAAAGGGGATTTATTTTCCTCTAGCCAAGGGTGTCAGGGGCTATGACCCACTCGATATGGTGAGCCTTGACTCTTGAAGAAGGACTCTCAACAACAGGAAGTTCCTTCAATCAAGCTACCGGATCCCAGCTCTAACAAATTTCTTGTTTACCCCACGAGATCCTTGAAAACATTGTATGCATACATACACATCATTGCATTACAGGTATCCTTGTTACAGGTCACTTACCTTCTTCGCTGTTTATTTTAGCAATGGCTTCCCAACAAGATAACCAGGATCTTCAGGCTCAAGAGATTCAGTTCAGGGAGATCTTCCTAAGCCTATCCAAGGGGCAAGAGGAGTTAAGGACACTCCTCATGGGGAATCTGGCCAAGAAAAGTCCCGAAGATGACAAGGAAGAACGGCTGAAACGTCTACAAACTAAGGTAGATACAATGAAAACCCAGATGCTGGGGCAAAGGGCTCTCATCCAAGGTTTAGCTCGGGAGCAAGAAGAGTTGAGGACCATGATCAGTCAACTCCACCAAGACAGATCCAATATGAAGCAACCAGTCCGATTCAGGGACCAGGCCTTTGATCAGCTTCCAAGAGGACAAGAGTCGGGTATGGTGAAGAACAGACCCCTCCAAGTTGCTACCACTTCACAAGCCCAACATCAACCTCGCCCAGAGCAACAGGTGGATCAGAGTAAGCCAAGCAGGTCCAAGAGGCAATTCACCCAGCTTAACGTGCCGCTGTTTCAAGCCTTGCAACACCTGTTGAGGTTGAATCTGATTACACTAAGGGCTCATCCCTGGAACCCCAACATCTCTGCTCCTAACTATCATCCCGACAGAAGATGTGCATACCACTCTGATAGTCCTGGACATGACACTGCTGACTGCTGGGCTCTGAAGAACAAAGTCCAGGATCTGATTAATGAAGGAGCAGTGGATTTCACCCAAATGGGTCAGACTGAGTGCTCCTACCATCCCTACATGATTCACCATTTGAAGTGACAAACCCTGAGACTAGAAGACTTTTGTTCATTCGAATGTTCAAGTTGTAATTTTCTTTTGATTGTTCAAACAATTATCATGTCAAACGCTGTTATGTCATTAATGCATCGCATATGTCTGTTTTGAATCAATATATTCGCATTCGCTATATTCAAACTGCTTTCATTTTTGATGTCAACTCTCAATTAATAATTCTAAGCCTCTTGAGGGAGGATGACGAAAACGATACCACGATCTCTACAGTATGCTTTTGAACAGACCCTGCTGATGAGGTACAGACATTGTTTCAAATCCTAAACACTGGAGTTATAAGGAAGATAATCCCTCGTCAACCCCTCTGAGCCAAAGAAGTAGGAGTTTTTTTTCTTTTAAAAAATTAAAACCCTTAATCATAACCTGGGGCAGGGTAGTCTTCTCAACTGATCAAGGTGCACAACGAATGGAATCAAAAAGAGTCCTTACAAAACAAAAGACAGTGATGGTTCCGAATAATCATAAAGACAGGCAGTCATTACCAAAAAAAAACTAAAGCCCAATAAGTCAAAACCTATGAAGGAGACTTACAAAACTGGGGCATCCTGCTGACTGTAATCATAAAAGGAACAGTTCAGGCAAAAGACAGGGATAATAAAATTGAAAAGAAAGAGGTCCTACAAACCCTCAACAAAAAAAAATGACTGCCTAGTCAAAATAAATTGTCAGTATCTGAACCATCACCGGAATATCAGAGCAAAGACTCAAACAAGGTCTAACGCACGATCAACTGAGTTTAGGTTTGAAGAACATCACGAAGAGCGGGTGGGTACAAATAATTTGAGCCTTTATCCTTTGTTTCTTAAACCATGAACCAGGCCACGTTACAACCCTTAAAAGTCCTAGCTGAAGCATGGGTTAGTTCGAAAGCATACTGTTACCAAAGGTATCCTGACTCCTTAAGGCTTGCTATAAAATATCGGGTTGACATCACATTTTACAAAATTTGCTGCTTTTATTGAAAAAATGCATTTTCAAAAATTTCAAGACAGACATAAGCTTTGCATTCTTAAGATAACATTGTTTGCATATGATTATTTGTTCGGACAACAGAGAAATTCGCACGACGAATATCCACTGAACAAAATCTTCTCAACAAGAGCTCAAATGGAAGAAACACTCCCAATCAAGGGGCAGACGTGATCATTGTCCATCATCTGGGGCAGTTAAGTCAAGATTCAGAGAATCTCTCAAATGCCAAGCAGCCAGGGGCAACTCTCCGTCTGAGACACTTGGGGCATTGGGCATGGATTCCAGCTACGAATCTTGCATGATCAACGAAGACCTTCTGGTGCCACGTCAAAACACTTCTGACAGGGGCAACTCCCTACATTCTGAGAACGTGGACATAGTCGAAAAAAATACTGCGCATAATCAAAGACCCGCTAGGTTGATACACCTAGGCAAAAATAAGGGCTTCCCAGCGAACCAAAAGGGTTCGGGCAAAATAAGGGATGAAATGAAAAAATATGTACACCCGGCAAGTCGAAAACCTGAAAAGGCGGCTTGGGAAAAAAAAAGGTATCCCGGTGGACTGAAAACCCGAAAGGGCGGTCCAGGCAAAAATTAGGGATCAAAGCGTACGACTATATCCTGGCATCTCGTCACCTGTCTACCAGAAGATTTGTCAATTACCCCCACAGGTGCCTTCTCCCGCAAAAACTGGGGCAATAAGAATGGTCTAAGCGATCTAGTTGCTCTGCCATCAAGGTACCAAGACAAGTTCAGCTGAAGAATGACCAAGATACCCTAATTCCCCACAGAATGAGATAAGGTTCAGCCATACTCCCCCGAGCAGAGAAGGCACAATACCTCCAGCAAGTCAACAACACTCTCCCCAAGCAGAGTTAGCTTACTGTCAGCCTTAAGGAAGTTGGATTATCCCCCGAAGATCTCAATATTCCCCGGCGGAGTACAAACATTCCTAACAAGCGTCCCCGGCAATCTTGATCTAAGATTGTTCCCCGGCGGAATATCGGACATCAAGTGGAGCCATTTCCCAGTCCAATCTGAAAAAGTTTCCCCAGGAACGTTGAATCCACCTCCCCAACAGGTCTTAAAGCTTATCCCCAGTAGATTCTGGAAGCTTATCACCTGCAGAGTACGAAGGCTCTCCCCCGGATTTATTCAAAGGTTATTTCCACACCAGGATATAACTGGGTTATTGTGATACGGTGGGAGAACTGACTGTGGTTTTGCGTTTGTTTTCACAAATGTTTCGGTTGAGCAAGAGTCGCCACCGACTTTTTATTTTATCCTAAGGAAAGGTTAAAAAGCACAGCAAAAAACCTTTGAGATGTTTTCTTGGGTTCGGGGAGTAGATTATAGAAAGGGAAGGTATTATCACCCTTTCTATCCATGGTTATCCATGGGCTCTTAGTTACTTGCTTAGATCACTTGCCTTTTGTTTTCAATTGTTTGAAATGGTGCTTGTGTGTGTGGGTTTGAAAATGTTTTGAAAAGAAGCCAATGTGGTGGCAACCTTTGTAATGATCCATGTGGGGATGTATACAAAGATGTATGTCTTTTGAAAAGGTTTTCATTGGTTTTTGAAAGTTGTTTTGAAAGTGTTGTGAGGTGTGTTTTAGAAAATAGGCAAGTGTTTTGTTTTTTTTTGCAAGTTTGATTCAAGTAACTAAGAGGTTATCTACTCCTAAATTTCTCAAAGTTTATTGCTATGTTTTAACCCTTTTAACAAGTTTGTTCCACCATTGTATTTGGTGGACAATCTCATGTTAGGATGTGAAAGGGACGGGCGCGGGTCATTGTTTTAGACCATAATTACAATGGTGCCAAGTATCTTTGGGCATTTTCTTTAAGGGACTTGATCATTTGTTTAGGAAACTTTTGAAAGCGTCATCGAGGGACTATGATCATTTGATTTGTGTTTGTTTAGCCCAAAGAGACCTAACATGCAATATGGCCCAATTTTGAAAGGCAACAGGTGGAATACCCTAGGGGGTGCAAGTGTGATTTGTGTGTCCATTTTCATGCTTGTTTATCTTGAAATTAGGTCAAAACTATTTTCGTTGTTTTTTCGCATACAAACCCTAATTCTAACATGGCATAATTAGAAAGCAATAAAGTGCGAAAAATAAATTTACTAAACTATTACAACACAATATATGGGAAGGGGGGTACAAATGTTCAAATGGGGATTTTTGACAAGGAATTTAAACCTAACTATTACATCAATATTTGAATTATTTACAAGATAATTAATTGCACCAAATAAAATAAGAATAAATATGCAAGATGCAAAAAATGGTTTTTTGTATGTGTGAAAAAAGTATTTTTTATGTGTCAAAATAAACAAAAAGAAAAGTATTATTTTTGGAGTTTTTTCATGTTTAGGGTTAAACCCTAATTCTATTAAATAAAATGCATTATTTATTTATTATGTATAAGTATTTATTTATGGTATACAAAAATAAAATAAAAATGAAGTATATTTGTAAAAGGGTATTTTTTTTATATTTAAATATTAATAAAAATAAAAAGTGTATATTTTGCATTTTAATCCTAAATATATTAATAAGTATATATATATATGTATGTATTATTTACTAAATATGTATTATATGTACAAATTAATAATATTTAATATTTAATAAAAAAAAAGTATATTTTATATAAAATATTTTCAAAAGAAAAATGAAACAAAAATCAGAAATAAAGTATATTTGCACTATTTTTTTTAGTTTTCTAAATAATAGTATATATATATATATATATATATATATATATATATATATATATATATATATATATATATATATATATATATATATATATATATATATATATATATATATATATTATGTATAAATGTCCATATAAACAAATAAATGCCTAAAAAATAGAAAAATGGTGTAAACATGTTTTTTTATGTTTTTAATATCATTAGGAAAAATAAATAAACCAAAATGAAAAAAGAAAAATCAAGAAATCAATAAAATACACAAATTGGGCTCAGGGGGTGTGAAATTAGAAATGTGGTGTGAAAATTAACTCAGAAGCAAGCCCAGCCCAGATAACCCTTCTTCAACCTCCAGCCAAAAACGTTCACAAAAACGCGCGCCTGTGACCAAGTTCAAACATCCTGATTCCTTGATCTTTTGCACAAACTTCCAACATAAGAAATGTTAAGCATTGAATCACGATTCTAAATATATAAAAAACTCATCCTAACTCTCAGAAATGAGAGAGAATTTTGACATTCCCAAATCCTGACCTAAGTTTTCTGCCATGTTCAGACTCAAAATTCTTACAGCACACATAACATAAATGAAATCTAATTACATGGGAATGTTCAGGGCTATGAATGTGACATATTCTCTTCACAAACCTAAAGCTAACAATGCCTAATAAGAGAGATACGAGTTCATGAACTTACCTGTTCAGTTGAAGTTCTATCTGGCAATGGAGGAGCTTTCAGTGCAAGGTGATGATTGGTATAGCTTCCTTGATGTCCAGGGATGCTATTCCAAGCTTTACTTTGTCTTGAAACCTTCTGAATCGTGCTGGAGCACTTCACCTGCAAATCAAAAAAGTGGAAATGGCCAAAAGGATTAGAGGAGTTACAGGTTGCTTCTAATGCTTTGGATAGTTTGGATTGATGGTAGAGAAGGTGTCTGAAGTGGTTTGGGCAAGAATGCTTGAAAGGATTGAGAGTTGGAACTCAATCTGCAGAGGTTGCTCTGTTTTGGCAGTTTTATGGTGGTTCTGAGTTTGTGAAGGTATTGGAGGTGAAAGGCTCGTGCTTCAGCTTGTGTTTGATGTTTAGAATATGTTTGATATCTTTCTCTAAGGCTTCGTTTGCAGGAATGGAAGTTGGTGTCTGTTATGACACTTTTTCTTAACACTTAAGCAAACAAAAGCCAAGTTGTATTCTAGACAGGTAGAGGACCCCTAATCATGCTGCAAAGCTCCTCCTTGATCAGTGTGTTATGCTCATAATCTCGTGTCAATTAGATTTTATCTGTACTTGTTGGATTTTCAATTGGACATAAAGCTTAACTTTTCAAAAATGGCTATTTTACTTTTTCTATTTATGGACTAATCCAACATGTAATGCTTAAACTCAAGAAACAAGGCCTTAGCACAATGAACATGCATTAAATTATTGAGTGTTTGATGGTTTAAGGACCTGTAATGTAGCACAAACCAAGCTGACTTGAAAATGGCATAAGTTATGAACATGTACATGATCAATTCAAAAGTGAGTTTTTGCCATATTGTGAAATTCGATTCTCTCAAGTTATGAGGTTGTTTGATGAGTAATTGGACATTTGGGAAAGCTTGGAATGTGTACTACAATCCATCTTTGAAATGAAAATTGAAATTCCAAGTGGAGGTGTATGGAAAATGGCCTTGAAGTTAGGTAGAAAACCTTGCCAAAATAGGTTAAAATTTCACTAAGTTAAGAATGGTTTAGTACCCTTATTCCAAAAATTGTAACTTGAGATACAAGCCTCATTTGGGAAAACTTTGTGAATCAAAGTTGTAGATTATGAAACAAGATACAACTTTCATGTTTTGACTTTTGTTTGAATCCAAATAAATCTTTGTGAGAAAGTGGGGCAAAGTTGGGAAAAAATTAGGGTTTTTCATAACTTAGAAAAATTCTAAGTTATGAAAAATTCTCATTTCTAACCCTAATTTGCATTTTTTTGATTTCTTGGTGAACAAGTTTCATGATTTGGCATGTTTTGATGAAAAATGAATCTTGACTCTTGATTTTGACCAAAAAGTCAAAGTTTGACTTTTCAGTATACAGTCAAAATTGATCAATTGACTGGGAAATTCAACTGTCAATCTTGTGTACTTGGGATCTTTTGAACTTGTTGAGCATGTCAAGATAATTCCATGGGGTCTTTGAGTCCATATGTGAGCTTGGTGTGTCATTGGCTAGGTCAAACAGTCAAGAATTGCCTTTGTGCAGTCAAAATTCTAAAAATGACCATTTTGCCCTTTTGGTGATCTGATCAAATTTCTTGTGGAATTGTGATCCAAACTTGATCAAATGGTTCATATGAGTTCATAATGTTGATGTGGGTCAAATTTCATGAGATTTGACTGTCAATTGGTCACAGTTGACTTTTTCCCCAATACAGTTGATTTCTAGGTCAACTGTCCAATTGACTGGGCAAAACTTGGAATCAAGACTTGAAACTTGATATGGATAAACTTGGGAGTCCAATATGAAGCAAGAAGGTCATCTTAGGCATTTTAGGTCAAAACATCTTTGTGCAAACTCAAACCCTAATTTGGGTCAACAGTGCAAGGAGAAGTCTTTGAGCAGAGGAAACCCTAAATGGATCTTGAGCTCCAAGGGTTTTGTGATGAGAAAATGTTGAGGAAAATGGGAGGGCAAATTTTGGGGTACAACAGTTGCCTCTGTTCAATCTTCTTGAACCTGAAGAGTTAGATTGGCGAGTTTGCCTTTCGTGACTCGAGGGTAAAAGGAGATTGGACACTAGAGTGCCCGGAAATTTGCACTCGCATGTTGGAGTATCAGCAATGTGATGTCGGGAATGGGCTTATAGATGCCATTTGGAGAGATGGTGGATAGGGAGATGGGCTTATAGATGCCATCTGGAGATGTGACAGAACCTTGTCGGGAATGGGCTTATAGATTCCATTTGGAAGTGCTGATCGCATAAGAGATTCCTTAGCGAGAACTTGTGTATTTGAGAAAGACAGATGTTTTCCTGGCTTGTTACAGGTGTTTGATCCTCAATCTCTTCATGCAGATATGCCCTGGCTAGATACAGGAATCGAATCCGGAAATAATCGTCAACAGATATGCCCTGGCTGGATACAGGAGTTGAATCTGGAATTGTGACAGTTGATAGATATGCCCTGGCTGGATACAGGAATCGAATCCAGAAATAGTCGTCAACAGATATGCCCTGGCTGGATACAGGAGTCGAATCTGGAATTGTGACAGTTGATAGATATGCCCTGGCGGGATACAGGAATCGAATCTTTGAACTCTTCAGACGTGCCCTGGCTAGATACAGGAATCGAGTCTGGAAATAGTCGAAAACAGATATGCCCTGGCTGGATACAGGAATCGAATCTTTGAACTCTTCAGACGTGCCCTGGCTAGATACAGGAATCGAGTCTGGAAATAGTCAAAAACAGATATGCCCTGGCTGGATACAGGAATCGAATCTTGAAATGTTGTAGTTGATAGATGTGCCCTGGCTGGATACAGGAATCGAATCTTTGAACTCTTCAGACGTGCCCTGGCTAGATACAGGAATCGAGTCTGGAAACTGATCACTCTCAGATGTGCCCTGGCTAGATACAGGTATCGAATCTGGAACTGTGACAGATGAAGGTAGTTGTCTTTGGGAATGTCTTTTTCCCTGAAAAGGCGAAAACATAAGTTGTATGCAATGTCATGATGTATGATATGCATGATGTCATGATGTTCAACATGAGATAGTGTTGTATGCACTTTATCATGTATGTAAGCAAGATGTATGAAAATGTGAAATGTTTATGAATGTAATTTTGTCTTAGGAAAATAAATCCTTGACGACCGGCCGGGGAATTGCTCTGTGGAAGGGATACTTTGCTGAAGTTTTGATGAGAGGCCTGCTGAGGATTTCAATGATGGACTCCGCTGGGGATAATGATGATAAACTCTGTCGGGGATACCAAAGATAAACTCCGCTGGGGAATACCAAAGATAAACTCTGATGGGGATTGAAGGAACTTTGCCGAGGGCAATTTTCCGTGGCAACTAGCTGAGGATAACCCAGTTATAAGCCCTTGTGAGGAATAACTTTGAATAATGCCCGAGAGAGACGTCTGTATTCTGCAGGGAACAAGCTTCCAGAATCTACTGGGGATAGGCTTTAAGACCTGCTGGGGAAAGTTGTGCCTTTTCAGGATCGTCGGGGGACCAACTCTGCTTGGGGAAAGTATTGCTGAATCTTGTCTTACTCTGCGGGGGAGTTGAGATGATTTGGTCACATTCTTCAGTCGAATCTACCTTGGTACCTTGGCGGACAAAGCAACCAGACGGCATCAGACAACTTCACATTGCCCCTGTTTCTGATGTCACCTGCAATTAATCTTTTGTTTCCTATGCAAATATTTATGAACCAGCAATTTAATGTCAAATGCATATATCAAAAATGAACATTGGACGTTCTTCGCAAGACAAAGAAGAAAAAGGAAAAACAATGGCAATTTGTATGGACAAGTGAATTTGTATTGATTTGAATTTTGCCTGTGAATAGGCGTTTTTGTACAAGAGGCTGACATCCTAGTAAGAGAATGCCGCCGAACAACATAGAATTTACAATTTTGAAAAGGAAACAAAACAGCTATGTGAACAATCCCACTGGGTTCCAACTCTGCTATCGCCTTTATGTCTTCAAGCGTCTCATCACTTTGCTGCCTAGTTGAAGATGAAGCTGATTGGTCGATGCTGAAATCTGAGCCAGATAGTTGATGCCGAATTCTGGATGCGAAGTGATCCAATGAGACATAGTGTTACGCTTTATCCCTAACTTTTGCCTGGACCGCCCTTTCGGGTTTTCAGTCCACCGGGATACCCATTTTTGCCCAAGCCACCTTTTCAGGTTTTCGACTTGCCGGGTGTACAGATTTTTTCATTTCATCCCTTATTTTTGCCCGAACCCTTTTGGTTCACCGGGAAGCCCTTATTTTTGCCTAGGTATGTCAACCTAGCGGGTCTTTTATTCATGCGTAGTATCTTTTCACTATGTCTGCGTTGGCGGGGTGAGGAAGGTCGTCACCGTCCATGGTGGTTAGGATCATGGCTCCTCCTGAGAACACATGTTTAACAATAAATGGCCCTTCGTATGTAGGGGTCCATTTGCCCCGGGGATCACTTTGAGGAAGGATGATGCGTTTGATTACCAGGTCCCCAACTTGATACTCTTGTGGTCTGACTTTCTTGTTAAATGCCCTGATCATCCGTTTTTGATACGTCTGACCATGACAGATAGCGGTGGGTCTCTTTTCGTCAATCATGTTTAATTGATCAAGTCGAGTCTGGATCCAGTCATCTTCATTCAAGTCTGCATCCTTCATTATTCGGAGAGAGGGTATCTGGACCTCAATTGGCAAGACTGCCTCCATGCCATAGACCAAGGAGAAAGGAGTTGCCCCGGTTGACGTCCTTGCTGAGGTACGGTACCCGTGAAGAGCGAATGGTAACATCTCGTGCCAATCTTTATAGGTCACTGTCATCTTCTGCACAATTTTCTTGATATTCTTATTAGCTGCCTCTACAGCCCCATTCATCTTCAGCCGGTAAGGAGAAGAGTTATGGTGCTGTATTTTGAATTGCTCGCAGAGCTCAGTGATCATCTTGTTATTAAGATTGGTACCATTGTCCGTAATGATTCTTTCCGGGACGCCATACCGACAAATCAGATTATGCCGGATGAAACGTGCCACGACGCTCTTGGTTACCGTTGCGTAGGAAGCTGCCTCAACCCACTTCGTGAAGTAATCGATTGCCACCAAGATGAAGCGATGCCCGTTGGATGCCGTCGGTCGGATCTCACCGATCATATCAATGCCCCACATTGCAAAAGGCCAAGGTGCCGTCAGGACGTTCAGAGGAACTGGAGGAATGTGCACCTTGTCAGCATAGACCTGGCATTTATGACAAGTTCGAGAATGTTGGTAACAGTCAGCTTCCATGGTGGACCAGAAATATCCTGCCCGAAGGATTTTCTTTGCCATGATGTGTCCATTGGAATGTGTTCCGAATGTACCTTCGTGCAGTTCTATCATGATCTTCTCTGCTTCAGCCTTATCCACACAACGCAGTAGAGTTGAATCATGATTCCGTTTGTAGAGAATACCATTGCTGAGGAAGAATTTTGCCGCAAACCTCCTCATGAACTTCTTGTCATTGACAGATGTACCTTCAGGGTATTCCTGAGCTTCCAAGTACCTCTTCACCTCATGATACCAGGGTTTTCAGTCACCTTTTCGGCCTCAAGATCGCAGCAGTATGCCGGTTCGTCCAACTTCCAGATAATGATCCGGGGAGCCTCATTGTCCCATTTAACTTTGAACATTGAAGACATCGTAGCTAGTGCGTCTGCTAGCTGATTCTCCTCTCTTGGGAAGTGCTCAAAAGTTATCTCTTCAAAGTGGGGAAGCAAAGTCGACACATACTCCTTGTAAGGAATAAGATTTGGGTGTTTCGTATCCCACTCGCCTTTGATCTGATTGATCACGAGAGCGGAATCTCCGAAGACACTCAGAAATTTGATCCTTAAGTCGATTGCAGCTTGTAGACCCATGATACATGCCTCATATTCTGCCATGTTGTTGGTGCAGTTGAAACACAATCGGGCGGTGAGTGGAGTATGAGTTCCTTTGGGAGATATGATTACAGCTCCGACGTCGTTACCCAAGGCATTAGAGGCTCCGTCAAAATGCATAGACCATCGGGATCCTTCCTCAGGTCCTTCATCCGGTCCAGGTACTTCACAGTCAGTTACCACCATGATATCTTCGTCCGGAAAATCAAAGTTCAATGATTGGTAATCGTCCACAGGTTGGTGTGCCAAATGATCTGCCAGTACACTTCCTTTAATTGCTTTCTGAGTTGTATACTGGATATCATATTCTGTCAAGATCATTTGCCATCTTGCTATTCTTCCAGACAGAGCAGGCTTCTCAAATATGTACTTGATGGGATCCATCTTTGAAATCAATAGAGTAGTGTGAGTCAGCATATACTATCTCAGCCGGTGAGCAGCCCATACTAGAGCGCAGCAAGTTTTCTCAAGCAGTGAGTAACGAGACTCACAGTCGGTAAACTTTTTGCTCAAGTAATAAATAGCGTGCTCTTTTCGGCCAGACTCGTCATGCTGCCCCAGCACACACCCCATTGAATTGTCAAGTACCGTCAAATATAGTATCAGAGGTCTTCCTTCCACTGGTGGCATAAGAATGGATGGCTCTTGGAGATATTCCTTTATCTTTTCAAAGGCAGCCTGACATTCATCGTTCCAGCGTACTACTTGATCTTTCATTGGCTCACAAGTAGCAGTTAGATGTGAGATGAATCGGGCAATGTAATTCAGTCGTCCCAGGAAACCTCTGACTTCTTTCTCTGTCTTTGGAGTTGGCATCTCTTGTATGGCTTTTACCTTGGCAGGGTCCACCTGAATACCTTTATCACTTACAATGAAACCTAACAATTTTCCGGACCTCACCCCGAAGGTGCATTTGTTGGGATTCAACCTCAGCTTGTATAACTTTAGTCGGTCAAACAACTTCCTCAGATGATCAAGGTGCTCCTCCTTAGTTTGGGACCTTGCAATCATGTCATCAACGTATACCTCAATCTCATGATGGATCATATCATGAAATAAAGCAACCATGGCACGTTGATAGGTTGCCCCAGCATTTTTCAATCTGAATGGCATGACCTTGTAACAGAAGGTCCCCCACTAAGTCACAAAGGTAGTCTTTTCCATATCTTCCGGAGCCATCTTGATCTGATTATACCCTGAAAAACCATCCATGAAGGAGAACACCTTATGTTGAGCAGTATTATCGACAAGAACGTCGATGTGAGGTAGCGGGAAATTATCCTTGGGGCTTGCCCTGTTCAAATCCCTGTAGTCGACGCACATTCTGACTTTACCGTCCTTCTTTGGCACTGGCACCACATTGGCAACCCATTGAGGGTAAGAAGTTACTGCTAGAAACCCGGCATCGAATTGCTTCATAACCTCAGCCTTGATCTTTTCGGACATCTCTGGGCGCATGCGGCGGACCTTTTGCTTTACCGGAGGGCAGTCTTCCTTGGTTGGCAGGTGATGAACTACAATGTCGGCATCCAAACCAGGCATGTCTTCATAGGACCAAGCAAAGATCTCCATGTAATCATGTAGCATCTGGATCAATCGTTGCTTCACACTGAGCTCTAGATTAGCCCCAATATTGACCTCTTTCCTATCTGTCTCAGTACCCAGGTTAACTGTTTCCACCGGCTCTTCATGTGGTTGAATAGCCCTTTCTTCTTGGAGTAGCAGTCTTGCGAGTTCACCAGGCACTTCGCAATCATCTTCACCTTCGTCTTCGGCCAAGTTGATCGGATTCTCGAAGTCATAACTGGTGGTAGCAGAGCTGTTACCAGTGAGATCTAGAGTGGATTGAAACCTGTATAAGTGAGTGTGTGTAAATATAGCTGTTTTGCAATATATAACACAGAAAGAAAAAGAGCACAAGATTTGAAATGCAACAAACGTCCAATGTTTTGATTGATGATATATGGAAATGTCATACAAAAGGCCCTCACAAATGGAGCTACGATGCCCCGGGTAGGACACCGAGCCAACAAAGTTTTAACATATAGTTTGTTACAAATTGAAAATCAAAAGAATTAATTACTGCGTGACAAATGTGATAGGTGTAAAATCCTTTGCCGTCCAGTTGCTTGGTCCGTTGCTGGTGGTTGGATAGATCCAACTGTCAAACTATGCTTCCTCTACATCCTCCTCGATAGCATTCACCCTTGGGTTGGAGATAAACACCGGAGCCTTTCTGATCTTGTCCTTGCGCACAGCCCTCTGAGCCTCCGCAGTAAAGCCCAGCCCAAACTTGTCGTTCTTTTGAGTGAAGTCAGGAAGCTGACCCCAGTTTGCACAATTGCCTTTCTCGATTACAGCCCGGGCATCCTTCAAGGACGCCATCTTCAACGGAAAGTCTTCTTCAACCACTTTTTCAGCTACTGCCAACGTTGGAGGTACCTCCTCAAAATGCTGAAAGGGGGTTTCAATAAACTCCCCGTCCATCTCGATATACCGGAATGAATTCAAGTGACTAACCATGTATTCCTCCTCACCCTGTACATTAACAATCTTCCCTTTGACAGGGTATTTGAGCTTTTGGTGTAGAGTGGATGTTACTGCCCCAGCCTTGTGAATCCAGGGTCGACCCAACAAGCAGGAGTAAGATGGACGAATATCCATTACATAGAACATTGAGTCGAAGACTTGGGAACCCACACGAATAGGAATGTCTACTTCACCGTGCACCATCCTCTTAAAACCGTCGAAGGCTCTAACAATGATGTTACTAGGTTTCAGCTCCAGACCCTCACAATCCAAACGGTCCAATGCCTTCTTGGGCAAAACATTCAGGGAAGAACCGGTATCCACCAACACGTGTGCGAGAGTAGTGCCCCTGCACTCTATAGAGATGTGCAGGGCATCGTTGTGATTTTTCCCTTTGGGGGTAAGGTCAGCATCCGAGAACCCCAAGCCATTGTCAGTTGTCAAATTAGCCACACAGTCGGTGAATTGATCGGCGGAGGTCTCTTGCGGCACATGGGCCGTTTTCAGAAATGAAATCAGGGCCTTTGCATGGGCCTCAGAGCATAGCAGCAATGATAACATAGAGATTTTGGAGGGAGTATGCCCCAACTGTTCAACAACATTGAAGTCACTCTTTTTGATGATTTTAAGAATTTCCTCCATTTCTTGTTGGGAGGCTTCCACAGCAGTCTTTTTTGGTGCCTCCGTCCTGGCAGGCAAATCGGTAGCAACTTCCTTGCCCCGAGTATCAGAAGACTCGGCGGCAGTAGTAGACACAGGAACTTGAATTGGAACATGCACACTTGCGGGTGTGACGGTGAGAGGTTTTCGGATAACTGGCGGTGCAATGTCAGGCGAGAAGAGCCTGCCACTGCGGGTAATCTTGGCGGGACCAGTGATGTTACTGATACTGGTATTGGTGTTGAACTCCTGCTTCACCCCAAGCACATACACGTCGGCCCCATAATGCCATGGGACCGCTTTATCAGACTTATATGGGAGAGGCCCCGGGACAGTAATAGTAATGGGTGCAACAGACATAATTTGGACTGGTTTCTTCATGGGAGCTTTGGCAGGATTGTAAATTGTGACAACAGATATTTCTTCAACGGAGACAAACAGAACATCAGTTTTCTTGAACAAAATTTCTTTGCTATCCATCAGGCTTTGGATGCCTGATTTTAGCAGTGGACAACCGGTAGGGATAACAGCACACAGGAGGCACCCCTTGCTACAACCCGGAAATAAACCGGCTAGTAGTAAGTTCCTCTTAACAGTCAAAAGAGGGGTAGCAACGTCATTCACCGAAACAACATACAAATCTTCCTCGATGGCATTTACTCTATGCTGGGGCATAGGAGCAGTTACAACATTTGGCCTCTCAGGCGCTTCAAACTGAATTTCCTTCGCATCGATAAGATCTTGCACTTTGTTTCTCAAGGCCCAGCAATCATCAGTAGTGTGCCCGGGGCTATCGGAATGATAAGCACAACGGGAATTTGGGTTATACTTAGGAGATGCAGTATTGACGACCTTAGGAGCTTCTTTGATGGTCACCAAGTTGGTTGATAACAGTTGTGGTAAAATTTGAGATAAGGTCATACTCAACCGGGTATACTGTCTCTTGGGCCTTTCACCTCTTTGTTGATTGTACTGCTGAGGAGCAGCAACAGGTTTTGAAATGACTAGAGCATTGACGGCTTGACGACTTTCTGGCTTGACTTGTCTTCTAGGACCATAGACGGCGCTCGCTTCTTTCTTGAAAGGCCTCTTCTCAGTACTTGGGGAGGCAACTTTTTGTATCTTTCCTGACCTGATGCCAGCTTCAAATCTTTCTCCCGTCAGAATCAAATCTGTGAACCCAGCGGAGGAGTTACCAACCAAATGATTGAAGAAAGGACCAGACAAAGTCCCTAGAAACATATCAACCAACTCACGATCAGTTAATGGAGGCTGCACCCTGCCAGCCAAATCTCTCCATTTTTGTGCATATTCTTTGAACCCTTCGCCCGTTCCTAGAGACATACCCTGAAGTTGGGTACGCGTAGGAGCGAGATCAGAATTGTATTGATATTGTCTGTAGAATGCGGTTGCCAAATCTTCCCAGTGTCAGATGCTAGTTCCATCTAGTTGGTAGAACCATTCAAGCTGTGACCCCGAAAGGCTATCTTGAAAGAAGTGAATCCAAAGGTTCTTATCTGCTGTGTAAGGTTGGATCTTCCTTACGTACGACCTTAGATGCAGCTTTGGACAGGAGGCCCCATCATACTTGGCAAAGGCAGGCGCCTTAAACTTGTGTGGAATTACTACCCCAGAAGATAACCCCAAATCTCCGAAATCCAGCCCCGGCACGTTCTGAATCTCCATGGCGCTCAAGCGGTCCTCTAATTGCTTGTATCTGTCAGCAGCAGGTGGGTATTGTTCGTCATTGTAGTCCGTCTCGTTGTCAGAGACTGCAGGACTAGGAGCTTCTCCCCCTTGGGGACTGTTTTTCTCAGCAGAAGAAGTAGTTGGTTCAGCTTCATTATGGAGTGTGTTCCCAAATCTGCGTCCAGTGTTGAATAACGCAATCCTCTTTTTCTTCTTCTTCTTCAGGAGTAGAGTCTTCAACTCTTGCTGACCTTGGGCCAGGCTTAGGACCATTTCTTGAAACTGGGCACTTTGGGCCTGAAGGGCCTTGATTGCTTGCTCACTGGATGAGTCTGGATTCATGATGACTGTTCAAATAAACAGCGAAGAAGATTAAGCAACCTGTGAAATAGGGTACCTGCTATGCATATGGTGCAATGAGATGCGTATGTTTTATGTTTTCAAAGACAAACAAGATTCAACTTTGTAGACAAAAGGGAAACGCACTTCATTAGATTCAAATTTCAAATTGTTCAACAACTTGCCCTTAGGCATTACGGGAATGAAAAATACTGGAAAGGAAATAAAAGCTATAAAAGGAAATATCCAAAGCCCATCAGTGCTCCCATGGCCTCCTTTTCTCAGTGTTGATGTAGTTATTCAGAACCCGCTCTTCCTCCAATTGCTTAGTCAGCCTCTGGATCTTCCGTTCCTGCTCGTTGAACTTTTCCCGATAGAAATCCCGTTCTTCCTTTAGCTGCGCCCAAGATCTCTTCATTGTGTCAAAATTAGTAGGTATCTGAGGAGGGAGGATAGTTGGAGGAACCCCATCTTCATCAGGAGACTAAAAAATGATAGGTCTAACAGCTTCGTACGGCAAACCTAACCTCTGAGCACGGATGCGGACCCATTTGCAATAGGGTTCCAATGGTAGAGAAGTCTTTAGTCCCAACTCATGTGGGTCAGCTTTGTGAATTCTGTCCCAAGCTCTAATGAATCCATGGCGTAGTTTGTCACTGTCTGCCTGAAACTCAAAATGGAAGTGAGGAACCAGCATTTCGTGAGGCCCAACTCTTCTGGCTCTTCCAAACTGTCGGAGAGCTAAGCATGGATTATAAGAGATTCCTCCTTGGATACCAATCAACGGAACATTAGGGTATTCTCCGCAACGATCAATGACAGCTACCTCATCCAAACCTCTGAGAGTCCAAGTGATGTCATTATCAGTGAGAGACATTAACCTCCGAGCCCAACCCTTTCCTTCTTCATTCTTCAGCACGAACTTAGGAAGGTGCAAAATAAACCACCTCACTAGCAAAGGAGCACAACACCATGGAGTTCCCCATTTTCGAGCAGTACGAGCATAAAGTTGTTGCAGGATATCACCCAAAAGAGTGGGTACAGGATTCCGAGACATGAAGATCCTTATGACATGGATACTGATAAAAGTGTCAGGATTGGGAAACAACACCAGACCATAGATCAAAAGAGCCAGAATATCCTCGTACGCCTTGAAGTCCAAGTCATTCCAGAAATCATTAGCTTTGCCAACCAGAAACTTGACCAAAAAGCCCTTAACTCCACTTCTAGTTTCCCAGTTAGCCAATACCTCTTCTTTGGTCAAGGGGAGAATTGCAGCAATCTCTTCAGGCCTAGGAGTCTTTTCCAAACCAGTGAATGGAGTTTGCTCCAAGACAGGGATCCCAAGCAAATAAGAGAATTCTTCCAGGGTAGGAACTAGCTGGAAGTCTTGAAAGGTGAAACAATGATACAGGGGGTCATAAAACTGGGTCAGAACACTTATCAGTTGTTGGTCCCATTTTGCAGTGATCAAGCCAAGGAGAGAACCATGCCTGTTGATGAAGGAAGAAGTGTTTGGAATCCTACCAACCAAATCCTTGAGCAAAGTTGGTGGTTGAACAAAGTTGAGCCGGATAGTATTCCTACGTACGGGCATCATGATGTCCTACAAAACAGAGCAAAGATGAAACTTTTTTGTCTTTGAAATGGGTTAGTCCTTTATACAGGATGCAATGCAATGGTATGATGGCATGATGCTATGATGAAGCACACCACAAGTATTCACACAGGCAAACATGATAAGGCACACAAGTCACACAAGACAACCCTTAGGTTTCAGGCCAACATGAAGTTTAGGTATTACCCTCTTTTGGTTTCGTTGGTTAAAACCTGTCCTATCAAAAGTAACCAGGTTCTAGAGGATCTCAAATCATTGACTACCCTCAATCGGTCATAACTCCAGCATCGCAATCTTTTCTTGCGGCCAGAACCATCGCGAGAGTTTAGCCTCAATGAGTGTAACATACTGCTACTGTCCTAATGGCCAAGTTTGGTCAATTTAGGGTTCTAAGGTTGGTTGGTGTTTAATGACTCCTTAGAAGACCTATATTCTCCTCATTGCAACACAAGGGATATAGATACAGACCAAGGTGCCACACCAACGTAGCCACTGCTTCACCCATGTCGGTCTACGCCGGACAGGTCCCTCACAGATTATGCTACCTAAAAAGGGTATTTCCCAGATCCAGGTTAGGATCTATGAAACTCCGATGCAAAGCCCACAAATATAAAAGCAAACAAAGCAAAAAATTGAAAACAAAGGTGATCTAAGCCCTAAGGTTACTCCACTTAAAAAATTCCCTAGCATAGTCGCCAGTTCTGTGATACGGTGGGATAACTGACTGTGGTTTTGCGTTTGTTTTCGCAAATGTTTCGGTTGAGCAAGAGTCGCCACCGACTTTTTATTTTATCCTAAGGAAAGGTTAAAAAGCACAGCAAAAAACCTTTGAGATGTTTTCTTGGGTTCGGGGAGTAGATTATAGAAAGGGAAGGTATTAGCACCCTTTCTATCCATGATTATCCATGGGCTCTTAGTTACTTACTTAGATCACTTGCCTTTTGTTTTCAATTGTTTGAAATGGTGCTTGTGTGTGTGGGTTTGAAAATATTTTGAAAAGAAGCCAATGTGGTGGCAACCTTTGTAATGATCCATGTGGGGATGTATACAAAGATGTATGTCTTTTGAAAAGGTTTTCATTGGTTTTTGAAAGTTGTTTAGAAAGTGTTGTGAGGTGTGTTTTAGAAAATAGGCAAGTGTTTTTTTTTTGTTGCAAGTTTGATTCAAGTAACTAAGAGGTTATCTACTCCTAAATTTCTCAAAGTTTATTGCTATGTTTTAACCCTTTTAACAAGTTTGTTCCACCATTGTATTTGGTGGACAATCTCATGTTAGGATGTGAAAGGGACGGGCGCGGGTCATTGTTTTAGACCATAATTGCAATGGTGCCAAGTATCTTTGGGCATTTTCTTTAAGGGACTTGATCATTTGTTTAGGCAACTTTTGAAAGCGTCATCGAGGGACTATGATCATTTGATTTGTGTTTGTTTAGCCCAAAGAGACCTAACATGCAATATGGCCCAATTTTGAAAGGCAACAGGTGGAATACCCTAGGGGGTGCAAGTGTGATTTGTGTGTCCATTTTCATGCTTGTTTATCTTGAAATTAGGTCAAAACTATTTTCGTTGTTTTTTCGCATACAAACCCTAATTCTAACATGACATAATTAGAAAGCAATAAAGTGCGAAAAATAAATTTACTAAACTATTACAACACAATATATGGGAAGGGGGGTACAAATGTTCAAATGGGGATTTTGACAAGGAATTTAAACCTAACTATTACATCAATATTTGAATTATTTACTAGATAATTAATTGCACCAAATAAAATAAGAATAAATATGCAAGATGCAAAAAATGGTTTTTTGTATGTGTGAAAAAAGTATTTTTTATGTGTCAAAATAAACAAAAAGAAAAGTATTATTTTTAGAGTTTTTTCATGTTTAGGGTTAAACCCTAATTCTATTAAATAAAATGCATTATTTATTTATTATGTATAAGTCTTTATTTATGGTATACAAAAATAAAATAAAAATGAAGTATATTTGTAAAAGGGTATTTTTTTTTATATTTAAATATTAATAAAAAAAAATGTATATTTTGCATTTTAATCCTAAATATATTAATAAGTATATATATATATGTATGTATTATTTACTAAATATGTATTATATGTACAAATTAATAATATTTAATATTTAATAATAAAAAAAGTATATTTTGTATAAAATATTTTCAAAAGAAAAATGAAACAAAAATCAGAAATAAAGTATATTTGCACTATTTTTTTTAGTTTTCTAAATAATAGTATATATATATATATATATATATATATATATATATATTTATGTATAAATGTCCATATAAACAAATAAATGCCTAAAAAATAGAAAAATGATGTAAAAATGTTTTTTTTATGTTTTTAATATCATTAGGAAAAATAAATAAACCAAAATGAAAAAAGAAAAATCAAGAAATCAATAAAATACACAAATTGGGCTCAGGGGGTGTGAAATTAGAAATGTGGTGTGAAAAGTAACTCAGAAGCAAGCCCAGCCCAGATAACCCTTCTTCAACCTCCAGCCAAAAACGTTCACAAAAACGCGCGCCTGTGACCAAGTTCAAACATCCTGATTCCTTGATCTTTTGCACAAACTTCCAACATAAGAAATGTTAAGCATTGAATCACGATTCTAAATATATAAAAAACTCATCCTAACTCTCAGAAATGAGAGAGAATTTTGACATTCCCAAATCCTGACCTAAGTTTTCTGCCATGTTCAGACTCAAAATTCTTACAGCACACATAACATAAATGAAATCTAATTACATGGGCATGTTCAGGGCTATGAATGTGACATATTCTCTTCACAAACCTAAAGCTAACAATGCCTAATAAAAGAGATACGAGTTCATGAACTTACCTGTTCAGTTGAAGTTCTATCTGGCAATGGAGGAGCTTTCAGTGCAAGGTGATGATTGGTATAGCTTCCTTGATGTCCAGGGATGCTATTCCAAGCTTTACTTTGTCTTGAAACCTTCTGAATCGTGCTGGAGCACTTCACCTGCAAATCAGAAAAGTGGAAATGGCCAAAAGGATTAGAGGAGTTACAGGTTGCTTCTAATGCTTTGGATAGTTTGGATTGATGGTAGGGAAGGTGTCTGAAGTGGTTTGGGCAAGAATGCTTGAAAGGATTGAGAGTTGGAACTCAATCTGCAGAGGTTGCTCTGTTTTGGCAGTTTTATGGTGGTTTTGAGTTTGTGAAGGTATTGGAGGTGAAAGGCTCATGCTTCATCTTGTGTTTGATGTTTAGAATATGTTTGATATCTTTCTCTAAGGCTTGGTTTGCAGGAATGGAAGTTGGTGTCTGTTATGACACTTTTTCTTAACACTTAAGCAAACAAAAGCCAAGTTGTATTCTAGACAGGTAGAGGACCCCTAATCATGCTGCAAAGCTCCTCCTTGATCAGTGTGTTATGCTCATAATCTTGTGTCAATTAGATTTCATCTGTACTTGTTGGATTTTCAATTGGACATAAAGCTTAACTTTTCAAAAATGGCTATTTTACTTTTTCTATTTATGGACTAATCCAACATGTAATGCTTAAACTCAAGAAACAAGGCCTTAGCACAATGAACATGCATTAAATTATTGAGTGTTGGATGGTTTAAGGACCTGTAATGTAGCACAAACCAAGCTGACTTGAAAATGGCATAAGTTATGAACATGTACATGATCAATTCAAAAGTGAGTTTTTGCCATATTGTGAAATTCGATTCTCTCAAGTTATGAGGTTGTTTGATGAGTTCTTGGACATTTTGGAAAGATTGGAATGTGTACTACAATCCATCTTTGAAATGAAAATTGAAATTCCAAGTGGAGGTGTATCGAAAATGGCCTTGAAGTTAGGTAGAAAACCTTGCCAAAATAGGTTAAAATTTCACTAAGTTAAGAATGGTTTAGTACCCTTATTCCAAAAATTGTAACTTGAGATACAAGCCTCATTTGGGAAAACTTTGTGAATCAAAGTAGTAGATTATGCAACAAGATACAACTTTCATGTTTTGACTTTTGTTTGAATCCAAATAAATCTTGGTGAGAAAGTGGGGCAAAGTTGGGAAAAAATTAGGGTTTTTCATAACTTAGAAAAATTCTAAGTTATGAAAAATTCTCATTTCTAACCCTAATTTGCATTTTTTTGATTTCTTGGTGAACAAGTTTCATGATTTGGCATGTTTTGATGAAAAATGAATCTTGACTCTTGATTTTGGCCAAAAAGTCAAAGTTTGACTTTTCAGTATACAGTCAAAATTGATCAATTGACTGAGAAATTCAACTGTCAATCTTGTGTACTTGGGATCTTTTGAACTTGTTGAGCATGTCAAGATAATTCCATGGGGTCTTTGAGTCCATATGTGAGCTTGGTGTGTCATTGGCTAGGTCAAACAGTCAAGAATTGCCTTTGTGCAGTCAAAACCCTAAAAATGACCATTTTGCCCTTTTGGTGATCTGATCAAATTTCTTGTGGAATTGTGATCCAAACTTGATCAAATGGTTCATATGAGTTCATAATGTTGATGTGGGTCAAATTTCATGAGATTTGACTGTCAATTGGTCACAGTTGACTTTTTCCCCAATACAACTGATTTCTAGGTCAACTGTCCAATTGACTGGGCAAAACTTGGAATCAAGACTTGAAACTTGATATGGATAAACTTGGGAGTCCAATATGAAGCAAGAAGGTCATCTTAGGAATTTTAGGTCAAAACATCTTTGTGCAAACTCAAA
Source organism: Vicia faba (assembly GCA_948472305.1). Lineage (NCBI taxonomy): Eukaryota > Viridiplantae > Streptophyta > Magnoliopsida > Fabales > Fabaceae > Vicia > Vicia faba. The sequence goes on along the minus strand of OX451739.1, from coordinate 1,473,113,904 downwards.
CCCTAATTTGGGTCAACAGTGCAAGGAGAAGTCTTTGAGCAGAGGAAACCCTAAATGGATCTTGAGCTCCAAGGGTTTTGTTATGAGAAAATGTTGAGGAAAATGGGAGGGCAAATTTTGGGGTACAACAGTTATCCTTAGCCAATTGCCACGGAAAGATCGTCCCCGACGAAGTCTTCCTATCCCCAGCGGAGTTCATCCAATCTTCCAACAAAGCTCAACAATGGTATCCCCAGTGGAGTTATCATCAAACCTCGGCAAAGTACATCTCTTCCCACAGAGCATTCCCCGCAGAGTATTCTATTCGCCAAGTTTATTCCCCAACGGAGTCATCTTCTCCTACCGGTATTCTTGCAACTACCATCCCCAGCAAAAACGAAGAACTCTCTTCAACATCAACCCAGGATTCAGCTCCCGGCATTCGTCAAGGATTTATTTTCTTAGACGAAAATACATTCATAAACATCACATTGTCATACATTATGATACATGCATACACGAATCATATCACCCCAATCTCATTTATTTTTGAGAACATCATGACATCATGCATGTCATACATTATGACATTGCATACAACTAACTCTTTACCTTTTCAGGAAAGATCGATCGACAGATAAAGGTTATCATTACCTTTTGGAGTAGCAATCATCAAATATTCTCTCATCATTCGGCTGAGGTTGAAGCCGCCAAAGATTCTCTCATCATTCTGCTGAGGTTGAAGTCGCCAAAGATTCTCTCATCATTCTGCTGAGGTTGAAGTCGCCCAAAGGTTCTCTCATCGTCCCGTTGAGGTAGTAATCGCCCAAAGGTTCTCTCATCGTCCCGTTGAGGTAGTAATCGTCCAAGGTTCTCTCGTCGTCCCATTGAGGTAGTAATCACCCAAGGTTCTCTCATCGTACCGTTGAGGTAGTAATCGTCCAAGGTTCTCTCATCATCCCGTTGAGGTAGTAATCGTCCAAGGTTCTCTCATCGTCCCGTTGAGGTAGTAATCACCCAAGGTTCTCTCATCGTCCCGTTGAGGTAGTAATCGTCCAAGGTTCTCTCATCGTCCCGTTGAGGTAGTAATCGTCCAAGGTTCTCTCATCGTCCCGCTGAGGTAGTAATCGTCCAAGGTTCTCTCATCGTCCCGTTGAGGTAGTAATCATCCAAGGTTCTCTCATCGTCCCGTTGAGGTAGTAACCGTCCCGGATTCATTCATCACATCATTATCAACAAAAACCTTTTAAAAGTTCCGGACTCTATTCCTGTATCTCGCCAGGGCACGTCTGAAGAGTTTAAAGATTCGATACCTGTATCCAGCCAGGGCACATCTACATAAAGGGTTTGAAGATCAACTCCTGTAATAGGCCATGTATTTACTTTCTTTCTCAGGTAAGCAAGTTCTCGCTAAGGAATCTCTTACGCGATCGACAGCCTCCCGATGGCATCTATAAGCCCATCTCTCCCATCCATCAGTCTCCAAATGGCATATGTAAGCCCATTCCCAGCATCATGCTGCTGACACTCTACTATGTGAGTGCAAATTTCTGGGCACTCTAGTGTTCAATCATCTTCTACCCTCGGATTACGAAAGGCACGCCGACCAATCTACATCCTCAGGTCTAAGAAGATTGAACAGGGGCAACTGTTGTACCCCAAAATTTGCCCTCCCATATTCTTCAAGATTTGCCAAGATCAAGGTTCAAAATCTCTCATGGGGTTGCACAGTCCAATTGCCTCATAACAGTCAAAAATTAGGGTTTTGGTTCTGGCAAAGAAATTGAAGTTTTCAAGGGTCCAATCAAGTCCCACATGCCTATATACATTATCAAGCATCCATATGCCAAGTTTCAAGACTCACATCATCAAATTGCACAGTCAAAAACCCTAATTGCTTCACAGTCAACTGCAGGGGCAAAATGGTCATTTGGCAGTCAAAAGTCAAAATTTTGGGTCAACATCTTATTTTGAAGCCACAAACATCATTTGATCAATTCTTGATCATGATTCTCAAAGCATGGCTCAAAAAGTCTCAAGATGCAAAAGTTTCTATTTTTGGACAGTTGAAAAAGTCAACTGCAAATTGACCAGGGCATAACTTCCACATGGTTTATCAGAAAAATTCCATACAAATCTCATTGTGAAGAGAATGACATTTCCTACAACTCATCTTCACACTTCAAGTCCAAGAAATGCTCTCACAAAAAGTTATCAATTTCAACATTATAGGTCATTTTCAAAAGTCAACAAAAAGGCACTTTAAGTTAAAGACCATAACTTGAGATTGGTGAATCAAAATGACATGGGACCAAAGGAATTGGTTATAGGACTTCAATACCTTTCCAAAATGTCCAAGAACATGATCAAAGCTTAAAAATTGAGCAAGATATGCCTTGTGGAAGTTGGGAAATTTTTGGGAACTTTGAAAAGTCAACTTTACTTCAAATGCCTCAAAATTGCTAACGGGCCTCAATTTCTTCCATGAATCATTACCCAAAGGCTATGCACGATCCATTGACCTCCAAGGGAGTTATTTTCTCATTTTTGATTAATTATTTGAATTTTTATTATTATTAATCCACTTAATTAAAATTAAATATGAAAAAATAGCAAATAATACCTTTCAAATCTTTTTGTACAGAGATTTCATCCATTATGAATCAAATATTTCGTGCATCACTCAAAAGGGAAAGTTTCTACATGATTGGCAATGATTGGCATGGAAAAGATTGAAAAAAAGGATATGGAAAATCAAATATTCAAAATCATAAATGGATGGATTATGGGCTGGTTTTCTTAACCTAATTCACTCACATACATATGCAAGACTGAAACCTAATGCATTAGACACAAGAAGCTGCGCAGAAGAGGAAGAACAATATTGCAATTTTTTCACAAAAAATTGGAAACTGAAAACCTAGCTACTGCACATTTGAAAGCCTAAAAGCTATTCCAATACATTGCTGGACGACCTAGGAAGCGTTTGCAATCAAATCCAAGTCTCCAGACCTCCAGAAGTGGTAGAACGATATCTCCCTGTTCATAAAATTTTTCATATTCGTGTTTGAACTTTCATGCATTATTAATGTCTTTTAATGGTTGATTTACACTAATATGAACATTCTGAAGCTAATGGTATCCTTGAATTGAACTAACCATGCCTGTATGAGAATTCACCATGAACGTTTCTTAGGGTTTCAGAGCTCCAGATTTGGGGCTTTACACATATGGTAAAATCAGGCCTTGAAACCTATGCCAATGAAATCAGGACATCCAGACGAATCAATTGACCACCTCGCGCTCTTTTTATATTTGCTTATACGCTAATTGTTATTTTTCTTGGGCTTGTTTAGTGGGGGTTTAAAACCCCCGCTATTTGATTATGTTACAGGGACGAAGACGAAGAAGATGCTAGTGTGGCTTGATATTACTGGATGGTTTAAACATTGGCGCGTTTTTTGGTTATTCCAGCATAATATTGTTTTTTCTATTATATTGATCACGTTCCATTATACATACAAATAAACGCGTTGGCTTGGTTGGTGGATGAAGTGGCATGCAGGTACTGGGACCTGGGTTCGATCCCCAGGTCCCCCATATTCTCAATAATTTTTGTTGTAACGTGTTCAGGTGTTATTTCTCTCCAGTGGTCCACCATGTGCCCAACGCCTGTGCCTGCCAAGTGTCCCAGGGGATCAATCCAATAGCCAGAATGTGGATTCCACCATGCACGCTAGTCAATTGATGCACACGCAACCACAAAAAGTCAAAAGGGCTTGGGATTTCAATGGGCCAAATTACTCACAATTAACCTCCAAAAGGGTCAGAATACCCCATGGTTTGTTCAATTTAATTTTTATTTTATTTCTTCTTCTTCTTCTTTTATTTGTTTTTTTTAATTGCTTTTCTCTTTAAATTCCAAAAAAAAATTTTATAACACAAAAATCAGAAATCAAAAAAATAAAATATGTTTATTTAATATTTAATTCATTAATTTTGTAAATAAATTTTTAATAATCAATTTAGTAAAATTAGGTTTTAATGTTAATCTTTTCTTAATAACTAAAATATATAGAAATTAGGTTTTTTAGCATTTTTATCTTTTTCTTAATAAATAATTTCTTCTTCTTATTATTATTATTAATTATTAATTATTTTGTAAATACCCATGTAATTAATTAATTAGTGTAAATTAGGTTAAAACTTGAATATTTTTCTTTAATAATTAAAAAATAATTTAGAACTAGGGTTTCATTTAATTTCTAATTTTAATTAATTTTTTTTATTTCATAAAAACATTAAAAAAAACATAAAAACAATTTCTTTTTATTTATTTAATAATTAAGTAACTTTTAATTTCAAAAGGGTCCAACGCCCTCAAACGTGCAACTTTAATTCATTCGCGCATTTATTCTTATTTTTTCTTTGTGAATATTATGTAATTGCTCAAGCCTAGTAATAGTAATTAGGAATTTATTTATTTTCCGCATTTTTTTTATTAAAACGGGTCTTTGTTAATTTGGCGATGTATAGACCCGCGCCTTGTAATAGCGTAGGACTTTATTTTCCGCATTTAAATTTCCGCACCCTTAAAACTGCTAAATTTTGCATGAAAGAATGAATGGCCCAAATAAAATCAAAGCGTAGCTCACCCAATGCATGATCAAGATAAAACATAACTGGAAACAATACACAAATTCACACACCACTTCTAGGGTACGCCTCACTGTTGCCTTGCCCCTCGAAACGTGGTCGTCGAGTATAGGACGTTTTAGTAAGTCCTTATGTCCATGATCCATGGCATAAGGGTAGCTTCTAAGGTGTCCTACTATTGCTCTGGTGACCACACTGTCCCTACGAACGAATTGACCCGAACACCTCCAACGGTGGTGCTACCTACCTTTCAATGGTGGGATGGCACTACCTTAAGGACATTTACACAGCCTAATTCCTTAGGGTAGGTAGACGACTCATGGATACTTGCTCTCTTCAAAAACAAACGAAAATCTTTTCACACCGACACTTTTCAAAAAGCTTTCAAAACAATTTTTCAAACACTCTTGAGGACTGATACAAGAGTCGATCTGAAATCTTTTAAACGAAACTTTTTCAAACTCACTCACAATTGAAAAGCAAACAAACATTTTGAAAACACAATGAGCAAGTATCTAAGAGCCCATGGATAACCATGGATAGAAAGGGTGCTAACACCTTCCCTTTTTATAAATCTACCTCCCGAACCGAGAAACTATCTCATAAGGAATTTTGCTGTGCTTTTGTCCTGTCCATGCTGGAGAAAATAAAAGACGGTGGCTACTCTTGCTTCCGCGACATTTCGCGAACCAGCGTTAAACGGTCAGTTCCAGATCCACCGATCACAGAACTGGCGACTCTGCTGGGGATCTAAACTTAAAGTGAGGTGTACCTTAGGGTTAGTTCATAACTGTGTTTTCAATTGTATTGATTTGCTTGCTTTAAAATTGTGGGTTGCATGGGAGTTACATATATCCTAACCCGGATCTGGGGATACCCTGTTAGGTAGCATAAGCTGTGAGGGACCTGTCCGGCGTAGATCGACACGGGTGAAGCAGTGGCTATGTTGGTGTGGCACCTTGGTCTGTACCGATATCCCTTGTTTCGTAACGAGGAGAATATGGGTCTTCTGAGGAGTCATTAAGCACCAACAACCTTAGAACCTTAAATGACACAACTTGGCCATTAGAACAGTAGCAGTATGCTACGCCCATTGAGGCTAAACTCTCGTGATGGTTCTAGCCGCAAGAAAAGATTGCGATGCTGGAGTTATGACCGATTGAGGGTAGTCAATGATATTGGGATCCTCTAAGAACCCGGTTACTTTGATAGGACAGGTATGAACCAACAAACTGAAAGAGGGTAGTACCTAGACCTCATGCTGGCCTAAACTTTAAGGGCTTGTCTTGTGTGACTTGTGTGCCTTACCATGTTTACCTTTGTATCTATTTGTGGTGTGCTTTATCATAACATCATAAAATCATGAGCATTGCATGCATCCTGCATAAGGACTGACCATTTCAAAGACAAGAGGGTTTCACCTTTGCTCTGTTTTGTAGGACATCATGATGCCTGTGCGAAGGAATACTATCCGGTTCAACTTTGTTCGTTCACCTGAGTTGCTTGAAGAGTTGGTTAGCAGAATTCCAAATACCACTTCCTTCATTCAGAGGCATGGTTCTCTTTTCAGTTTAGTCACTGCAAAGCGGGATCAACAGTTGATGAGTGTTCTGACCCAGTTCTATGACCCTCTGTACCAGTGCTTCACCTTTCAAGACTTCCAGCTGGTCCCTACCCTGGAAGAGTTCTCTGATTTGCTTGGTATCCCTATCTTGGATCAGACTCCCTTTACTGGTTGGGAAAAGACCCTCAGGCTTGAGGATGTTGCTGTAGCTCTTCCCTTGACACATCAAGAGGTAATGGACAACTGGGTAACTAGAAGCGGAGTTAAGGGTTTCTTGGCCAAGTTTCTGATTGGTAAAGCTAACAGTTTCTGGAATGACCTGGACTTTAGGGCATATGAAGACATCTTGGCTCTCTTAATCTATGGGCTAGTCCTGTTTCCTAATCCTGACAACTTCATCAATGTCACTGCCATAAGGATCTTTATGTCTCAGAATCCCATGCCCACTCTCTTGGGTGGCATCTTGCAACAACTTCATGCTCGTACTGCCCGAAGACGAGGAACCCTGTGGTGTTGTATCCCTTTGTTGGTGAGGTGGTTTATTTCGCACCTCCCTAAGTTCGTACTGAAGAACCAAGAAGGAAGAGGTTGGGCTCATAGGTTAATGTCTCTCACCGACAAAGACATCATTTGGACTTGCAGAGGTTTGGATGAGATAGCTGTTATTGATCGATGCGGGGAATACCCTAATGTTCCTCTGATTGGTACCCAAGGAGGAATCTCTTACAATCCATATCTAGCGCTCCGTCAATTTGGAAGAGCCAGAAGAGCAGGCCCCCATGAGATGTTGGTGCCTCACATCAGTTTTGAGTTTCAGGTGGATAGTGACGAGTTGCGTCGTAGGTTCATCAAGGCTTGGGACAAAGTTCATAAAGCTGACCCACAGGAGTTAGGGCCAAAGACTTCTTTACCTATGGAAGCCTACTACAAATGGGTTCGCATCCGTGCTCAGAAGTTAGGTATGCCATATGAAGCTGTCAGACCCGTCATTCTTGAGTGTCCTGACAAAGATGGTGTTCCTCCAACTGTCCTCCCTCCTCAGATACCTACTGATTATGAGACATTAAATAGGTCTTGGTCGCAACTGCGAGAAGAACGGGATTCTTACCGGGAAAAGTTCAACGAGCAGGAATTGAAGATCCAAAAGCTGACAAAGCAGTTGGAGAATGAGCGAGCTCTAAATGATTACATCCGTACTGAGAAGAGGAGACCATGGGATCAATGAGGAGCTCTGGATGTCATTTTACAGTTTTATTTCCCTTTTCAGTATTTCCTTTCATGTAACGCCTAAGGGCAACCTGTTGAATAATTTCAGTTTCAAAGTGGAATCTAATGAAGTGTGTTCCTTTTTGTTTACAAAGTTGATTCCCGATTGTCTTTGAAAACATAAATCATACGCATTCCATTCATCATGTGCATAGCAGGTTTTCCTCTTTTCAGGTTGCTTACCATTCTTTGCTGTTTATTTCAACATCATGAATCCTGACTCATCATCAACTGAGATGTCCATCAAAGCTCTTCAGGCGCAGAATGCGCAATTTCAGGAACTAATCATGGGTTTGGCTCAGGGCCAAGAAGAGCTGAAGGCTCTGCTCCTGAAGAAGGAAAAGAAGAAGAAGAGAAGAACTGTTCTGTTCAACTCGGGCCGAAGGTTTGGAAACACTCTGCAGAATGAAGAGGCTGGTTCTTCCATTGGCAAGGGTACTCCTCAAGAGGGAAAAGGTTCTAGTCCGGTAGTCTCTGACAACGAGACTGATTTTGATGAGGAACAGTATCCTCCTGCAGAAGACAGATACAAGCAGTTGGAGGACAGGTTGAATGCTATGGAGATCCAACAAGTGCCTGGGCTGGATTTCGGAGATTTGGGTTTGTCTACTGGTGTGATTATTCCTCGTAAGTTCAAAGCACCATCTTTTACCAAATATGACGGGGCGTCTTGTCCCAAGCTACACCTCAGATCCTATGTGCGGAAGATTCAACCGTACTCAGTGGATAAGAACTTGTGGATCCACTTCTTCCAGGAGAGTCTTTCAGGGACTCACCTCGAATGGTTCTATCAGCTGGATGGGACCAAGGTTCGTAACTGGGAGGAGTTGTCTACTGCTTTCTATAAGCAGTATCAATATAATGCCGACCTTGCCCCTACGCGTACCCAACTCCAGGGTATGTCGTTAGGTTCAAGCGAAGGTTTTAAAGAGTACGCTCAGAAGTGGAGGGATCTGGCTGGCAGGGTGCAGCCTCCGTTGACTGATCGGGAGTTGGTAGACATGTTCTTGGGGACCCTATCTGGGCCATTTTCAACCATCTTATCGTTAACTCATCTGCAGGGTTTACTGATCTTATTCTGACTGGAGAAAGAATTGAGGCTGGGTTGAAGTCTGGTAAGATTCCGAAGGGTGCATCTACAAGTTCAGAGAAGAAACCCTTCAAGAAGGAGGCTAGTGCTGTATATGGTTCTAGACGATAAGAGAAATCTGAGCACCGCCAATCTGTCAGTGCGGTAATGATTGCTAAGCCTGCTGCCGCTCCTCGGCAAACCAATCTTCAGAGGGCTGAAAGACCTAGAAGAGAATTCACCCGTTTGAGTATGACCCTATCGCAGATCTTGCCACAATTGCTATCTACCAACCTAGTGACTGTCAGAGAGGCCCCTAAAGTTGTGAACACTGCCTCCCCCAAATACAACCCAAATGCCCGCTGTGCTTATCACTCCGATAGCCCGGGGCATTCCACTGATGACTGTTGGGCATTAAGGAATAAGGTGCAAGACCTTATTGACGCAAAAGAGATACAGTTTGAAGCGCCTGAGAGGCCGAATGTGGTTACTGCTCCTATGCCCCAGCATGGAGTAAATGCTGTTGATGAAGAGGTATACGCTGTTTCTGTGGATGATGTAGCTACTCCCTTGAAGACTGTCAAGAGGAACCTACTGCTGGCCGGTTTATTTCCGGGTTGCAGTGAGGGTTGCCTGTTCTGTGTTGTTTCTCTCTCTGGTTGTCCTTTGCTGAAGTTAGGCATCCAAGGCCTAATGGATAGCAAAGAGATTCTATTCAAGAAGTCTGTTGTTCAGTTGGTTCCGGTAGAAGAAGTCTCTGTGGTTACCATCTTCAATAATCCTATCAAGGCTCTCCCAAGGAAGCCTGTTCAAATCATGACCGTCGCACCTGTTGTTATTACCGTTCCGGGGCCTCTCCCTTACGTATCTGACAAAGCTGTCCCCTGGCACTATGGGGCAGATGTGTATGTGAATGGAATCAAACAAGAGTTCAACACTGGCGCCAGTATCTGCGATATCACTGGTCCAGCCAAGGTTACCCGCAGTGGCAGGCTCTTCTCGCCTGACATTGCACCGCCCGCTACTCGAAGACCCCTTACAATAACACCTACAAGTGTACCTGTTCCTGTTTCTGACCAAGTTGTTTCCCCTGCTGCCGAGTCATCCAATGCTCGGGGCAAAGGAATTGAAGATGAGCCTACCCGGATGGAGGCACCAATACCTATAACTACTGAAGCCTCCCAACAAGAAATGGAGGAAATCCTAAAAATAATAAAGAAGAGTGACTTCAATGTTGTCGAACAGCTGGGGCATACGCCCTCCAAGATCTCCATGCTCTCCTTATTGCTATGTTCCGAGGCCCATGTTAAGGCCTTAATCTCATTTCTCAAGACGGCCCATGTGCCACAGGAGACGTCTGCAGTCCAGTTCACTGACTGCGTAGCAAATCTGACAGCGAACAATGGCTTGGGTTTCTCAGATGCTGACCTGACTGCAAAGGGAAGAGACCACAATGATGCTCTGCATGTCTCTATTGAATGCAGGGGCACTACTCTAGCGCACGTGTTGGTGGACACTGGCTCTTCCTTGAATGTGCTACCTAAGAAGGCCTTAGACCGTTTGGATTGTGAAGGCCTGGAATTGAAACCCAGCAATATCATCGTCAGAGCCTTTGACGGTTCCAAGAGGATGGTTCATGGAGAGGTTGACATCCCTATTCGTGTGGGCTCTCAGGTGTTTGACTCTACCTTTTACGTGATGGATATTCGTCCATCGTATTCTTGTCTACTGGGTCGATCTTGGATCCATAAAGCTGGGGCAGTGGCCTCTACCTTGCACCAGAAGCTGAAATACCCCGTCAGAGGGAAGATTGTCACTGTGAAGGGAGAGGAGGAGTATATGGTGAGCCATTTGAATTCCTTCAGGTACATTGAGATGGACGGGGAGTTTATTGAAACCCCCTTCCAGCATTTCGAAGAGGTACTTCCAATTTCAGCAGCAGCAGAAACAGCGGTCGAAGAGGATACTCCTTTAAAAATGGCTTCTCTGAAGGATGCCCGGGCTGTGGTTCAGAAAGGTGAATGTACTAATTGGGGCAGGCTTCCCGACTTTACGCAGAAAACTGACAAATTTGGACTGGGTTTTACTGCAGAGGGTCAGAAAACTATGCGGAAGGCGAAGACCAGAAGACCTCCTGTGCTCATCACAAATCCAGGAGTGAATACTGTTGGGGAGGATAATGAAGTGGATGAAGCTGAGTTCAATAGCTGGATCTACCCGACAACGGATGGCGGATTGACCAATTGGATTGCCAAAGACCATACTCCTGTTACTTTTGTTACGCAGTAATAAACTTCTTTGTTTTGTTATTTGTAATAAACAATAAATTGAACTCTATGGCCCGGTTTCTTACCCGAGGCACCGTTGGCTTTATTTGTGAGGGCATATAAATTGTCATTTCATATATCATGAATGAAAATCTTGGACGTTTTCTCGCATTTAAAATCTTATGCTCCTTTTCCCTCTTTCCTTCCTTTATATATTTCAAAACAGCTGTATTTACACACACTCACTCATACAGGTTTCAATCCACTCTGGATCTCACTGGTAACGACTCTGCTACTGCCAGTTATGACTTCGAAAATCCGATCAACTTAGCCGAAGACGAAGGTGAAGATGATTACGAAGTGCCTGGCGAGCTTGCAAGACTGTTACTCCAGGAGGAGAGGGCAATTCAACCACACGAAGAGCCAGTGGAAACAATAAACTTGGGTACTGAAGCAGACAGGAAAGAGGTAAAGATTGGTGCCAACCTAGAGCTCAGCGTGAAGCAACGGTTGACTAAGATGCTACATGATTATATGGAGATCTTTTCCTGTTCCTACGAAGACATGCCCGGGTTGGATACCGATATTGTGGTCCATCACTTTCCTACAAAGGAAGACTGCCCTCCGGTTAAGCAAAAGGTCCGCCGTATGCGTCCAGAGATGTCTGAGAAGATCAAAGCCGAGGTGATGAAACAGTTTGATGTTGGGTTCCTTGCAGTGACTTCTTACCCTCAGTGGGTTGCTAATGTGGTACCGGTGCCTAAGAAGGACGGTAAGGTCAGAATGTGTGTCGACTACAGGGATCTGAACAGGGCCAGCCCCAAAGATGACTTCCCTCTACCTCACATTGATGTCCTTGTTGACAATACAGCTCAACATAAGGTGTTCTCTTTCATGGATGGTTTCTCAGGTTACAATCAGATCAAGATGGCACCTGAAGACATGGAAAAGACTACTTTTGTTACTCAGTGGGGCACCTTCTGCTACAAGGTCATGCCTTTTGGACTGAAGAACGCTGGGGCAACCTACCAACGTGCCATGGTTGCTTTATTTCATGACATGATCCATCATGAGATAGAAGTGTATGTTGACGACATGATCGCAAGGTCCCAGACTGAGGAAGAACACCTAGATCATCTGCAGAAATTGTTTGACCGGTTGAAATTGTACAAGCTGAGGTTGAACCCGAACAAGTGCACCTTCGGGGTAAGATCTGGGAAATTGCTAGGCTTTGTTGTAAGTGATAAGGGTATTCAAGTGGACCCTACTAAGGTTAAAGCTATTCAAGAGATGCCAGTTCCTAAGACAGAGAAGGAAATCCGAGGCTTTTTAGGACGCCTGAATTACATTGCTCGGTTCATCTCACACTTGACTGCTACCTGTGAGCCAATCTTCAAGCTGCTGAAGAAAGATCAGGTAGTACGTTGGAATGATAAATGTCAGGATGCTTTTGACAGAATTAAGGAGTATCTCTAAGAACAACCTATCCTTATGCCACCGGTTGAAGGGAGACCTCTAATATTATACCTGACAGTACTTGACAACTCAATGGGGTGTGTGCTGGGGCAGCATGACGAGTCTGGCCGAAAAGAGCATGCCATTTATTACCTTAGCAAAAAGTTTACCGACTGTGAGACCCGATACTCACTGCTTGAGAAAACTTGCTGCGCTTTGGTATGGGCTGCTCGCCGGCTGAGACAGTATATGCTGACTCACACTACCTTGTTGATCTCAAAGATGGATCCTATAAAATACATATTTGAAAAGCCTGCTCTGTCTGGGAGAATAGCAAGATGGCAGATGATCTTGACAGAATACGACATCCAGTACACAACTCAAAAAGCCATCAAAGGAAGTGTATTGGCAGACCACTTGGCACATCAGGCCGTAGACGACTATCAGTCAATGAACTTTGAATTTCCTGACGAAAGCATCATGATAGTGACTGATTGTGAAGTACCTGGACCGGATGAAGGACCTGAGGAAGGATCCTGATGGTCTATGCACTTTGACGGAGCCTCCAATGCTTTGGGTAACGGTATCGGCGCTGTAATCATATCTCCTCAAGGCGCTCATACTCCGCTCACTGCCCGGCTATGTTTCAACTGTACCAACAACATGGCGGAGTATGAGGCATGCATCATGGGTCTTCAAGCTGCGATCGACTTAAGGATCAAGTTTCTGAGTGTCTTCGGAGATTCCGCTCTCGTGATCAATCAGATCAAAGGAGAGTGGGATACGAAACATCCGAATCTTATTCCTTACAGAGAATGTGTGTTGACTCTGATCCCCCACTTCACGAAGATAACCTTTGGACACTTTCCGAGAGAAGAGAATCAGTTGGCGGACGCGTTAGCTACAATGTCTTCTATGTTCAAGGTCAAATGGGATAATGAGGCTCCCCGGATCATCATCTGGAAACTGGACGAACCGGCATACTGTTGTGATCTCGAGACTGAGTTGGTGACTGAGAAGCCTTGGTACCATGAAGTGAAGAGATATTTGGAAGCTCAGGAATACCCTGAAGGGGCATCTGTCAACGACAAAAAGTTTCTGAGAAGGTTCGCAGCGAAGTTCTTCCTTAGCAACGACATCCTGTATAAGCGAAACCATGATTCGACCTTACTGCGTTGTGTGGATAAGACAGAAGCAGAAAGGATCATGGAAGAGCTACATGAAGGGACCTTTGGTACACATTCTAGTGGACACACTATGGCTAAGAAAATCCTTTGGGCAGGGTATTTCTGGTCCACAATGGAAGCTGACTGCTACCAACATTCTCGGACATGCCATAAGTGTCAGATTTATGCAGACAAGGTGCATGTTCCTCCAGTTCCTTTAAATGTTCTGACTGCGCCTTGGCCGTTTGCAATGTGGGGCATAAACATGATCGGTGAGATCAAACCTACGGCATCTAATGGACATCGTTTCATCCTGGTAGCGATTGATTATTTCACGAAGTGGGTCGAAGCAGCTTCCTACGCTACGGTAACCAAGATTGTTGTGGCACGGTTCATTCGGCATAATCCGATCTGTCGATACGGCGTCCCAGAAAGAATTATTACAGACAACGGTACCAATCTGAATAACAAGATGATCACTGAGCTCTGCGAGCAGTTTAAGATACAGCACCATAACTCTTCTCCTTACAGACCGAAGATGAATGGGGCTGTAGAAGCAGCAAATAAGAATATCAAGAAAATCGTGCAGAAGATGACAGTGACTTATAAATATTGGCACGAGATGTTACCGTTTGCTCTACATGGGTACCGTACCTCAGCCAGGACGTCAACCGGGGCAACTCCTTTCTCCTTGGTTTATGGTATGGAAGCAGTCTTATCGATCGAAGTGCAAATACCCTCTCTCCGGATAATGAAGGATGCAAATCTGAACGAAGATGATTGGATCCAGACACGACTTGATCAGTTAAACCTTATTGATGAAAAGAGACTTGCTGCTATCTGCCACGGTCAGACGTATCAGAAACGGATGATCAGGGCATTTAACAAGAAGGTCAGACCACAGGAATATCAAGTTGGGGATCTGGTAATCAAGCGAATCATCCTTCCTCAGAGTGATCCAAGGGGAAAATGGACCCCTACGTACGAAGGGCCATTTGTGGTTAAACATGTGTTCTCAGGAGGAGCCATGATCCTAACCAACATGGATGGTGACGACCTTCCTCACCCCGCCAATGCCGACATAGTAAAAAGATACTACGCATAAAAAAGACCCGCTAGGCTGACATGCCTAGGCAAAAATTAGGGTTTCCCGTCGAACCAAAAGGGTTCGGGCAAAATGAAGGGATGAAATGAAAAAATCTGTACACCCGGCAAGTCGAAAACCTGAAAAGGCGGCTTGGGCAAAAAAGGGTATCCCGGTGGACTGAAAATCCGAAAGGGCAGTCCAGGCAAAAGTTAGGGATAAAGCGTAATACTATGTCTCATTGGATCATCTTGCATCCAGAATCCGGTATCTACACCAAGTTCAGACGGCACCGGTCAGTCAGCTTCATCTTCAACCAAGGTCATCAAGTGATGAGACGCTCGGAGATATAAAGGCAATAGCAGAATTGAAACCCAGTGGGATCATTCAGTTCACACAGCTGTTTCACTTTCTCTTGTACAAAACTTGTATAAACTCTTTTGTTCGGCGGCGTTCTCTTACTAGGACGTCAGCCTCTTGTACATAAGATGCCTATTTACAGGCAATTCAAAATCAATATAAAATCACTTTTTCAGTTAAAATTGCCAATTGTTTTTCCTTTCCTGTTTTGTTTTGCGAAGAACGTCCAAGGTTCAATTTGTGATATATGCATTGACAATAATTTTCTAACTCATGAATATTTGCATACGAAACAAAGGATTAATTACAGGTAACATTAGAAACAGGGGCAATAAAGAGTGGTCTAAGCAATCTAATTGTTCTATCCTCCAAGGTACCAAGGTAGGTTCAGCTAAAGAACATAACCAGATATCTTAATTCCCCAGAGAGTGAGCCAGCAAGTCAGTACACTCTCCTCAAGCGAAACTATAACGTCAGCCTTAAGGAAGTTGGGTATCCTCCAGCAGATCTCAACATTCCCCAGCAATATACGAATATTCTTAACAGACATCCCCGGCAGCCTTAGTCTAAAGACTGTTCCCCGGCGGCATATCAAACATTCAGTGGAGTTACTTCCAGTACAGTTCAAACTTCCCCAGAAGAGTCCAACCCAGTTTCTCCAGGAAAGTTGGAATCCATCCCCCAAGCAGTAAGCTTATCCCCAGTAGATTCTGGAAGCTTACCCTCGCAGAGCACGAACGCGTCCCCGGCTTTATTCAAAGAGTTACTTCCCTACCAGGATATAACTGGGTTATCCTCAGCCAAAAGCCACAGAAAGAGCGTCCTCGACGAAGTCTTCTTATCCCCAGCGAAGTCTATCAACACTTCCAACATAACAAGGGTATCCCCAACAAGTTATCATTAACATTTCAGCGAAGTATCTATCTCCCCACAGAGTATTGCTTCCCAGCAAGATCGTTAGAGTACTTTTCTCCCCGCAGAGTAATCCATTCGCCAAGTTTATTCCCCAACGGAGTCATCTTCTCCTACCGGTATTCTTGAATCTATCATCCCCAGCGGAAGCAATAAATCAATACTTCAACATCAGCCCAGGAGTGACTTCCTGGCACCCGTCAAGGATTTATTTTCCTAAGACAAAAGATACATTCATAAACATCACATACATCATTATAGCATGCATATACGCATCATATCTTACAAATCTCATTTATGTCGAGAACATCATTGCTTGATTCATATCATGCCTTGCATATGACTAACCTTTACCTTTCAGGAAAGATCCAGTTAAATTTTCAACTATATTCCAAGACCTAGTCTGGTTCAGTTAAATCGACTCCAAAGATTTCTCTGTTTCTTATCCAGTCAAAGGCCTTCTCTGGTTCAGTCAGATCGACCCTAAGATCTCCCTGTTTCTTATCCAGTTGAAGACATTTCAAGACCTAGACCGGTTCAGTTAATCGACCCTAAGATTTTTTGTTTCTTATCCAGTCCAAGGCCTTCTCTAGTCCAGCTAAATCAACCCCAAACAGATTTTCCTGATAAAGACTTAGTAGAAGATATCCAAGATTCTCTCAATGATTGTTGTTGAGGTTGTAGTCGCCTTTGGTTCTCTCCCCGATACTGCGGAGGTAGTAATCATCCCAAGATTCGCTCAACAATTGCCGTTGAAGTGAAGTTATCCAAGATTCTCTCAATGATTGATGTTGAGGTTGTAGTCGCCTATGGTTCTCTCCCCAATACTGCGGAGGTAGTAATCATCCCTAGATTCGCTCAACGATTGCTGTTGAAGTTGAAGATATCCAAGATTCTCTCAATGATTGCTGTTGAGGTTGTAGTCGCCTTTGGTTCTCTCCCCAATACTGCAGAGGTAGTAATCATCCCTAGATTCACTCAACGATTGTTGTTGAAGTTGAAGTTATCCAAGATTCTCTCAATGATTGCTGTTCAGGTTGAAGTCGCCCAAGATTCTCTCAATGATTGCTGTTGAGGCTGAAGTTATCCAAGATTCTCTCAATGATTGCTGTTGAGGTTGTAGTCGCCTTTGGTTCTCTCCCCGATACTGCGGAGGTAGTAATCATCCCTAGATTCGCTCAACGATTGCTGTTGAAGTTGAAGTTATCCAAGATTCTCTCAATGATTACTGTTGAGGTTGAAGTCGCACAAGATTCTCTCAATGATTACTGTTGAGGCTGAAGTTATCCAAGATTCTCTCAATGATTGCTGTTGAGGTTGTAGTCGCCTATGGTTCTCTCCCTGATACTGCAGAGGTAGTAATCATCCCAAGATTCGCTCAACAATTGCTGTTGAAGTTGAAGTTATCCAAGATTCTCTCAATGATTGCTGTTGAGGTTGAAGTCGCTTATGGTTCTCTCAGCGTTCCTGTTGAGGTAGTAATCGATCCAAGGTTCTCTCACCATTCCTGTTGAGGTAGTAACCACCCCTGGTTCATTCATCACCGTTTGAAGCTCCAGATCCAGCTCCTGTAACCAGTCAGGACACATCTATACAAAGAATCTGAAGACCAGCTCCTGTAACGGGTCAGGTAATCATTTTTCTTTTGCAGGTACGCAAGTTCTCGCTAAGGAATCTCTTACGCGATCAACGTCCAGATGGCATCTATAAGCCCATCCACCTATCCATCATCTCTTAGCATGGCATCAATAAGCCCATCACCCTATCCATCAATCTCCAAATGGCATCTGTAAGCCCATTCCCCATCATCACACTGCTACTATGTGAGCGCAAATTTCTGGGCACTCTAGTGTTCAATCATCTTCCACCTTCGGATTACGAAAGGCACGTCAGCCAATCTGCATCCTCAGGTCTAAGAAGATTGAACAGGGGCAACTGTTGTACCCCAAAATTTGCCCTCCCATATTCTTCAAGATTTTCCAAGTCAAAACTTCAAAATTTCCCCAAGGGTTGCACAGTTCAAGGGCCTCCTAACAGTCAAGAATTAGGGTTTTGGTTCTGACAAAGAAAATGAAGTTTCCAAGGGTCCAATCAAGTCCCATATGCTTACAAACATGGTCAAGTATCCTCATACCAAGTTTCGAGACTTACAGCACAAAACTGCACAGTCAAAAACCCTAATTGCACTACAGTCAACTGCAGGGGCAAAATGGTCATTTGACAGTCAAAAGTTCAAATTTTTGGTCAACATCTCATTTTGAAGCCACAAACATCATTTGATCAATGCTTGATCATGATTCTCAAAGCTTGGCTCAAAAATCATCAAGATGCAAAAGTTTCCATATTTGGACAGTTGAAAAAGTCAACTGTAACTTGACCAAGGCATAACTTCCACATGGATTATCAGAAAAATTCCATCCAAAGCTCATTTTGAAGAGAAAGACATTTCCTACAACTCCTCTTCACACTTCAAGTCCAAGAAATGCTCCCACAAAAAGTTATCAATTTCAACATTATAGGTCATTTTCAAAAGTCAACAAAAAGGGACTTTAAGTCAAAGGCCATAACTTGAGATTGGTAAATAAAAATGACATGGGACCAAAGGAATTGGTTATAGTACTCAAATAAATTTCCAAAATGTCAAGGAACATGAGCAAAGCTTAAAAATTGAGCAAGTTATGCCTTGTGGAAGTTGGGAAATTTTTGGATATTTTGAAAAGTCAACATTACTTCAAATGACCTAAAATTGCTAATGGGCCTCTTTTTCTTCCACAATTCATCATCCAAGGCATGTGCACGAGCATTTGGCCCAAAGGGAAGTTTTTTATCATTTTTATTTATTTATTTGGATTTTTAATTATTAATAATTCATTTAATTAAATTAAATATGTGGAAAATACTAAACTTAGGTTTTTAAATCTTTTTGTGCATAAAATATCTCCAAGATTTCGTGCAAATCAGGTTAGGAAAGAATCAAAGGTAATTGGACATGATTTGGTAGCAAATGTGCATGAAAAGATTTGAAAATAATAGCATGGAAAATCAAATATTGTATCATCAATTCAAGGATTCTTTGATCAATTTTCTCAACCCTAATCATTCACATGTATATATGGATGCAAACCCTACTCCTCATAACCTCCCAGCTGCGCCAGAAAAGCATAGAGAAACTTGAGTTTTTGCCAAAAAAATTGGAAACTGAAAGCTAGGTTACAGGTCGGTTCAAGCAAAGAGACTTGTTCCATCACCTTCCTGAGGCTTCAAGGAAGGTTTTCAAATCAAAACCATTCATCCTAACACCAAGAAACGTGAGGACGATGGTGACCTGTACAAAAAAATTTTTACATTCTTGCATCTCGATTCATGCATCTTTAAGAATTTTTGATGTTTGATTTATGTTCCTTGACTAATTCTGAAGCTAACTACATAATTCAATTGAGTTTACATGTGCTATATGCGATTCCACCATTGATACAGGTTAGGGTTCTTTGAGGTCCAAATTGGGCGTTTCTAAAAGCTATAAAATTATAATATCATAATGCCATGAATGGATTCAGTGTGTTTGGACGAAAACAATGGAACCCTCGCGCCTAATTCATGAGGCCATATGGCATATTCGCTATTTTGAAAACAAGCTTGTTTTGGGGGGGTTTAAAACCCCCGCTAACCCTTTTTATTTTCAGGAAAGAAACACAACGATGAAGAAGATGATTAGGTGGCCATCAGTAATTGGTTGATTCAAAATTTCGCGCGAAAAAGTCACTAACGCTTTGGTTTATTTTATATTCATTGTTTGTTATTTAATATACAAAGAAGTAAAGTGGCACGATTGGCAGGCATATACATTGATAACCAACAGGACCTGGGTTCGATCCCAGGTCCCCACTCCTTTCCATATTGTTTTTCCATTAATACTTCTGTGCAGTTTCAGTATTGAAGACCACCATGCATCTCTCAAATCTAGCTTGCCACTTGGCCAATGGAGACGATCAGAAGGCCATGATCTGAAGAACATGGTAAACCTGAGTCAACACACCTACACGCGTCCTGAAAAGGTCAAAGAAGGCTTGATATAGGTGGGCCAGAATTGCTACAATATACCTCTCAATTTGGGGACAGACCCCCCTAGGTTTGCAATATTATTTTCATTATTATTTTTTATTTGATTCAATTATTTTCCTTTTTAATTAATTTCTTTAATTTAATACTTTCATAAAAAATATAAAAACAATATAAAATCAGAAAAAGACAAAAAATAAATATTTTTATTTAACTAATATTTTTGTAAATAAATTTCATTAAATGATTTTAGTTTTTTTAAATCTAGGATTCATCTTAATATTTTTTTCAATAAAAAACCTGAAATTTGTAGAATTAGGGTTTGTATCAATTTTTATCCTTTTTCTTTCCTTTTCACAATAATTAATTATTAAATATTATTTTTGTAATTAAATGGCATGTAAATAATTAGGTTAATTTAGGTTTAACTTTAATACTTTCTTAATAAACTAAAAAAAACAATTAGAATTAGGGTTAACATTTTAACTTCAATTAATCTTTCTCATTAAAACCATAAATGCAAAAAATCTCAAAAAAATAATTTCTTTTTTCTTTTTAATTTAATTAATTTAACAATTTAATCTAATTTCGCTAAAAGGGTCCAACGCCCTCGTTTCTAATATTTAATTCAATTCGCGTAATTATTCCTTTTTCTTTTAATATTTATGTACCTCTCCCAAAGCCTTGTAAACTCGGACATTTTAATCTTTCGCACTTTACTTTAATTATTTACTTTCTGTCAAATCGGGTCCTGGAAATTTTGGCGATGTAGACCCGCGCCTTTGTAATAGTTTAGAACTTTTAATTTCTCGCACTTTTTAACTGTTAATAAATGCATGCAAGAATGAATGACAAAAATAAAAACAAACGCGTAGCTCACTCATAACATGAACAAGACAAAATAACTAAACATGACACACAAATCACACACCACCCCTAGGGTACGCCTCACTGTTGCCTTGCCTCGAAAGGTGATCATCGAGTAGAGGATGTCTTAGTAAGTCCTCATGATCCGGGAACCTGGCATGAGGGTAGCTTCTAAGGTGTCTTCCCATTTCTCTGGTGATCACCATGTCCCGAACCTCGAATTGACCCGAATACCTCCAACGGTGGTGCTACCTACCTCTCAATGGTGGGATGGCACTACTTTAAAGGACATTTACACAGACGAATTCCTTAGGGTAGGTAGACGACTCTAGATACTTGCTCTAACTTTCAAAACAAATTCAAAAATACTTTTCACACCAACACATTTTCAAAAAGCTTTCGAAAGCAAATTTTCAAACACTCTTGAGGACCGATACAAGAGTCGAACTGGAATTTTCAAAGAAACTTTTTTAAAACCCACATTGAAAAGCAAACAAACCATTTTTTGAAAACACAATGAGCAAGTATCTAAGAGCCCATGGATAACCATGGATAGAAAGGGTGCTAACACCTTCCCTTTCTATAATCTACCTCCCGAACCGAGAGCAATCTCTATAAGGAATTTTTCTGTGCTTTTGTCCTTTGCATTTGGAGAAAATAAAAGACGGTGGCGACTCTTGCTTCCACGACATTTCGCGAACCAGCGTTAAACAGTCAGTTCCAGATCCACCGATCACAGTAACAATTCCATGGGAGTCCCATTCTGCTATAGCCTTCACAACTTTGAGTATCTTGTCCATTCGCTGCTTCGTCCGCCGATGACTGGATTGATCAGAAGCTTGGAGCTTGTTGGTGAAGAGATTGTTCTTAAAGTGATCTGACGAGACATAGTCATACGCTTTAATTCCCTAACTTTTGCCTGGACCGCCCTTTCGGGTTTTCGATCCACCAGGAAACCCTTTTTTGCCCAAGTCGCCCTTTCGGGTTTTCAACTTGCCGGGTGTACAAATTTTTTGTTTTATCCCTAATTTTTGCCTGAACCGCCCTTTCGGGTTTTCGATTCATCGGGATGCCCATTTTTGCCCAAGTCGCCCTTTCAGGTTTTCAACTTGTCGGGTCGTTTTATGCGTAGTATCTTTTGACTATGTCTGCATTCGCAGGGTGCGGAAAATCGTCGTCGTCCATGGTGTTCAGAATCACTGCCCCACCAGAAAAGATGCTCTTGATCACAAATGGTCCTTCGTAAGTAGGAGTCCACTTGCCCCTGGGATCACTTTGCGGAAAGATGATCCGCTTGATTACAAGATCTCCGACTTGATATACCTGACGTCTAACTTTCTTGTTGAAGGCCTTGATCATCCATTTTTGATACGTCTGACCATGACAAACAGTAGTAAGTCGCTTCTCGTCGATCAAGTTAAGTTGATCAAGCTGGGTCTGAATCCAATCGTCTTCACTTAAATCGACATCCTTCATAATCCTCAAGGAAGGAATCTGAACTTCCATAGGTAGAACAACTTCCATGCCATATACCAAAGAAAATGGGGTTGCCCCTGTCGAAGTACGTGCCGTGGTACGATATCCATGCAGAGCGAACGGTAACATCTCATGCCAGTCCTTGTAGGTGACTGTCATCTTTTGAATGATCTTCTTGATGTTTTTGTTCGCGGCTTCAACAACACTGTTCATCTTCGGCCGATAGGGAGATGAATTGTGATGATAAATCTTGAACTGTTCACGTAGAGCGGTGATCATAGTGTTGTTCAAATTTGTACTGTTGTCCGTAATGATTCTGTCGGGGATACCATACTGACATATGAGGTTCTGCTTGATGAAGCGAGCAACCACATTCTTTGTAACTGAGGCATAAGAAGCTACTTCAACTCACTTGGTGAAGTAATCAATAGCGACCAAGATGAAGCGATGTACATTGGATGCCGTAGGCTTGATCTCTCCAATCATGTCAATACCCCACATTGCGAATGGCCAAGGAGCTGCCAGAATGTTGAGAGGAACAGGAGGAATATGTACCTTGTCGGTGTAGACTTGGCATTTGTGACAAGTACGGTAATGTTGATGGCAATCAGCTTCCATAGTAGACCAGTAGTAGCCTACCCTTAAAATCTTCTTAGCCATTGTATGTCCGATCAAGTGGGTGCCAAATGTACCACTATGTATTTCGGTCATGATCAACTCTGCTTCAACCTTGTCCATACAATGAAGTAGAACACAATCATGGCTGCGCTTATAAAGGATGCCATTGCTTAGGAAGAACTTGGCGGCAAATCTCCTTAAGAACTTTTTGTCATTGATGGAAGCTCCTTCAGGGTATTCTTGAGTCTGGAGATACCTTTTGATTTCATGAAACCAGGGTTGTTCCACTACTTCTTCGGTGTTAATCTCGTGACAGTACACAGGTTCGTCCATTCGCTCGATGGTAATTTGGGGAGCCTCGTTATCCCAGTTGAGTTTAAACATGGAAGACATTGTAGCCAAAGCATCAGCTAACTGATTTTCTTCTCGCGGGAAATGCTCGAAGGTAATCTGATCGAAGTAAGGCAACCATGTCAAGACATGTTCTTTGTATGGGATAAGATTAGGATGTTTGGTGTCCCACTCTCCTTTGACTTGACTGATAACCAAAGCCGAGTCCCCAAATACGACCAAAGATTTGATTCCCAAGTCTATAGCAGCCTTGAGACCAAAGATGCAAGCTTCATATTCAGCCATGTTGTTGGTACAACTGAAGCAAAGTCGGGCAGTGAAGGGTGTATGGCAACCTTCAAGAGAAATGAGTATCGCACCGATACCGTTGCCAAGTGCATTTGAAGCACCATCAAAGTACAGGGTCCATCGGGATCCTTGTTCAGGTCCGTCATACGGTCCATTACCTTCAATGTTGTCCGATGTCATGATGTCCTCGTCAGGGAAGTCGAATCTCATAGATTGGTAATCTTCGATGGCTTGATGAGCTAGATGGTCAGCTAGTACACTCCCATTTATAGCTTTTTGGGTAGTATACTGGATATCATACTCAGTCAGGATCATTTGCCATCTAGCGATTCTTCCAGATAAAGCAGGCTTCTCGAATATATACTTGATCGGATCCATTTTGGAAATCAGCAAAGTGGTATGAGTCAACATATACTGCCTTAGCCGGCGAGCAGCCCATACCAAAGTGCAGCAAGTTTTCTCGAGCAGTGAATAGCGAGTCTCACAGTCGGTAAAATTTTTGCTAAGGTAATAAATGGCATGCTCTTTTTGGCCAGACTCATCATGTTGGCCCAGTACGCACCCCATTGAGTTATCCAACACAGTCAGATACATGATTAACGGCCTTCCTTCGACTGGTGGCATCATAATAGGAGGTTCCAATAAATACTCCTTGATCTTATCAAAAGCAACTTGACAATCATTGTTCCATTCAACTACATGATCTTTCTTCAGCATCTTGAAGATTGGCTCACAGGTAGATGTCAGGTGAGAGATGAACCTCACAATATAGTTTAAGCGTCCCAAGAATCCTCTAACCTCCTTTTCAGTGCGGGGGGCAGGAATTTCTTGTATAGCCTTTACTTTAGCTGGATCAACCTCAATGCCTTTGTTGCTGACAATAAATCCCAAAAGTTTACCAGACCTAACTCCAAAAGTACACTTGCTTGGGTTCAGTATGAGCTTATACTCCTTCAACCTGGCAAACAGCTTTTGCAGATGATCAAGGTGTTCTTCTTCCGTCTGTGATCGAGCTATCATGCCGTCCACGTAAACTTCGATCTCATGATGTATCATATCATGAAACAAAGCTACCATGGTGCGTTGATAGGTTTCCCCTGCATTCTTTAGTCCGAATGGCATCACTTTGTAGCAGAAGGTACCCCATTGAGTGACAAAAGTAGTTTTCTCCATGTCCCCGCGGACCATTTTGATCTGGTTGTATCCCGAGAATCCGTCCATGAAGGAAAATACCTTATGTTGAGCTGTGTTGTCAACCAAGATGTCGATATGTGGCAGTGGAAAATCATCCTTGGGGCTAGCCCTGTTCAAGTCCCGATAGTCCACACACATTCTGACTTTGCCGTCCTTCTTAGGAACGGGCACAATGTTAGCAACCCATTGTGGATAAGAAGTAACAGCCAGAAAGCCAGCGTTGAATTGCTTCATTACCTCAGCTTTGATCTTCTCAGACATGTCAGGCCTCATTCGGCGGACCTTTTGCTTGACCGATGGACAGTCTTCTCTTGTAGGGAGACGGTGGACCACGATATCTGTGTCTAGTCCCGGCATGTCTTCATAAGAGCAGGCGGAGATTTCAACATATTTGTTCAACAACTGTACTAAGCGCTCTTTGACACTTGGTTCCAGGTTGGCACCCACTTTTACCTCTTTCTTGTCTTCCTCTGTCCCCAAGTTGATGGTTTCTAGCAACTCTTCATGAGGCAGAATAGCCCTCTTTTCTTGTTGCAAAAGTCTGGCTAACTCTCTCGGCACTTCACAGTCTTTGTCAACTTCGTACTCAACATGATTGACCAAATATTCAGAGTTACCGAAGGCTAAAGCAGAATAGTCACCCATGGAATCTGGAGTGGATGGGTACCTGCATTTGTGAGTGTGGGTGTGTGTAAGGGATAACCATCCTTAAACAAAACAAAATGAAAAAGGAATGAAAATGAACACAACAGTTTATAGATGAAGACGTCCAATGATTCATTAAAACATGGCATATGATAATGAAGAAAATCAAGCCCTTACAAATGGACCTAGATTCACCGGGAAAGGCATGAGGTGAAAATAGTGTACGAATTGTTTAGTTATTACAAACCAAAATAGGAAATTGTTCAAAGATAAAATTACTGGTTGATGAAGGTGATGGGAATAAAATCCTTTGCTTCCCAGTTTCTTAAGCCCCCTTCGACGGTTGGAAAGACCCAATCTTCAAAGTTGTTCTCTTCATCCTCATCTTCTACAGAATTAATTCCATGGTAGGTGATTTTGACGGGTGGTCCTCCAGCCTTGGAGCGACACATAGCTTTTTGTCCTGCAGCAGTAAACCCTAATCCAAACTTGTCCGTCTTATGGGGAAAATCGGGCAGTTGCCCCCACACTGTGCTCTTTCCTTCTTTAATTACCTCCTCTGCGTCCTTGAGAGATGCCATCCTAGATACATGCTTGGGAACGATAGGCACCTCAACCATTGTCTTCGCAACTGCGATCTCAGGAGACACTTCTTCAAAATGTTGGAAAGGCATTTCGATGAACTCGCCATCCAACTCCATATAGCGGAAGGAATTGAGATGACTTATCATGTACTCTTCCTCACCGTGCACCGTTATAATCTTACCCTTAACAGGATATTTCAGCATTTGGTGCAAGGAGGAGGTAACTTCCCCAGCATAATGGATCCACGGTCTTCCTAACAAACACGAATATGACGGACGGATGTCCATCACATAAAAGGTGGAGTTGAAAACTTCTGTGCCTACTTTGATAGGAATGTCAACCTCTCTGTGAACCATTCTTTTGGACCAATCAAAGGCCCTAACAACGATGTTACTGGGTTTGAGGTTCAATCCTTCGCAGTCCAAACGGTCCAACGCTTTCTTCGGCAGCACATTTAAGGAAGAACCGGTATCAACTAAGACATGGGCGAGGGTGGTTCCCCTGCATTCAACTGAGACATGTAGCGCGTCGTTGTGTTTCCTTCCCTTGGGAGTCAAATCAGCATCGGAAAAGCCAAGACCATTATCAGCAGTAAGACTGGCCACACACTCCTGAAATTGGTCAGCCGAAGTTTCTTGGGGCACGTGTGCCATCTTTAAAAATTTGATTAAGGCCTTAGCATGGGCCTCAGAGTAGAGTAGAAGAGCCAACATGGATATTTTAGAAGGGGTCTGCCCCAGATGTTCCACGACGTCGTAGTCACTTCTTCTGATTATCTTCAATATTTCTTCCATTTCTTTCTGGGTGGTTTCGGGGATAACCACAATATGAGCCTTCGTCCTGACAGGTGCTTCTAGTATCCCCTTACCCTTATCGGTGATATCAACAGATGGTCTAACTTCAGGAGTATCTAATTCTTCAATCATCGGGCCTTGCACAGATGGTTTAACAGGCACAGAAGCTTTCGAGGGTCCGAAAACTGCTCGAGGGGGAGAAATCTCCGGAGAAAAAATCCGTCCGCTGCGGGTTATCTTGCTTGTTCCCGCAATGTTCCCTATATCAGGGGTCTCCTCTTCAGAATTCTCTTGGACTGATTCAATCTGTTTGATGCCATGATAGAAGATTTCTCCTCTGTAGTTCCATGGTATCGTCTTGCTAGATTGATACGGGACAGGCCCCGGCATGGTGATTTTTAAAGGTACAAATTCAGGATCAGGTGTAATCTTGACAGGCCTTTTACAAGCCTTGGGAAGATTGTCGGATATGGTTATTATTGCAATATCATTGGTTGAAGTAGCAAAAGTAGCAGGAGTAACAAGAGTGAAGGTATCAACAGGGGTCTTTTGGAAGAGTATCTCTTGGGTATCCATCAGGCGTTGGATACCTGATTTCAACATTGGGCAGTCGGCTCGTATGTTTAAACAAAAGTAACAGTCTTTTCCGCAGCCTGGGAATATCCCGGCTCTCATCAAATTCTCTTTAATCACTAGTAACGGAGTCAAAAGGTCAGTAACATCGGTAACATGAAGGTCTTCCATAACGGCATGAACATTATGACCGTGCTTGGGCATCGGAGCAGATATCATGTTGGGCTTCTCAGGAGCATCAAATTCTACTTCCTTGGCGTCAATCATGTCTTGGATTTTGTTCTTGAGCGCCCAACAGTTGTTGGTATCGTGCCCGACACTATCAGAGTGGTAAGCACACTTGGCATTGGAGTGGTAGTATAGAGAGGAGGTATTAGGGTTCTTTGGCGCTTCCTTCAAACTAGTAAGATTCAGTTTTAACAAATGAGGGAGTACTTGAGCTGGCATCATGTTGATTCGGGTGAATTACCGTTGTGGCCTTTCTACCCGTTGTTGATTAGGTCTTGACTGATTGCCACGAGGTTGATCATTTGAAGAGTTTTGAATCATCACAACCCCTACAATTGGCCGGCGCTCGGTTCTTCCTTGACTTTTCTGAGAATAAACAGCAGAGGCTTCCTTCTTAGCTGGGAAGGCCTTCTTAACAACAGTGGACGCGGAGGTATCTTTCTGAATCTTACCACTTTTAATACTGGCCTCGACCCTTTCGCCGGTCAGAATTAATTCGGTAAATCCCGCGGAGGAACTCCCAATTAAATGATTGAAGAAATGGCCAGACAGGGTCCCTAGAAACATGTCAACCAACTCTCTATCCGACAATGGTGGCCGCACCCTTCCAGCCAGATCACGCCACTTCTAGGCATACTCTTTAAACCCTTCATTAGAAGCCATACCCATACTCTGTAGTTGAGTACGAGTGGGCGCCAAATCAGCATTGTATTGGTATTGATGGTAGAAAGCAGCAGCTAAGTCCTCCCAATTGTGAACCTCTGATCTCTCGAGCTGATAGAACCAGTCCAATTGTGTGCCTGACAAACTGTCTTGGAAAAAGTGTACCTAGAGGTCTTTATCAGATGAGTGGGGTTGGATCTTTCTGACATAGGATCTCAGATGCATCTTTGGGCAGGACAGGCCGTCATACTTAGCAAATGTTGGTACTTTGAACTTGGGAGGAATGACGATCCCAACGACCAACCCTAGTTCTTCAAAATCTAAACCAGATACTCTTTGCAACTCCATGGCTGCCAATCTATCCTCAAGATTCTTATATTTTTCATCCGCCGGGGGATATTGCTGTTCGGAGTAGTCTTCATCTTCTTCCTCTTCTTCCTCTTCAACTTCAGATTCAGAAGGTCCCGCAGCTCCTTTTCCTTTACCAGCCCCTTCGTTAGATGTTGAGGGGAACTCAAGAACTTTTCTAGCATTGCTTTCAAACCTTCTTCCAAAAGTGGCTACTCCGGGCCTCTTCTTCTTTTTCTCTTTATTTTTCTCCAACAGTGCTTTGAGGTCCTCTAGACCCTTTGCTAAGATCATGAGGAGTTGCTGGAATTGAGAATTATGTGCTTGCAGATCCTTAACCGTCTTCTCTAAATCCATCTTGCTGAAATAAACAACAGAAAGATAAGGAAACCTGGTGTGAAGACCTGTTTATGCATATGATGAATGGTGTGTTATTCATATAATGCATTCAAGGATTCAGAAATTCAAATTTGTTGCAAACAAAAAGGAACACACGTCATATTAAGAAGAAATTGTTAGTACATAAGTGCCCCATGGGCAAAAATTACAAAATTCTTAATGTAAAAAGACATTGCACATCCTCTTTGGTGCGATGTAAGTGTTGAGAGTTTCCTCCTCATGAAGTCGGCGGGTAAGCTCCAAAACCTTCTTCTCATTGGCATAGAAGCTGGCTTCAAAAGTATTCCGTTCTTCCTTGAGTTGGATCCAACTCTTTTGCATTTCTTCCCATGATGTTGGCATGTCAGGATGTAGGAGGGTGTATGGAACCTCTCCTTCCATAACAG
Organism: Vicia faba; assembly: GCA_948472305.1. Taxonomy (NCBI): domain Eukaryota; kingdom Viridiplantae; phylum Streptophyta; class Magnoliopsida; order Fabales; family Fabaceae; genus Vicia; species Vicia faba. Next base: position 1,473,084,652 of record OX451739.1, on the reverse strand, counting down.
GCTCTTTGATCAAGGGGAGAATGTGAGGGTATGGCATAATAAGATTCTGGGCGCGGGTTCGTACCCACTTGAGGTAAGGCTCAAGGGGGATGGAATTCTTGTGCCCCAGTGTCTTACTATCCACTTTGTTGGGTATCCTCCAAGCTCTGATGAACCTTTGTCGAAGTCCTTGCGCATCGTTGTCGAAGTCAAAATCTAGGTCAGGAATCAGCATGTCATGAGGGCCATCCCTCTGAGCATATCCAAACTGTCTTAGAGCTAAACAGGGGTTGTAGGTAATGCCTCCCCTAATGCCAAGTAGTGGGACATTAGGGAATTCCCCACAACGATCAATGATGATGAAATTTTCTCTGGACCGAGAACACCAATGTACATCAGAATGTGTGAGGGTCATGAACCGTTGTGACCACCTTAAACCCTGCTCATTCTTCAAAACTGATTGTGGAAGGTGAGAAATAAACCACTTTGCTAGGAGAGGATTACAGCACATGAGAACACCTCTTTTCCTCATTGTTCGTGTGTAAAATGAGTGTAGGATGTCCCCAAGAAATGTAGGTACAGGATTCTGAGATATGAAAATCTTGACAGCATTCACATCTATAAGCTGATCAGGGTTTGGGAACAAGACCAACCCATAGATAAGAAGTGCCACAATCTCTTCAAAGGCTTGTAGATCCAGAGAATTCCAGCAGTCTTGTGCCTTCTCAAACAGAAACTTTGCCAAGAAACCCTTGACACCACTCCTGGTTTCCCAATGTCCCTTGATGTCAGATGGTTGCAAGTGTAATGCTTGAGTAACATCTTCAGGCTTTGGTTCTTTTTCTGTACAGTTGTAGGGTAGTTGATGAAGAATAGGAATTCTCAGGAGTTGAGAAAATTCCTCTAAAGTGGGTACTAGTTGATAATCCGGGAATGTGAAACAGTGGTGTAGGGGGTCAAAGAAATGGAAGAGAACTTTCACCATGTCTTCTTCAATGTTGGAGTTGACCAAGTTGAGAAGCCTACCATGTCTTTCACTGAAGAGAGAATTCTCTGGAATCCTGGAAGTGAGCTCCTTGAGTTGAGGAGGGATTCTCACAAGGTTGACTTGAATTGTTTTCCTACGAAGAGATTCCATGACCTACAAAACAAGAACAAAGATGAAGATCCAAACCCTTGAAATGGTTAGTGGATGCATATGATGCTTTATGATGTTCATGATGTATGCACAAGCACATGTACAAGCAAGTCACACAAAACCCTAGTTTCAGGCTTGCATGAGGTTTCATAGGTAAATACCCTCTTGAGTTTAGTTGGCTTAAACCTGTCCTATAAATAGTAACCAGGTTCTAAGGAGCTCAATATCACTGAGTTGTTTTCTATGTTTATTATTTTGGTTTAGCCACTTAACTAGCGACCAAAATATTCCAAGAAAACAACCCTCAATGAGTGTAGTATCGAGTATCTACCAACTTCGGACTGCACCAAAGTCGGTCATCTCACTACCCCTAAAAAGGCCAAGATGGTCAAGTAAGGTTCTAAGAGTTTATTAGTGCTTTATGACATCACTCAGCGGCCCCGTATTCTCTTTGATTGACTCAAAGGCTACCGGTACTCACAAATATGTCGCACTAATATAGCTATTGCTTCAACCATGTCGGTATACCCCGCACAGTTTCCACAACGTATTGCTATTTACCTATGAATGTTTCCCAAATCCGGGTAGAGGATTTCAAGCCCAAACAAGAGAACCAAATGTAAAGCAATCAAAGCAAACAATATAATCATGCAAAGGGTGATCTAAGCCCTAAGGTTACTCCACTTTTAAAGTTATCCCCAACAGAGTCGCCAGTTTTGTGATACGGTGGGAGAACTGACTTGGGATTTTGCGTTTGTGTTTGCAAATGTTTCAGTTTAGCAATAGTCGCCACCGACTTTTTATTTTATCCTAAGGAAAGGTCAAAAAGCACAGGAAAGACCTTTGAGATGTTTTCTTGGGTTCAGGGAGTAGATTATAGAAAGGGAAGGTATTAACACCATTTCTATCCATGGTTATCCATGGGCTCTTAGTTACTTGTTTAGATCACTTGCTTTGCTTTTCAATTATTTGAAATTGTGCTCTTAAATTGTTTGAAATGGTGCTTTTGTGTATGATTTTGAAATATGTTTTGAAAAGAGGCCATCGTTGTTGCAACCTTTGTAATGATTCTTGTTTGAATGTATACAAAGGTGTTTTTGTCTTTTGAAAAGTTTCCAATGTTTTAAAAGTTGTTTTGAAATTGTTTTTGAAGTTGTGTTGTGAAGTGTGTTTTGAAGATAGCAAGGATGTTTTGCAAGCTTTTGATCAAGTAACTAAGAGCTATCTACCCTATTTTACTCAAAGATCTTTCTTATGTTTTTTAACCCTTTTAACAGTGTTGTTTCACCATTGTATTTGGTGAACAAACTTGTGTTAGGATTCTAAACGGGACAGGCGCGGTTCATCGTATAGACCATGATAGCAATTGTGTCAAGTATTTTTGGCAATTTTCTTGAGGGACTTGATCATTTTGTTTAGGCAACTCAGATAGCGTCATCGAGGGACTATGATCTTTTGTTTTGTTTATGTTTTGCCAAAGTACTTGATATGCATACCATGGCCCATTTTTGAAGGCAACAAGTGGATTGAAACCCTAGGGGTGCAAGTGTGCATTGTGTTTGTTTTTCATGCATTTTTTGTCTTTGATTAGGTCAAACTATTTGTTGGTTTTGATTTTTGCATACAAACCCTAATTCTAATCATGGCATAATTGAAAGCTTAAAGGTGCGAGAATTTAAGTTCTACACTATTACAACATGATATAGGGAGGGGGTATAAATTTGAATAGGGGATTATTTCGCAAGAAATCAAACCCTAAATTATTACAACCAAATTGAATTTGCAAATATTTAAATGTACAATATTTAAATAAATACAATAAATAAATATTAAATAAAATATATTATGCAAAAAAGGTTTTTTTTTATGTATGTAAAGTATTTTTAATGGAAAGAAATGTGAAGAAATGAATAAAAGATTAATTTTATTTGTTTTTAGGGCAAAAACCCTAATTTCTTAAGAAAATAAATATAATGTATTATTTATGTACAAAAATATATTAATATGTATAAAAATGAAATATATCTAAAAAAGGTATTTTTTAGTATAAATAATAATAAAAATAAAATAAAATATTTTTGTGTTTTATTTTTAAGTATTTAATAAAATAAAAGTAAAATATGTGTATATATATTAAATATATTAAGTGTGCATAAAAATAAAATAAAATATTTACAAATATGTATATATTTCAAGAAAATATTTTCAAATGTGAATAAAAATAATAAATGAAAATAAAAGTATTTTTTACATTATTTTTAAGTTTAAACAAAATAATATAAAGTATTTAAACATTTTAATGTTGGAAATAATTAAAATAAATACCAAAAAAATGTAAAAATTTATGAAAATATTTTTTAGGCATTTTTTATATTTGGAAATAAAATAATAAAGTCAGAAATGAAATTAAAATGCAAAAATAATAAATATACAAAGAAATGGGTCAGGGGGTGCTGAAAGTAAGCTGGGAGGTGTCAAAAGCAAAGAAATCCAGGCCCAACCCAGACTTCATCTTCAACCTCTAGAAGTTTGAATAAACGCGCGCATACCTGTACAAACTCGTATCTCCTGTATTTGTGATCTTTTGACAAAACTCAAAACATGAAACTTGTAGAGCATCAAATCACGAATCTAACCATATAAAAAACTTAAGCTAACTCTCAAAGACCAGAGAGAATTTCTCTGGCCCTAATTTCTAACCTAGATTTTTCAGAAAGTTCATGGATGAAATTCTCCTAGCATGATTAATATAAATGAAAACTAAGCATATGTATGGTTTCAGGGCAATGAATACAACATCTTTCATTCACAAACCTAAGTCTAAATGTTCCTAAATTGAGAGATAGAAGTTCATGAAATACCTGTTTCAGTTGAGTTCGAGCTGGACAATGCAGCAACTTTCAATGGGGCCTGAGGTTCTTTTGAGCTTGCCTGATGTCCCCTGAACCTTTCCCAACACTTACTTTGTTTTGAAGTGGCCTGAATCGTGCTACAGAACTCAACCTACAAAGCTTCCAAACAGAAATGGTGATGTGTGTAAATGGAGTTACAACAACTTGTGAATGGTCTGGACAACTTAGGTATATGGTTTAGAATGTGTTTGAAATGATTTTGGACAAAACGCACGAGGGGATTTGATGGTGGCTTGTGATTTGCAGAACTGACCCTGTTTTGCAAGAAAATGTGGTTTTTGAGTATGAGGAGGTTTTAGAGGTCAAAGGCCCATGCTTCTGGCTTACAAGGGTATGCAAAACCTGTTTGAAAACTTTGCTTGAGTCCAATATATCAGATGTGTGTGTTATGAGCTTTTGTCTATTTGACTTGTTTTAAAAGCAAAGTTTGAAGTGAAATGAGATAGGCCTGTACAGGCTATCTCCAAGCATGCACCAACTTCTTGTACCTTTGCCTAAGTTTGTGGAACTTGTTTGCTTCAAAGAGAGAAGTTCAAAGCTCAAGAAAGACAACTTTGCAAAAGTTATGCTTTATGAAAATGGAAGTGTGATCTTTATGCCCAAAATGGAATTATTCAATGTACAATGCTCCCTTGATCAGGACAATGCCTCTAACCAATGTATTTGCATTCAATTTTTGAGTGTTGAAGGGTTTAGAGACCTGTAATTATGTACTAAGCTAGTTTGTTCAGATTTGCAACTTGGTATGAACATGTATTGGCCATGGTTACAAAGTGAGTTTTTGCCAACTTCAAGCATTCGATTCTCCCTAACCACAAAGGTGTTTGAGGAGTTCTTGGGCAATTTGGAAAGCTTGCAACATGTACTATAATCCATATTTGAAATGAAACTTGAAACTCCAAGTGGAACCATGTGAAAAATGGCCAAGAAGATGGGTCAAAATCCTGCCTAAATTAGGGCAAAAATTCTCTAAGTTAAAAGTTTTAGGGACCCTTGTTCCAAAAATCATAACTTGAGATCCAAGCTTCTTTTGAGAAAACTTTGTGCTTAAAAGTTGTAGAATTTGTAATGGACTACAACTTTAATGTTATAAGTTTTGTTTGAATCCATTTTCATCTTGGTGAAAATGTGGGGCAAAGTTAGGAAAAAATAAGAAAATTTTATAACTTAGAAAATTTCGAAGTTATGAAAATTTTCCATTTTAAACCCTAATTTGCAATTTTGGGTTACTTGATGAACAAGTTTTATAATTTTACATGTCTTGATGAAAAATGACCCTTGGCACTTGATTTTGACCAAAAAGTCAAAGTTTGACTTTTCAGTGTACAGTCAAATTTTGATCAGTTGACTGAAAAATTCATCTGTCAATCCTATGCATTTGAGATCTTTTGAACTTGTTGAATAGGTCAAGATAATGTCATTGATTCCTTGAGTCCATGGTTGGGATTGATTTGCCATTGGCTAGGTCAAACAGTCAAAAATTGCCTTTGTACAGTCAAAACCTTAAAAATGACCATTTTGCCCTTTTGGTGATCTGATCAAGTTTCTTGTGGAAATGTGATCCAAACTTGATCAAATGGTTCATATGAGTTCATAATGTTGATGTGGGTCAAAAATCATTAGGTTTGACTGTCAATTGGCCACAGTTGACTTTTTCCCCAATACAACTGATTTCTAGGTCAACTGTCCAATTGACTGGGCAAAAATTTGATTCAAGGCTTGAAACTTGGTATGGACAAACTTGTGAGTCCAACATGAAGTATGAAAGTCACTTTGGGCATTATGGGTCAAAACACCCCTGTGCAAACTCAAACCCTAATTTAGGTCAATAGTGCAAGGAGGTGTTCTTGAGCAGAGCAAACCCTAGCTTGATCTTGAGTTCCAAGAGTCTTGTGATGAGAAATGTTGATAAAATGAGAGGGAAAATTTTGGGGTACAACAATACGCATATAACAGGTTATAACAGGTTTCATGATGTTTTAGAAACAAGAGATATCAGAACTATAAATCAGAAGCAAGCATGAATTTGTTAAACCTAATTCTGAGTTCTAATTTCTTTAAGAAGTTCTGAACTGGAATTCTCTCTACTTAGGCAGGCAAATGCACGATATTTCAGAATATATACATCATCAGAATCAGGATGTCTACATTGTGTATTGAACATGCAAGTCTAGCAATGCCTAAGTAAAATGATAAGAGTTAGAAGAAGCTTACCTTGCAGCAGGAAGAATACTCTGTAAGCTGGAAGCTGATTCTGACCGCTTGTGGTATTCTGAACAACTTCCTCACGTGCTCAGCAGGTCTTTTTGAGATGGACGTTAAATGGAGGGTGTGTTTCAGTTTGATTACATGAGTTAGGATGGTTTTTGAATGTATATCAGAAACTGTATGGGCAACTTTGGTCAAGAAACACTTGAGGAGAAATGGAGTTTGAATACTAGAATCAAAAGTTAACAGGTTTTGTATTTTGTGTTTACAGTTTTTTGGACTCTTGGAATTTTTGCAGGGGTTCAAAGCTTTTCTTTCTCAAATTTTCGACCTCCTTCCAGTTACCAATGGTTTCCAATTTATAGGCAAGGATCTTGTAGCTTCGAGAGATCAAGGGTGCAACTATCATATGTTAGGCATGGACTTGTTCTTAAAGCAAGTTCAAATAGGTGTGGTGGTTGGCAGTTTTTTAGCCATGCCTAAGCTGGATTAGAAAGCAGGGATTAAGGAAAAGTAAGCCCAAAATCAAAAGCAACGTATGGGCCCTAACATATTCTTGTACAAAAGTTGCTTTTCAAGGACAGCAAAGGTACTTCTACGCCACACGTGGGGAAATCCTTTGGATAAAGACTCAAAAGTGGTTGTGAGAATTAAATGATGATGAGATTTATCAAACCAGAAATCCTGCAATGTCGGATTTTGTATCATTGCTTGATTCTGGATCAGAAATTCAGCTTCAACGTATCTTTAGAACAAACATCAAACTTCTGATCCTGGTATTTCTTTGCTCCAGCATGTTCTGAAGGAGCTCTCAGGCTTTCCAGAAAGCTTGCAGCCTGCTTTATAAACCTTCTTTGAAATGCTCTCGCAAACTCTGACTGAATCTTTATGAAAACTGGCCCAGCAGTTATAACCAAACTCTGTCCTGGAATTGTCCAGAATTTTCCGAGTGCTTTAGTTTCATGGACGTGTCTTTGAGGAGTTATAACTTGAAATCCTAGAATTTCTAGGAGAAGCTCTGTTCTGCAATTTTTTAGATCTCATTGAAATCTATAACTTTTTTGTTAGGAATTCTTCCAGAATCAACTTGCGTCGTGGTGATAATTTGATCAAAAGTTCCGAGCTTGTCATATTTCTTAAACACTTAGAAAAAATTCTAAATATTTTAGAATTTTGACTTTTGAATTCCTTGATGAAACAAACTTCATATTTCAACATGTCTTGATGAAATATGATTCTTGAAACTTTGTTTTGGTCCAAAAGTCAAAGTTTGACTTTTCAGTGTGCACATGACCATTTTGCCCTTGTGAGTGATTTTCTTGGAAAATTTGCAGTTCAAAGCTTGAAATTGGATAGGAACAAACCTGAGGGTTCAGGGTGATCCTCTGAGAAATGAGAGGGCAAATTTTGGGGTACAACAGATAGATTTAATACGTGCATGGAGAAGTATAGAAATAAAAATTAGAGGTGGTTGTTTTTCTTTTAGCGTAGGTTGTCAGCCTTTTTGTTGTATGTGGTTTCTTTAGGACGGGGCCTTCGAATTGGCATTGTATCGTATATAATTTTTTGGATTAATATATTTTTGTTTCTCCAAAAAAAACTCCATACCTAGCTCAAACTTTGAGGAGTCACTTTTAAAAGAAGGAAACTTATCTTATTCTTCATCACTACAACTCCCATTAGGTGTATGCAACACATCAGAATCAGGATCATCCTTAGAATTTATAGCCTTATCACCAGCCTCATCACAATGAATGACAATTGTCCAATCCAAATCCACATGCTCTTCAACATTCTCACTTTCAGCATCATGCTCATTAGCCTCATGACTAGAACTACTTATCTCACCCTCACTCACAATATAGTTTTATTCATAATCATCATCATCACCGTCATCCATTCCAATAAGTTTACTTCCAACTTCAACTTCAGCCTCAATAAGTTCACTTCCAACTTCAACTTCAGCCCAATAGGTTCACTTCCAACTTCAACTTCAGCCTCAAATAGGTTCACTTCCAACGTCAACTTCAGCCTCAATAGGTTCAATTCCAACTTCAACTTCAGCCTCAATAGGTTCACTTCCAACTCAATTTCAGCCTCAATAGATTCACTTCCAACTTCAACTTCAGCCTCATCATGACTACTTATAATTTCAACACCAGAGTCGACTTCATTATTAGCATAGTTTGGACAACCATCAACATTATCCTCAACATGAGTCACTTCTATTGAGTTCTCAACATACACATCCACCAATTCAAAACCCTTAATGTCCTCAGCCAACTTAAGAACATCACTATCACAGTTTAGGGGTCTAAGGCCACGACTAAAGTTATACTTGGGGTTCTAATACCACATACACTTGATATTCCTATATCCCTCCTCCTTTATCATATTTTCTAAGTACATATACGACATATAGTCCATATCCTACTTCCAATCCAATTCAAACACTAATCCATCAACATACCATTTAACAAGACTCTCTACTAACTTTGCCCTATGATAAAATCTTATCTTAATGCGATGATTTTGAGATAGTCTTAATACATAACAAAATTTCCATTAGAAAACTGTATAAAACATGGTGAAAACAAGATGAGGAAAGATAACGAGTTCAAAGAGCATACCTCATACAGAAACGAACATCTTCTTTTCCTGTCGAACACGGTGGATGGGTGTAATGTTCCTCATCTTCGTTGCTGCTTGGACGAACGGTGGAAGATGGAGATCTTTGAAGAACGAATCTGAAGAACTAAGATGAATAGGATTTAAGGATTCAGTAGAAGATCATTTGATAACACGAAAATACATGACATATTTGGCTCGATTAGCATAAATGATGTTACCATTTTCTGTTAATTATGTTGCGTTATGTTGGTACTTTAAGTGTGTTTCAGGTATTTATATTCCACAAGACTTGAATGAGAAAAGAGGAAGAAATGACAAATAAATGAGTTGAAAATGACTCTGTAGTAGAAAACAGAAGGAAATTGCATGACAAAGGACTGTGACGATCGTCACAGCCTCCATCCGGTCACCATGCCTTAAAATTATGCATGCCCCTCGGCACACACGTGTTACGGTCACCAGAATTTTAACTTGTGTGCCCCACGACACACAAGGCATGCCCCTTGCCACAGTCTCTAACTTTATTGTGTGATTCTCTCCACGTCTGTAACAAAGCTCTTATATTCTCTTAACCGCAACAATTGAGTCCGAATTATGCTCCATTCCATGATGACCACGTCCCTGATTATTTGGAGAAGCCGAGTATTCGGATTGCCACACAACCTTTAAATCTTCTCCAACGAAAGTTACAAGGAGGCTATAAAAAGGAAGCAACCAAAGAGCAAAAAGGACACACGATTTTGTTCAATTTTCTCATAGTTTAGAACCATTATTTTAGATATTTTATGCAGATATTTCCCCACCTGAATTAGCAATAGTTTTCCCCACCGGGGAGCTATTGCACTAGTAGATTTTATTCGCATCCTTCAGACTTTGTTTTAGTTTATATTTTTCCTGCATTCAAGGTATTATTTTCCGCAAAGCAAATTCTGCTGGCATATTGTGGAGGATTGCACTTGGCACTAGAAGTTTAGCATTAATTTCAGTTTCTTTTATTAATTCCAAGTTCTTATTTCATTTATATATACTATTTTATACTTAATAATCATTATTATGTTATTGTTTGTTTACTGTAATTTTATGTTGGTACTCAATAGTATGTCTGGCTAAATTACTTAGAGTCCGGTATGTGAGAACCGTCTTTTCTGACGGGACTAGATAACAACGTTGGCTTAATAATTTAATTGGAAAAATCTATTTTGGTCTTTGTTTTTAAAATCAATTTAATTAGCTTTGTCACGAGAGTGAGAAGTTACTTAACACGATTTTGTCACGAGAGTGAGAAATTAACTAAGGTTCGAGCCGACACTGCGAGAGCGTGGGGATCGAACCGGATAGTGAAAACGGGACATCAATCTTAAAGAGAGTGAGAGCGCTTTAAGTATTGATTAAGACTTGTTCAAATTTAAAAACACATTCCTTAATTAAAATGGGCGAGCGTGAGCAAAATCTCATGGTTAAGGAATGTGGCTTTATTCAAAACCACGAGAGTGTGAGGTTCAGTCTTTAAATTGATATTTTCTACTAAACACATTTTTAACATCAATATAAGACAACGAGTTACACAATCCTTGAGATACGCAGAATACATATTTTGGTTCCTCTTTTCTTATATATTTCCTTAATCTTATTTTATTTCAGTTTTAGTTCTTCGTTTCCCCTAAATCAAGCTTTACAAAGTGACAATAGATTACAATAGGTTGATATTGGTCTCCGTGGCTTCGACAATCTTTTATATTACTTCGATATTTTCGTGAACTTACGGACGCATCAAGTTTTTGGCACTGTTATCAGGGACCAATAGTCAATATTGTTATTTCCGTTGTTGCACCGTATAGAATAAGGAACTCTAAACTAAATTACTATGTATCGCCCAAATTTTTTCTACAACTCCCATTCTCAGTATTTTGAGGAATCACAAGAATCCCATAAATCGGACCTCGAAATACTTATGGAAGATTTCAATGCATCACTAACTCACTCTCACCCAAATTACCTCTACAACCACCAATCCCAACATTTTGAGGAGTAACAAGAATCCCATAACTCTGTCCTCGAAATACTAATGGAGGATTTTAGTGTGTCACTAAATCACTCTTACCCAAATTACCTCTACTACCAATCCCAACATTTTGAGGAGTCCCAAGAATCCTGAAATTCCACTCTCGACACATTAATGGAGGATCTTGATGCAACACTAACTCGCTCTAGGGTAGAAACCATGATGACAGAGCGCTTTGTGGAGACAAAAAATGCAATGCAAAAACACTTTGAGGAACTGTAGGAACCTCATAATTTAAATCTCAAAACATCAATGGAGGATTTCGATTCAATGTTGACTCACTCTAGGCTGGAATCTATAATAGAGCACTTTGTAGAGACCCAAACTGTCTAAATTGAAGAGTTAAGAAAACAAAGTCTTCATAATAATGAAACCCTTAGGCAGCTGAACAATGCAGTTGAGTCCCTTGCGACTCACAACATGGCCTTGGAGACTCAAATCTCCTTGCTTAAACAAAAACCTATAGGGCCCTTCCCTAAGGAGCATGTGGATGTTGTAACAACCAGTAGTGAAAATCAGATCGAAAACCCTAAGGAGAGTGATAATGAGGTTGAACATAGTAATAATGAGGTTGAGAAGAGTTCTGGTGAGAAAAGAGTAGAGATTGAGAAAAATACACTGACGCCATCCGAAAGGGAGATTGTCGAGGAGGTAGAGAAGGAAACATCTATTGTTATTCCTCCTACCTATACCCCACCGATTCATTTCCTGCAAAGTTTTATGGAAGACAAGATAGATCCCCAATCCAAAATGTATATGAAGGTATTGAAAAATATCCACACCAATGTGCCCTTGTTTGAAGTCTTGGATAAAAAGAGAAAGTTAGAGGACCATGCAACTAGGGAAATCAACAGTTTTAAGAGGGGAAGGTTAGCCTTTGAGGTGGTGGATGAAATAACTAAGCCCAAACTTGAAAAGCTGATACTCAAGATAGATCCAGAACCACCACCACAAGTTCAAAAGAATGAACCACCCCATAGAAGAAAGAAAAGAAAAGGTGAGGGATATGTGAGATGGCTTGATAAGTGGATATGGAAACTAAATATTATTAAAATTCGACCGTGAAATCAATCTCGAACGAACCACCATGAGTATTGACACTCTTGAGTCGTCGAGCTACCCACATTAAAAGAAGCGCTGCGTGGGAGGAAACCCACGAGTTTTTAATTTAATATTTTTGCTTTTGTTTTAGTTTTCAGAAAATAAGGATATTGATTGCTTGACATCTATCAGTTGCATGCAGGCAACTATCAAGGCGAGCATTGATCAGGTTCTTATTCCTTTTCCCGTTTTACTAAAACATTGAGGATAATGTTTGGCTTAAGTGCGGGGAAGGAATCTTTATCGCTTTTTAGTTCGATTTAATATTTTTCTAGTTTATTTCATGTTTTTAGGATTTTATTTGATTTTAGTATTTGGTCGAGTCATTGCATGTGATGTCGAATCTGTATGCATGTTATTCAGTTGTTATTGAAGTTCCCCAAAACTTTAAAATGTTAACCTCCAACAAAAATATTTTCCTTTTGATGCATGACACACACACACACACACACACACACACGCACACTCTAAGGGTATATAGGTTGTTTTGCACTTTAGTCTTGGTTAAAGAAACTTGGGAAATATTAGATAAATATGTACCTTCTTTACACCTTAAACCCCCCAAAATGTGCAAAAACGAATTTGAGTACCTATTATGCCGAGACCTTGAGTTTGAGTTTTAAAGTAACCCAAGTAGTTTATATTACCAGTCAACACCATCCTAATCACACTCTACATAGGGGTGTCGATGAACATAAGTGAGTGATCTCGTTTTTAATGAATAAATATTTTAACTAGAAATAATAGCCTTCTAAGTTAGGTGACCCTCACTCGATCATTTAGCCTAACGATTGTTACGCCTTTATGGATATAATGATAAGCACCCATTGTTGGTTGGCCCGGAGGTCACTGGTACCAGACTTGGTAGGGCGGACTATAGTTTGATCCCCCATAATCAGTAATTGGGAAAAATGGGGATGCACTGCTTAATACCAGAACCCCGTGCTTAAGAAAGACCATAGTCACTAACCAATCCCCCTATTATGAGTATGTATGGATAACAGGCTTAATGTGATTGCGCTAGAATAAAATGGGTGAAACAAAGAGAAAAGAACTAGGTTAAGCTATAATAGCATGAGTGGGACTGGTCTGCATAAGGTAGGGTTTTTAGTGTCATTATTGTATCTTTAGTGTTGATATTGAGCTTATATTGTTCTAAAGAAAATACCTCGCAACCACGTACGATTTGAGTTGTGTCATGTATTTGCGTTTAACCCGTATTTAATTGATTATCATACTGATTATTTTCTTGAGGACAAGCAAAGGTTCAAACATGGAGGAGTTTAATAACACGAAAACACATCGCATATTCAGCTCGATTAACATAAATGATGTTACCATTTTCTGTTAATTATGTTTCATTATATTGGTATTTTAATAGTGTTTCAGATATTTACATTCCACAAGACTTGCATGAGAAAAGAGGAAGAAATGACAAAGAAATGAGTTGAAAATGACTTTGTAGCAGAAAACAGAAGGAAATTGCATGACAGAGGACTGTGACGGTCGTCACAGCCTCCAACCGGTCGCCACGCCTTGGAATTATGCATGTCTGCTAATGCGGTAAAGCGACAAGCAACAAAAGTTTTGGAAATATTTATCCAGGAATATATCGTATCCACAAAGATTGGTGTATTGAAATGTCATTCGACAAATCTATCGTTAATGAGTTTGGGGGTTGAATGAGTTGTATGGAGAAGGTAACAACAAAAAATAAATGTAAACAAAAACTATAAAGGATAGATAACTTATCCGGTATAAATGTACACTACTCATCACAAACTTAAATCTATCAATCAATTGCACTCAACTTACTTTACTCGTCAAAATCATCACGGACACCACGAGATGTACCCACAACGAAGGTTATGTCTAACGCCAAGTCGCGAGACCAACCATATTACTCTATCGACAATGTCTTGCACAACACAACAACACAGAGGCATTAAGATTTAGCACCCAAAGTGAATATTAACTCTAAATATATCTCTAGAATCTAGAAACTAATAGATATTCATTCCTAATCAATATTTGTGAGGTATATGTCTATAACAATCCAAATCCAAACATAAAGCAAAAAGTTCAAAGAAGACATCAAGATTGATTTGTAAAGCAAGCTTTATACAACACCATGATCAACAAACATACATATGCTCAAAGTAAATGTACAAACAATACCCAACAAAAGATAAATACAAAGAGGGGAGAAGAGATAAACCACAAATCTTCCAGTTTGTCAGTGCCGGTCAAAGAGAAATCCACCTCCAATCATCCATAAGCAAGGCCCTAATGTTGTTTTCTAAGCTAATCTATCAAAAAATGAAGGTTTTAGGAGTTGAGAACAAATACCCCAAAACATAACCTAAAAAATGTGTATTTTGGCCCTTTTAACACAATTCTGTCCAGGGGACCGCGCTAAGCGGCATAATCCCGCTAAGCGCGCTCTACTATCATGAGAAAAAAATCAGCTTTTTGTTTTTGCAATAACTTGAAAACCATAACTCCGATTTACGCTCAGTTTGAAGCATTGGAAAGCTTATTAAATTATATATATAACAATGCCTAAATATCAACCAAATTGATGATTTCTTATTCTTTGATTTTGAGCCTTATTCGTTGATGAGTTGCTCAAAATCACGCGTTTGAAGCCGTTTCTTTGACACTTTATTGCTCATGCTCCAAATACGCATCAATACCTATAAATTGAATGGAAAAATATTAAACGGTATACAAATACAAAAAAACTCAATTAAATATAATTTATACATAATTATACAAAAAGAGGGGAATTATTCAATGACATTAACGATAAAAAGTCGATAAGTGCAACAAAAGTATATACAAAAATAGCTACAATTTGCACTTATCAAACTCTCCCCAACTTGAACTTATTTTTCCTCAAACAAATCCAAACAACTCAAAGAACCAAAGTAATCAACCAAAATATCATGAATCAACAAGTTTTGAAAACGGAAAACAAATGCAATGGTTCAAATGAAAATGGTATACACGATGAAACATACTTACCACTAAACTACAACGATAACATAAATACGAAACGAATGCTAAATACAAAGAATATGCCAAACATTATAAAACAACACTATTTCACAAATGAATCACACCTAGAAAAAACAATCATCGGTAGATGAAAAACACACAAAATAAGACATTTTCACTCACCCACAATCTTGCAAACAAAAGACTAAATTATGCATTCATCCAAAAACTCATATTAAAAATACAAAGGCAAGAATCTCAAGGGCTTTTCAAGGTTGTAATGTGGCTTGGTGAATAAACAAGGGATAAATCCTAAAGCTAATCGAAATAAAAACTTGTCTAAGGGAGTGATCAACTCACAAAGACTCAAGCAAAATAATTTCAATCAAACTTCTTCTTCATTCCAAATTTCAAACCAACACACATCACTTATTAGCATTATTATTCGAACTCTTTTTGTTTTTCTTTTTCAAAGCTTTTTTTTTATTTCTTTTTCTATTCACTTCTTTTTCACATTATTTTTCTTTTTCTTTTTCTTTTCAACCTCATAGAAATCAACTAAAAAATACACAATTATTTTTCTCCCCAACTTGAATTCAACCGTACATTAAAATGAATACTCCCTACTTTCTAAGGCAAGATAAAAATTCAAACCAAAAAAATGGTTGAGGGTTCAAGAAAACAACGAATCAACATCCATGCAAAAAAGGGAAACTAAACATTCATAGACAAGCATTTAGCAAATACAACATGGATATCGATAAAAAGCTCAAAGGGGTTACTAATGATCACACACTCATAAGGTGAATTGACTATTTAGCCAAGGTAGTTGTGCTCAAAATGAAACAAAAAATGCCTTGATCATGTTCATGCTTTCACACAAATAATATAAATAAAATATTAAGCATAATAAAATCCAGTTAAAACAAAAGTTGTGGTCTCCAGCATATGTGAATAATGGAATGCTACCTCATAAAAAGGATAGGAACTAAAGTGATTCACAGATGAATAAGTATACAAAAGAATGACTGGCATAAATTTTTTAAAAAGTCTAAGAATCATGAATATGCTAAACTATAGAGAGAGATAAACACATGTCTTGAACATGTACAAAACTTTAACAAAATCATTACCATGCATTCACAAGTTGAAACACTCAAACTTGGAAAATCACCAAAAGCGACTTCAAGCTATCAAACCAAAATTGAGTCCAAACAACAACAAAAGAATTAATTATACTAATATTATTCACTATTTAAAGCTTAGGCAGAAGTGGGAAAAAAGAAAGTCAAGCGAAAAATTAAAAAGAATTCACTGGCTCTGCACAAGAGAGCGCGCTAAGAAGCCTGGACCGCACTTAGCACGCTACTTCAGATGCAGAAAAAACAGGCAGGAGCAACAACAGTCTCCACAATCACCCTACACACTCAATTTACAACAATTATAATACTTGCAACATTAACAAACTTCCTCAAGCTAAACACGACAAGCTAGCGGAAAAACACAAGTTGAGATAACAAAACAAACGGGAGAAAGTGAATTAACAAGTTGAAAAGTGAAAATTTGAGAATTTAAAACATGTCCAATTTCAACTTATTAAAACACAAGTCAACACATACATAAACGAATACAAACAAAACATGTTTGTTTTACGTTATAAGCTCGCACCTTTATTGTGCGAGCTAGTAACCTCCTCTCGTCATGACATGGTATTGTCACACCGTGTAAACCTAAAGAAAGTGTCCTAACAACCACACAATAAACGTTACGAAAGCAAGACAATTCACAACAATACGTGAAAACAAAGAAAAAGGCATATATGCACAAGTATGTAAAGTAAACAAAAAACATGTATGTTGTACCCCAAAATTTGCCCTCCCATTTCATCAATATTTTCTCACCACAAGACCCTTGGAGCTCAAGATCAAGCTAGGGTTTACTCTGCTCAAAACTCCTCCTTGCACTGTTGACCCAAATTAGGGTTTGAGTTTGCACAAAGATGTTTTGACCTAAAAGGCCCAAAGTGACTTTCATGCTTCATGTTGGACTCACAAGTTTATCCATACCAAGTTTCAAGCCTTGATTCCAATCTTTGCCCAGTCAATTGGACAGTTGACCTAGAAATCAGCTGTATTGGAGAAAAAGTCAACTGTGGTCAATTGACAGTCAAACCTCATGATTTTTGACCCACATCAACATTATGAACTCATATGGACCATTTGATCAAGTTTGGATCACAATTCCACAAGAAATTTGATCAGATCATCAAAAGGGCAAAATGGTCATTTTTAGGGTTTTGACTGCACAAAGGCAATTTTTGATTGTTTGACCTAACCAATGGCAAACCAAGCTCCCTTACGGCCTCTAAGACTCAATGAAATGGTCTTGACACATTCAACAAGTTCAAAAGATTCCAAATGCACAAGATTGACAGATGAATTTTCCAGTCAACTGAGCAAAATTTGACTGCATACTGAAAAGTCAAACTTTGACTTTTTGGTCAAAATCAAATGCCAAGATTCATTTTTCATCAAGACATGTCAAATTATGAAACTTGTTCATCAAGAAATCAAAAATTACAAATTAGGGTTTGAAATGAAGAAATTTCATAACTTAGAAATTTTCTAAGTTATGAAATTTCCTAATTTTTTCCTAACTTTGTCCAATTTTTTTCATCAAGATACATTTGGATTCAAACAAAACTCAAAACATGAAAGTTGTATTCCATGGCAAAATCTACAACTTTGATTCACAAAGTTTTCTCAAAAGAAGCTTGTAGCTCAAGTTATAATTTTTGGAACAAAGGGTGCAAAACATTCTTAACTTAGAAATTTTTTGACCTATTTTAGGCAGGATTTTTGCCTAACTTCATGGCCACTTTTCACATGCTTCCACTTGGAATTTAAACTTGCATCACAAATATGGATTGTAGTACACATTCCAAGATTTCCAAATTGTCCAAGAACTTCTCAAACACCCTTGTGGTTAGGGAGAATCGAATTGGCAAAGTTGGGCAAAAGTCACTTTTGTTCTTGACCAAGGCATGTTCATAACATGGGCATTTTTGAAATCAGCTTGTACAAGATAGATTACAGGTCTCTAATCCTTCTCACACTTAATAATTAAATGCATATCCTTTGTGTTAGAGTGTTATTTTGTGCATTTGGACAATACACACAAAATTAAGTCATATATGGAAAAAGCAAGTTATCCATTCTTGTAAAGCATGGCTTTATGTCAAAACACAAATCAAAGAAGTACAAAGCGTATCTTTTGGGCACAAGTTTATGGACTAATCCCACTGATCAAGGAGAGATTATGCAGCATGCTTGAGGGACCTGCCTTGGCCTACAACCTAACTTGGCAACTTTTGTTTAAGATAGAAGAAATCTTGCAAACACATACCAACATTCATTTCCTGTCAACACAAGCCTAAAAAAACTTCTTGAACACTTTCAAAACATCATAACAGACCTAAGGCACGACCTAACCACCTTCAATACCTCCCCAAACATCAAAACACCATTTTGCTGCACAAAACAGGGCATCCCTACAGATTCAGTTGCACAACTCAGTTTGCTCGTGCATTTTGGCCAAAGCTGGTTCATACACACTCCCTACCATCCATTGAAACTATCCCAAGCCCTAGCTACAGATTGTAACACCTCTAACCCAGTTCACCATTTTCATTTTTTCAGTTGTGCAGGTTGAGTTACATAGCTCGTTTTAGTTAGTTTCAAAGCAAGCTAGAGGTTGGAAGAGCATCCCTGAACTTCAAGCAAGCTGTACAAGTCCTCACATTGCATTGAAAGTACCTCCATTGTTGCACACGATTCCAGCTGAACAGGTAAAACTTTGGACTTCTATCTCTCAATCTAGGAAGAGTTAGGCTTAGGTTTATGAATGAAACATGCTCTACTCATGGCCCTGAAGCTACCTATATCCTCACTTTTCATTTATATTGTGTGTGTTAAGAGAATTTGGAACCTGAACATTAGAAAAAACTTAGGTCAGAAATTGGGGATGAAGAAATTCTCCCTCGTTTCTTAGAGTTAAGTCAAGTTTTTTATATGTCTGGATTCGTCTCTTGATGCTCTACATTTTTGGCGTTATGAGTTTTACTTGAAAGTCCAGGAATCAGGAGTTAGGAAGCGCGCGTTTGTGTTGTTCAAACAAGTCTGGAGGTTGAAGATGACTGGCTTGGGCTGGGCCTGAGTCAGTCCTACTTTTTGCACCCTTTTTTTCAATTTGCACCCCCCTGGCCCATTGCATGATATATTTGTCATTTTTGAGTTTTTCTTTTTGATTCTGATTTTATATTTTTATTCAAGCATGGAAAAACATTAAAAATATTTTTCTCACATTTTTTGCATTTTATTTGGTATTTATTTGTTTCATTTAGTTCCATTTGTAAATAAATATATATATATATATATATATATATATATATATATATATATATATATATATATATATATATATATACTCTTATTTAAAATACTAAAAATAATACAAGTACATTTTATTTTCTGATTTTATTTTATTTTATCTTTTGAAAACATTTTCTAAAAAAATATACTTTTTTTTGTAAATAATAAATATTTTTATTTTTGTACATATTTAATATATTTAGTAAATAATATAAATACTTATCTATCTTTTATTAAATATTTAGGATAAATATAAAAATAATACATTTTTATTTTTATTAATATTTGACTTCAAAAATCACTTTTTTACAATATACTTCTCTTTTATTTATTTTTTGTATATAATTAATAAATATTGCATATAATAAATAATAAATACTTTTTATTTAGCAAAATTAGGGTTTTGCCCTAAAAATACAAAATATCCAAAAATTGATTCTTTTATTTTTTGTTTATATTTCACATAAAAAAATACTTTTCCATACATATAAAAACCATTTTTGTGCATAAGTACATTTTTGCATATTTATTTACTTAATTATTGTACAATTAATCTTTGTATATTCAATTTGGATGTAATAGCTTAGATTTTAATTTCTTGCTAAATATTCCCATTTGAACATTTGTACCCCCCCATCCCATAATTGTGTTGTAATAATTTAGGATTTTAAATTCCGCACTTTAAAGCTTTCTAAATATGCCATGATAGACTTAGGGTTTGTATGCAAATAAAAAATAACAAATAGCTTGACCTAGTTCAAAGATAAAAAAGCATGAAAATGGACAACACCAATCACACTTGCATCCCTAGGGTTACTCCATTTGTTGCCTTCAATAATGGGCCATGTTGCATGTTGAGTTTCTTTGGCAAAACAAAACAATATCAAATGATCATAGTCCCTTGATGACGCTTTCGAAAGTTGCCTAAAAATGATCATAGTCCCTTAAAAGAAAATTTGCCAAAGACACTTGGCACCATTGCAATCATGGTCTAAACGATGACCCGCGCCCGTCCCGTTAACATCCTAACACAAGATTGTCCACCAAATACAATGGTGGAACAAAATTGTTAAAAGGGTTAAAACATAGAAAAAACCTTTGAGTAAATTTAGGGGTAGACAACTCTTAGTTACTTGATCAAACTTGCAAAAACACACTTGCCTACTTTTAAAAACCACCTCCCACAACACTTTCAAAACAACTTTAAAAAAAAACATTGAAAACTTTTCAAAAGATATACACCTTTGTATACATCCAAACATGTGTCATTACAAAGGTTGCCACAACAAATGGCCTCTTTTCAAAACATTTTCAAACCCACACACAAAGCACCATTTCAAACAATTGAAAACACAAGGCTAGTGATCTAAGCAAGTAACTAAGAGCCCATGGATAACCATGGATAGAAAGGGTGCTAATACCTTCCCTTTCTATAATCTACTCCCCGAACCCAAGAAAATATCTCAAAGGTTTTTGCTGTTCTTTTTTAACCTTTCCTTAGGATAAAATAAAAAGTCGGTGGCGACTCTTGCTCAACCGAAACATTTGCGAAAACAAACGCAAAACCTCAAGTCAGTTCTCCCACCGTATCACAGAATTGGCGACTCCGCTGGGGAATTTTTTAAAGTGGAGTAACCTTAGGGCTTAGATCACCCTCTTGCATGACTAATTGTTTGCTTTGATTGCTTTATATCTTGGCTCTCTTGTTTGGGCTTGAAATCCTACACCCGGATTTTGGGAAACATTCATAGATAGCAATACGTTGTGGAAACTATGCGGGGATACCGACACGGTTGAAGCAATAGCTATATTAGTGCGACATATTTGTGAGTACCGATAACCCTTGAGTTCAATCAAGGAGAGTACGGGGCCGCTGAGTGATGTCACTAAGCACTAATGACCTAGAACCTTACTTGACCATCTTGGCCTTTCATTAGGGGTAGTGAGATGACCGACTTTGGTGCAGTCCGAAGTTGGTAGATACTCGATATTACACTCATTGAGGGTTGTTTTCTTGGAATATTTTGGTCGCTAGTTAAGTGGCTAAACCAAAACAATGAACATGGAAAATAATCCAATGATATTGAGCTCCTTAGAACCCGGTTACTATTTATAGGACAGGTTTTTAAGCCAACTACACTCAAGAGGGTACTTACCTATGAAACCTCATGCAAGCCTGAAACTAGGGTTTTGTGTGAATTGCTTGTACATATGTTTTGTGCATATATCATGAACATCATAAAGCATCATATGCATTCACTAACCATTTCAAGGGTTTGGATTTTCATCTTTGTTCTTGTTTTATAGGTCATGGAAATTCTTCGCAGGAAAACTATCCAAGTCAACCTTGTGAGAATCCCTCCTCAACTCAAGGAGCTCACATCCAGAATTTCGGAAAGCTCTCCCTTCAGTGAAAGACATGGTAGACTGCTCAGTCTAGTCAACACCAGCATTGAAGAGGACATGGTAAAGGTGTTGTTCCAGTTCTTTGACCCCCTTCACCATTGTTTCACATTCCCTGACTATCAATTGGTGCCCATTTTGGAGGAATTTTCTCAACTCTTGAGAATTCCTATTCTTAATCAACTACCCTACAACGGTACGGAAAAAGAACCAAAGCCTGAAGATGTTGCTCAAGCACTACACTTGCAACCATCTGACATCAAGGGGCATTGGGAAACTAGAAGCGGTGTCAAAGGCTTCTTGGCAAAATTCTTGTTTGAGAAAGCACAAGAGTGTTGGAATTCATTGGATCTACAAGCCTTTGAAGAAATTGTGGCACTCCTCATTTATGGGTTGGTCCTGTTCCCAAATCCTGACCAGCTTGTAGATGTCAACGCCGACAAAATCTTCTTATCCAGAAATCCAATACCAACATTGCTTGGGGACATCCTCCACTCATTTTACACACGAACAATGAGAAAGAGGGGTGTTCTCATGTGCTTTACTCCTCTCCTTGCAAGGTGGTTTATTTCGCACCTTCCACAATCTGTCTTGAAGAATGACCAAGGCTTAAGGTGGTCACAACAGTTGATGACCCTCACTCACTCTGATGTACATTGGTGTTCTCGGTCCAGAGAAAATGTCATCATCGTCGATCATTGTGGAGAGTTCCCTAATGTTCCATTGCTTGGCATTAGAGGAGGCATTACTTACAACCCTTGTCTAGCCTTGAGACAATTTGGATATGCACGGAGGGATGGCCCTCATGACATGTTGATTCCTGACCTAGTTTTTGACTTCGACAACGATGCGCAAGGACTTCGCCAAAGATTCATCAGATCTTGGAGGATGCCTAATAAGGTAGACAGCAAGACACTGGGGCACAAGAACTCCATCCCTCTTGAGCCTTATCTCAAGTGGGTACGAACCCGAGCCCATAGTCTAATGATGCCTTACCCTCATGTTCTCCCTGTGATTAAAGAGCCCGTTAAGGAAGGAGAGGTTCCCTACACCATCCTATATCCTGACATGCCAACATCATGGGAGATTCAACATGTGCCGGGGTTGGATTTTGGAGATCTAGGTTTATCTTCTGGGGTGGTGATCCCACACAAGTTCAAGGCACCTGCCTTTGCGAAGTACGATGGGGCTTCCTGCCCTAAGCTGCATCTCAGATCATATGTAAGGAAGATCCAACCTTACACTGCAGACAAGAACCTATGGATCCATTTCTTTCAGGATAGCCTTTCAGGGGCTCAACTCGAATGGTTCTATCAGCTGGATGGAGCCAGTATTCGAAACTGGGAGGACTTGGCTACTGCATTTTATAAGCAATATCAGTACAATTCCGACCTCGCTCCCACGCGTACCCAACTCCAGGGTATGTCACTGGGGACGGGCGAAGGATTCAAGGAGTATGCGCAAAAGTGGAGAGACCTGGCTGGCAGGGTGCAGCTACCACTGACGGACCGTGAACTTGTTGACATGTTCCTGGGGACCCTGTCCGGTCCGTTCTTCAACCATCTGATTGGTAATTCTTCTGCTGGGTTCACATATCTGATCTTGACTGGTGAGAGGATAGAAGCTGGTATCAAGTCGGTGAAGATACAGAAAGGTGCCTCCTCGGGTACTGAAAAGAAGCCCTTCAAGAAGGAAGCCAGTGCTGTTTATGGTCCCAGAAGACAAATTAGACCAGAACGCCACCAAGCTGTCAACGCATTGGTAATTTCAAAGCCTGCTGCTGCTCCTCAGCAGTATAACCAACCAAGGGGTGAGAGACCCAAAAGGCAGTACACTCGGCTCAGCATGACCCTGTCTCAGATATTGCCGCAACTACTGTCAACCAATCTGGTAACTGTCAAAGAAGCTCCGAAGGTAGTGAACACAGCTTCTCCAAAGTACAACCCCAACGCCCGTTGCGCTTATCACTCTGATAGCCCGGGGCATACTACGGACGATTGCTGGGCTCTGAGAAATAAGGTTCAGGACCTTATTGATGCTAAAGAAATACAGTTTGAGGCACCCGAAAGACCCAATGTTGTGACTGCTCCCATGCCCCAGCATGGAGTGAATTCCGTGGAAGAAGACCTGTACGTAGCCTATGTGGATGATATTGTTACTTTGTTGTTGACTGTCAAAAGGAACCTGTTGCTAGCCGGTTTATTTCCGGGATGTGGTAAAGATTGCCTTCTATGTGCTGTTTCACCAGCTGGTTGTCCTTTGCTGAAGTCAGGCGTCCAAAACCTGATGGATAGCAAAGAAATCTTATTCGAGAAGATTGTTGTTCCTGCTATCCCTGCTGAAGAAGTGTCTATTGTTACTATTTTCAACAACCCTCCTAAGGCTCCCTCAAAGAAGCTTGTCAAAATCATGTCTACTCAGAAGATTGCTCCTATCATCATCACTGTTCCGGGGCCCCTCCCTTATACATCCGACAAAGCTGTCCCATGGCACTATGGGGCAAATGTTTATGTTCTTGGAGTAAAGCAAGAGTTTGATACTAGTACCGGCGTCAGTAACATCACCGGGCCTGCCAAAGTTACTCGCAGTGGTTGGCTGTTCTCACCGGATATTGCGCCACCAGCTATTCAGAGACCTCTTATCATCACACCTGCAAGTGTGCTTGTTTCCCCTCCTGATCAAGTTCCTGTTTCTACCCCTGCCGCCGAGTCATCTGACGCTCGGGGCAAAGGGATTTCTACTGATTTTCCTGCCCTGACGGAGGCACCAAAGACAACCAATGTTGAAGCTTCCCAGCAAGAGATGGAAGAGATTCTCAAGATCATCAAGAAGAGCGATTTCAACGTAGTTGAGCAGCTGGGGCACACCCCATCTAAAATTTCTATGCTATCACTGTTGTTGTGTTCAGAGGCCCATGCCAAGGCCCTGATATCCTTCTTAAAGACGGCCCATGTGCCGCAAGAAACGTCTGCTGATCAATTTACCGATTGTGTGGCCAACTTGACTGTTGATAATGGGTTGGGCTTCTCTGACGCTGATCTGACTGCCAAGGGAAAGAACCATAATGATGCCCTGCATGTCTCCATTGAATGCAGGGGCACTACTCTTGCCCATGTGTTGGTGGACACCGGTTCTTCATTGAACGTATTACCCAAGAAGGCCCTAGACAGGTTGGATTGTGAGGGTTTGGAGCTCAATCCTAGTAACATTGTTGTCCGGGCCTTTGACGGTTCGAAAAGGATGGTACACGGTGAGGTTGACATTCCAATCAGGGTTGGTTCTCAAGTTTTTGATTCTACTTTCTATGTGATGGACATCCGACCATCCTATTCTTGTTTTCTGGGTCGTCCATGGATCCACAAGGCTGGAGCTGTGACCTCCACACTACATCAGAAGCTTAAGTACCCGGTTAGAGGGAAGATTGTTACAGTTCAGGGGGAGGAAGAGTATATGGTTAGCCACCTCAACTCGTTCCGATACATAGAGATGGATGGGAAGTTCATTGAGACCCCCTTTCAGCACTTTGAAGAAGTTCCTCAGACACTGGCATCAGCTGAAACTGTGATTGAAGACCCTCCTTTGAAGATGGCTTCCTTAAAGAATGCCCGGGCTGTGATTGAGAAGGGTGAGTGTGCAAACTGGGGCCGACTTCCTGACTTCACTCCAAAGACTGACAAGTTTGGTTTGGGCTTCACTGTAGAGGCTCAGAGGGCTGTTCGTAAGGCAAGAATTGTAAAACCTCTTGTGTTCATCATCAACCCGGGAGTGAATGCTATTGAAGACGACGTGGAGGAATCTTAATTCGACAGCTGGATCTACCCAACAACCGACAGTGGACCAAGCAACTGGACTGCCAAAGACTTCACACCTATTACTTTTGTCACTAAGTAATGAACTCTTTTGTTTTGAATTTGTAACAGACAATATTTTGAAACTTTTATGGCTCGGTGTCTTACCCGAGGCACTGTGGCTTCATTTGTGAGGGCTTTTGTGTGTCATTTTCATATATCATCAATAAAAACATTGGACGTTTTTTGCATTTCAAAATCTTGCGCTCCTTTTCTTTCTTTATTATACATTGCAAAACAGCTATATTTACACACACTCACCTATACAGGTTCCAATCCACTCTGGATCTCACTGGTAACGACTCTGCTGCCGCCAGTTATGACTTCGAAAATCCGATCAACTTAGCCGAAGACGAAGGTGAAGATGATTGCGAAGTTCCTGGTGAACTTGCAAGACTGCTACTCCAGGAAGAGAGGGAAATTCAGCCACATGAAGAGCCAGTGGAAACGGTAAATCTGGGTACTGAGACAGACAGAAAGGAAGTCAAGATTGGTGCCAATCTAAAGCTCGGTGTGAAACAACGGTTGATTCAGATGCTGCATGACTATGTGGAAATATTTGCCTGGTCTTACGAAGACATGCCTGGGTTGGATACCGACATTGTGGTTCATCACCTACCTACCAAGGAAGAATGCCCTCCGGTAAAATAGAAGGTCCGCTGTATGCGTCCAGAAATGTCCGAGAAAATCAAAGCTGAGGTTATGAAACAATTTGATGCCGGGTTTCTAGCAGTGACTTCTTACCCTCAGTGGGTTGCCAACGTGGTTCCAGTGCCGAAAAAGGATGGTAAGGTCCGAATGTGTGTTGATTACAGGGATTTGAACATGGTGAGCCCTAAGGATGAGTTCCCTCTGCCTCATATCGACGTTCTGGTTGACAACACTGCTCAGCATAAAGTATTCTCCTTCATGGACGGCTTCTCCGGTTATAATCAGATCAAGATGGCTCCTTAAGACATGGAGAAGATCACTTTTGTTACTCAGTGGGGAACCTTTTTCTACAAGGTCATGCCTTTTGGGTTGAAAAATGTTGGGGCAACCTACCAACGTGCCATGGTTGCTTTGTTTCATGATATGATCCATCACGAGATAGAAGTATACGTCGACAATATGATTGCAAGGTCATAAACTGAGGAGGAACACCTTGACCATCTACGAAAGCTGTTTGACCGTCTGAAGTTGTACAAGCTGAGGTTGAACCCAAACAAGTGCACCTTTGGGGTGAGATCTGGAAAACTGCTAGGCTTCGTCGTAAGAGACAAAGGCATTCAAGTGGACCCTGCCTAAGTGAAAGCCATACAAGAGATGCCAACTCCCAAGACAGAGAAAGAAGTCATAGGCTTTCTAGGACGGTTGAACTACATTGCCCGATTCATCTCACATCTGACTGCTACCTGTGAACCAATCTTCAAGCTGCTGAAGAAAGATCAAGTAGTACGTTGGAACGATGAATGTCAGGCCTCTTTCGAAAGAATCAAAGAGTATCTCCAAGAACCACCCATTCTTATGCCGCCGGTTGAAGGGAGACCTCTAATCCTATACTTGACAGTACTTGACAACTCAATGGGATGTGTGTTGGGGCAGCATGACGAGTCTGGCCGAAAAGAACACGCCATTTATTACCTTAGCAAAAAGTTTACCGACTGTGAGACCCGGTACTCACTGCTCGAGAAAACTTGCTGCGCTTTGGTATGGGCTGCTCGTCGGCTGAGACAGTATATGTTGACTCACACTACTCTGTTGATTTCAAAAATGGATCCATTCAAGTACATATTCGAAAAGCCCGCTTTGTCCGGAAGAATAGCAAGATGGAAGATGATCTTGACGGAATATGACATCCAGTACACGACTCAAAAAGTAATCAAGGGAAGTGTATTGGCAGACCATTTGGCACACCAGGCAGTGGACGATTACCAGTCGATGAACTTTGAATTTCCAGACGAGGATATCATGGTAGTGACTGATTGTGAAGTACCTGGACCAGATGAAGGACCTGAGGAAGGATCCCGATGGTCTATGCACTTTGACGGAGCCTCGAACGCTTTGGGTAATGGTATCGGCGCCGTGATCATATCCCCTAAAGGCACTCATACTCCACTCACCGCCCGGCTATGTTTCAACTGCACCAACAACATGGCAGAGTATGAGGCATGTATCATGGGTCTTCAAGCTGCAATCGACTTAAGGATCAAGTTTCTGAGTGTCTTCGGAGATTCCGCTCTCGTGATCAATCAGGTCAAAGGCGAGTGGGATACGAAACACCCAAATCTTATTCCTTACAAAGTTTGTGTTGACATTGATTCCCCACTTCGAGGAGATAACTTTTGAACACTTCCCAAGAGAGGAGAATCAGTTAGCGGACGCGTTGGCTACGATGTCTTCTATGTTCAAAGTCAAATGGGACAACGAGGCGCCCCGGATCATTATTTGGAAGTTGGATGAACCTGCACATTGCTGCGATCTCGAGACCGAGGAGGTAACTGAAAAACCCTGGTATCATGAGGTGAAGAGGTACTTGGAAACTTAAGAATACCCCGGGGGTGCATCTGTTAATGACAAAAAGTTTTTGAGAAGGTTCGCGGCAAAATTCTTCCTCAGCAACGGCATTCTCTACAAGCGAAACCATGATTCAACCTTATTGCATTGTGTGGATAAGACTGAAGCAAAAAGGATCATGGCAGAGCTACATGAAGGTACCTTCGGAACACATTCCAGTGGACATACCATGGCAAAGAAAATCCTTCAGGCAGGATATTTCTGGTCCACAATGGAAGCCGACTGTTATCAGCATTCTCGAACTTGTCATAAATGCCAGATCTATGCTGATAAGGTGCACATTCCTCCGGTACCTCTGAACGTCTTGACATCACCTTGGCCTTTTGTAATGTGGGGCATTGATATGATCGGCGAAATCAGACCTACGGCATCCAACGGGAATCAATTCATCTTGGTAGCGATTGATTATTTCACAAAATGGGTTAAAGCAGCTTCCTATGCTACCATAACCAAGAACGTCGTGGCACGGTTCATTCGACACAACCTGATCTGTCGATACAGTGTACCAGAGAGGATCATTACGGATAATGGTACCAATCTTAACAACAAAATGATCACTGAGCTCTGCGAGAAATTCAAGATACAGCACCACAACTCTTCACCTTACCGGCCGAAGATGAATGGGGCTGTAGAAGCGGCGAATAAGAACATCAAGAAGATTGTGCAGAAAATGACAGTGACCTACAAAGATTGGCACAAAATGTTACTGTTTTCTCTTCATGGGTACCGTACCTCAGCATGGACGTCAACAGGGGCAACTCCCTTTTCCTTGGTTTATGGCATGGAGGCAGTCTTGCCTATTGAAATCCAGATACCCTCTCTCCGGATAATGAAGGATGCAGGTTTGAGCGAAGATGACTGGATCCATACTCGACTTGATCAATTAAATCTAATTGACGAAAAGAGACTCACTGCTATTTTTCATGGTCAGACGTACCAAAAATGGATGATCAGGGCATTTAACAAGAAGGTCAGATGACAAGAGTATCAAGTCGGAGACCTGGTAATCAAGCGCATCATTCTTCCTCAAAGTGATCCCAGGGGCAAATGGACCCCTACGTACGAAGGGCCATTTGTGGTTAAACATATCTTCTCAGGAGGAGCTATGATTCTAACCACCATGGATGGTGACGACCTTCCTCACCCTGCCAATGCAGACATAGTAAAAAGATACTACGCATGAATTAAAGACCCGCTAGGTTGACACACCTAGGCAAAAATAAGGGCTTCCCGGCGAACCAAAAGGGTTCGGGCAAAAATAAGGGACGAAATGAAAAAAATCTGTACACCCGGCAAGTCGAAAACCTGAAAAGGCGGCTTGGGCAAAAATGGGTATCCCGGTGGACTGAAAACCCGAAAGGGCGGTCCAGGCAAAAGTTAGGGATAAAGCGTAATACTATGTCTCATTGGATCACCTTGCATCCAGAATTCGGCATCAACTATCGGGCTCAGACGACACAATCAATCAGCTTCATCTTCAACTAAGCAGCAAAGTGATGAGATACTTGAAGACATAAAGGCGATAGCAGAGTTGGAACCCAGTGGGATTATTTTTCACATAGCTGTTTTGTTTCCTTTTCACAAAATTGTATAAAATTTATTTTTCTCGACGGCATTCTCTTACTAGGATGTCAGCCTCTTGTACATAAAATGCTTATTTACAGGAAAATTTCAAAATCAATACAAGTTCAATTTTTCAGACAAATTACCCATCGTTTTTCCTTTTTCTGTTTTGTTTTGCAAAGAACGTCCAATGTTCATTTTTGATATATGCATTTGACATTAATTGCTAATCATGAATATTTGCGTGCGAAACAAAAGACTAATTACAGATGACATCAGAAACAGGGGCAATAGAGAATTGTTTAAGCGATCTAGTTGCTCTGTCCACCAAGGCACCAAGGTAAGTTCGGCTGAAGAATATAACCAAGTTACCTCAACTCCCCACAGAGTAAGACAAGATTCAGCAATACTCTCCAGGTGGAATTGGTCTCCCATCAGCCCTAAAAAAAGGCACAGTATCTCCAGCAAGTCAGCGATACTCTCCCCAAGCAGAGTTAGTCTACGATCAGCCTTAAGGAAGTTGGGTATCCCCATAAGATCTCAACATTCCCCAGCGGAGTATAGACATTCCTTAGCAAGCATTCCCGGAAGTCTTAATATAAGATTTGTTCCCCGGCAGAATACAGACACCCCAATGGAATCCATATCCCCAGTAGATTCTGGAAGCTTATCACCTGCAGAGTACATACGTCTCTCCCCGACTTTATTCAAAGGTTATTTCTCCACCAGGTTATAACTGGGTTATCCTCAGCTAATTACCACGGAAAGATCGTCCTCAGCGAAGTTCTTCCTATCCCCAGCAGAGTTCATCAAATTCCCCAACATAACATATCAGCGGAATCCCCAGCGGAGCTCTTATCAAAACCTCAGCGAAGTATCTCTTCCCACAGAGTAATTCCCCGCAGAGTAATCTCTCCAACAAGTTTATTCCCCAACGGAGTCATCTTCTCCTACCGGTTTATTCTTGCAACCGTCATCCCCAGCGGAAGCGAAGAACTCCACTTTTCAACATCAGCCCAGTATTCCACAAACTCCCGGCAGTCGTCAAGGATTTATTTTCCTAGACGAAAATACATTCATAGACATTTCACATTTCATACATCCTGATAAAGTGCATACAACACTATCTCATTTTGAGCATCATGACATCATGCATTTCATACATCATGACATTACATACAACTGATGTTTTGCCTTTTCAGGAAAAGGTCAATCCAAAGATGATTACTATCAACTGTCACAATTCCAGATTCGATACCTGTATCTAGCCAGGGCATATCTGTGAGTGACTGATTGTAGATTCGATACCTGTATCTAGCCAGGGCATATCTGCATGAAGAGTTTGAAGATCAACCCCTGTAACCGGCCAGGAAATTATCTTTCATTCTCAGGTCAGAGGTTTACACCTGTATCCAGCCAGGAAAGCTATCTCTACCAACCTTTTGCAAATTCCAGATTCGATTCCTGTATCTAGCCAGGGCATATCTGTAGACGACAAATTCCAGATTCGATACCTGTATCTAGCCAGGGCATATTTGCATGAATAGTTTAGAGATTCGATACCTGTATCCAGCCAGGGCACGTCTGTAAGCAACCTTTTGAAGTTCCGGATTCGATTCCTGTATCTAGCCAGGGCATATCTATGAGTGATTGATTGTAGATTCGATACCTGTATCCAGCCAGGGCACGTCTGTAAGCAACCTTTTGAAGTTCCGGATTCGATTCCTGTATCTAGCCAGGGCACGTCTGTGAGAAACTAATTGTAGATTCGATACCTGTACCTAGCCAGGGCATATCTTCATGAAGAGTTTGAAGATCAACACCTGTAACAGGCCAGGAGACCATCTTCCTTTCTCAAAGTACGCAAGTTCTCGCTAAGGAATCTCTTACGCGATCAACACTTCCAAATGGCATCTATAAGCCCATTCCCGACAAGATTCTGTCACACCTCCAGATGGCATCTATAAGCCCATCCTCCTATCCACCATCTCTCCAAATGGCATCTATAAGCCCATTCCCTCCATCACATTGCTGATACTCCACTATGCGAGTGCAAATTTCTAAGCACTTTAGTGTTCAATCAGCTTCCACCTTCGGATCACGAAAGGCACGCAAGCCAATCTACATCCTCAGGTCTAAGAAGATTGAACAGGGGCAACTGTTGTACCCCAAAATTTTGCATCCCATTTCATCAATATTTTCTCACCACAAGACCCTTGGAGCTCAAGATCAAGCTAGGGTTTACTCTGCTCAAAACTCCTCCTTGCACTGTTGACCCAAATTAGGGTTTGAGTTTGCACAAAGATGTTTTGACCTAAAAGGCCCAAAGTGACTTTCATGCTTCATGTTGGACTCACAAGTTTATCCATACCAAGTTTCAAGCCTTGATTCCAATCTTTGCCCAGTCAATTGGACAGTTGACCTAGAAATCAACTGTATTGGGGAAAAAGTCAACTGTGGTCAATTGACAGTCAAACCTCATGATTTTTGACCCACATCAACATTATGAACTCATATGGACCATTTGATCAAGTTTGGATCACAATTCCACAAGAAATTTGATCAGATCATCAAAAGGGCAAAATGGTCATTTTTAGGGTTTTGACTGCACAAAGGCAATTTTTGACTGTTTGACCTAACCAATGGTGTTGTACCCCAAAATTTGCCCTCCCATAACCTTCAAAGTTTTGACAAGAATCATCCACAATTGGTTCAAGTCTACTCAAAGGCTACACTGTCAACCACCCTCCTGAAGCCAGTCAAACTAGGGTTTTGGTTCTCACAAGGAAGCTGAAGTTTTCAAGGGCCCAATCAAGCCTCACATGCCTACAAATATGGTCAAGTATCCTCACATCAAGTTTCAAGACATTCAGCTCAAAATTGCACAGTCAAAACCCTAAATTGCACTACAGTCAACTGTAGGGGCACAATGGTCATTTGGCAGTCAAAAGTTCAAATTTTTGGTCAACATCTCATTTTGAAGCCACAAACATCATTTGATCAATGCTTGATCATGATTCTCAAAACTTGGCTCAAAAATCATCAAGACACAAAAGTTTCTAATTTGGACAGCTGAAAAAGTCAACTGAAATTGACCAGGGCATAACTTTCACATGGATTATCAGAAAAATTCCATCCAAAGCTCATTTTGAAGAGAAATACATTTCCTACAACTCATCTTCATACTTCAAGTCCAAAAAATTCTCTCACAAAAAGTTATCAATTTCAACATTATAGGTCATTTTCAAAAGTCAACAAAAAGGGACTTTAAGTCAAAGGCCATAACTTGAGATTGGTAAATCAAAATGACATGGGACCAAAGGAATTGTTTAGAGGACTTCAAGACCTTTCTAAAATGTCCAAGAACATGAGCAAAGCTTAAAAATTGAGCAAGTTATGCATTGGAGAAGTTGGGAAATTTTTGTGAAATGGCCAAAATCATTTATCCTTGAAATCTCATTTTTGACAAAAGGGGCCCACTTTTTCCACTTGAATTGACTTGGTCATGCTTCCCACGTGTCCCACCTTTTATTTCAGATTTTTTTATTAATTTTTTCATTTTTATTGATTTTTATTGGATTTAATTAGTTTTAAATCTTTTAAAATCAAAAGAAATTCAAAAATTGATTTAAGAGGGAATATTAGGCCTTAACTAGCCTTGAAACACCATTATGTGCCTACCATTTTTCGTGCTAAGGCTTAATCAAGGCAAAAATTCAAAATGAAGCAAAATTGGAAAGTTGATAATGGTGGTTTATGTGAAAATCCAAACCATCAAAGCAAGGTGTTATGGACCATAACTCCCATCCAAACATATTGCTAGGGTATATACAAATGATCAGGACAAGATTTTACACACTAAGCTGCGTCCTATTGCATACAACAAATTCACACTTTTACAAAAAAAGTCAAATTCTGAAATCGTTGTTACAGGTCAATTCAAGCCTCCACTCTTGTTCCAATAGCTTCCTTGAAGACTTCTGAACGCGTTCCAATCCATATCATCCATCAAAGCATCAGGAATTGGAACATGAGGAAGACAACTTCGTGGCGCACGATGGTTGGCCATTTTGAAATTCGCGCGCAAGGCATCACTAACGCGCAGTTTCACATTATATTATTCGCTGTTTAATTATTTAACAAAAAAGTCCAATGGTTCAGCTGGCAGGCGTTGATAGCATTCACATCCAAGACCTGGGTTCGAGCCCCAGGCCTACGTTATTTCTATAATATTTTGCAAAACGTGTTCATATGTAATTTCCAGGTTGGAGCATATCATACATCCCCCGGATCAAGGCGTCCACGTGCCCAGCTTCCACAATCACAAGGCTGAGGTTGGAGAACACGGTGAATCCAAGTCTACGCATGTGTACGTTCCCAGAAAAAAAGTCAACAAGGCCATGCTTACTGGGCCAGAAATTTTGGGCTATACCTCCTAATTTGGGACTGAACCCCCCCTGGTTTGCCTTCTCTATATTTTTTTTATTATTTTATTTTTCAATTATGATTTTATTTTCTTTATTTGTTTAAGTTAATTAATTAATATTTTCAAAACATAAAAACCATAAAAATCAGAAAAAGTAAAAAATAATAAAATATTTTATTTTAAGTATCTTCATAAATAAATTCGCATGTAATTAATTTAGATTTAATTTTAGGTAATTTAATTCTTTTTTCATAATAAACCAAAAAATAACAAAAATAGGTCTTTAATACTTTTTTCCCTTTTTTTTAATTAATTAAATATTTTGTCATCAACCATTAATTTTGTAAATAAATTTCATAATTAATTTAGTTTACAGTCTAGGTTTTCTCTTTAAGGCATTTTCTTTAATAAATTAAAAACCATTAAAATTAGAATTAATTACTTGACTTTTAATTAGTTTAAATTTTCTTTAATTGTCATAAATCAAAAAAACATAAAAATAAGTCATTTCTTTTTATTTAACTTAATTATTTTAACTTAATTATTTTAATTCCTTAAAGGGTCCAACGCCCTCGCATTCGATCATATTTTCCTTTTTTTCGCGCGTTTTATTTATTTCTGTTGTAAATATAATGTAATTGCTCCAAAGCCATGTAATAGCTATTAGATATTTATTTTCTGCACTTTATTTTAAATCGGGTCTGGATTAATTTAGCGTTGTAGACCCGCGCCTTTGTAATAGCGTAGGACCCTTTATCTTTTCCGCACTTTAAATTCCCGCATTTTTTACTGCTAAACAATAACATGAAAGAATGAATGCCCAAAAATAAAAACAAACGTAGATCACCAATGCATGACAAGACAAACAACAAACTGAAAACGACACACAATTCGCACACACCACCCCTAGGGTACGCTTCACTGTTGCCTTGCCCCTCGAAAGGTGGTCGTCGAGTAGAGGATGTCTTAGTAAGTCCTCATGATCCGGGAACCTGGCATGAGGGTAGCTTCTAAGGTGTCTTCCCATTGCTCTGGTGATCACCATGTCCCTACAAACTCGAATTGACCCGAACACCTCCAACGGTGGTGCTACCTACCTCTCAATGGTGGGATAGCACTACCTAAAGGACAATTACACAGCTTAATTCCTTAGGGTAGGTAGATGACTCATGGATACTTGCTCTTTTCAAAAACAAACAAAATACTTTCCACACCTACACTTTCTAAAAGTTTTCAAACAAATTTTTCATACACTCTTGAGGACGGATACAAGAGTTACTTAGAAAATTTTCAAACGAAACTTTTTCAAAACCCACTCACACTTTGAAAAGCAAACATTTTGAAAACATAATGAGCAAGTATCTAAGAGCCCATGGATAACCATGGATAGAAGGGGTGCTAACACCTTCCCTTTCTATAATCTACCTCTCGAACCGAGAACTAATCTCATAAGGAATTTTTCTGTGCTTTTGTCCTTTCCATGTTGGAGAAAATAAAAGACGGTGGCGACTCTTGCTTACCGCGACATTTCGCGAAACCAGCTTAAAAACAGTCAGTTCCAGATCCACCGATCACAAATGGCAAACCAAGCTCCCTTATGGCCTCAAGGACTCAATGACATGGTCTTGACACATTCAACAAGTTCAAAAGATTCCAACAAGATTGACAGATGAATTTTCCAGTCAACTGAGCAAAATTTGACTGCATACTGAAAAGTCAAACTTTGACTTTTTGGTTAAAATCAAATGCCAAGATTCATTTTTCATCAAGACATGTCAAATTATGAAACTTGTTCTGAAGGGGTGAAAAACACAAGAAGGGGGGGTTGAATTGTAAAACTGGAATCTTAAAGCAAATGACAAGGTATTTTTATCCTGGTTCGTTTGATCTCAAACTACTCCAGTCCACCCGTCAAGGTGATTTTGCCTCTCTCCAACGAGGTCTTAATTCACTATATTCAACTGAATACAAATCTGCTTTAGCAACTGCTAAAACCTTCTTGATTCAAACCACAATCCGGTTTGTCAAGGCAACACTTTCTTACAAAGGTATAAGCAAATGTGTGTGAATGTTTTCTACAAAAACTATATCACAACTGTGATGTTTACACAAATGAAGCTTAGAAACTTAGAATGCTAAACGCTAATGGAGTATCAGAGTTTGTTGGTTTAGCAAAACTGGTAGATGAAGATTATGTTCAGCTTTGTGCGTGTAGAGAGTTTTGAAGCATTAGCCATGATAATCTTCGAAGCTTGGTTTATATAGCACTTGAGAAGATGAACGTTGATGCAAATATTCTTGATTCAATGCTATTAACAAGCTTTCCTTTTTGAGCAGATCTTGTCTGGAATGAGGCCGTTGGAATTGATTAGCGTTCAATGCACAGTACCGTTGCTTCTTCAATGCACGATCTGGCTTGGCTCATTCTGATTCTGCTTCGCTGCTGATGAACTATTTGATTCTGTATCAGAGTGTTTTACGCGCAGTTCTGTTCATCAAGCTTCAGCATGTGCAAGCGTTGATCATCTGATCTTGACGTTCTGATTCAGCAACTTCTGATGCTGGTGTATGAAAACATATTCTGATGCTGAGAATGTGATCTTGCTTATTTTAATCAGCATATCTGCAAATCAGAGCATAGTAATTTTAGGCAGCATATAATTCAATCATGAAATATTTAACTACTATATCTTTTCACTTTGTTATCATCAAAACTTAAATATAGGGTACTAGATTCAAACATTGTTCTAACAATCTCCCCCTTTTTGATGATGACAAAAACTGGATATTTTAAATGAAAAATAACGTGAAAAGTTATCAGAGCTATGTATCAGAATAAGAAGTACGGAGAATTCAGAGTTTAAGAGATACTCCCCCTGAGTTTGTTACTTCCCTTTGATATGCGTGTTCTTCAGAGTCAGATCTTTTTCTATCTTTGAGCATCAGATTATAGGTCTTTGACTTATCAGAAAGCAGAGCTTCAGAGCTTTTCCTGTCAGAGCTTTACTTAGGATCAGAGTGTTAGGACAATCAGAGCTTCATATATCAGAACTTCATATTTGATCAGAGCAACATGAGCTTCTAGTTCTTAGTCTTCATAGTGTTCGGAGCTTCCTTGTGCCTGTAGACTTAACAACAAAACAGAAAAACATTTCAAGTAATAGAGTTAGAATGTTTGAGAGTTTCTGTCTAGTTAGCCGTTATTGATTTTAAATATCATTCTTGTTCTCCCCCTTTTTGTCAGCAATCAAAAAGTGTTAGTGATGTGCTAAAACAATTTAGATCAGAAAAACAAGTTATATTAAAATAGTTCAGAGCAAAAGAACATTACACACACATAGTCAAAACATAGTCAAAACATAGTCAAAAGTACATCAGAAAATGAAGAAAATATAGAGAATGTCATGCATGAAAAAAAATTTCAAGGTTGTGGGGGCATGCGGATGATTTGAAAAAAAAATTTTAAGAAGATAACTCAGAAATATGCAGAGAATACTTAAGAGATTATGAGAAAGCGTAAAGAATAAGATTGAAGAATAATGTGCTTAAATAAAGATTTCAAAAATTATTTTGAAAAATTAAACGTTTTTAAGAGAGAGAAAAAAAATGATTGCCATTAACAAGCGTGATTACTTTTGCATTAAATGCTTGCTGATTTTGGGGGATTTGAGAAAGATACTTAAAAACGGTTACCAGACATGTGTCTCAATGCACCCAATCAGCGCTTTCCTTTCTCAGAAGCGTGCACGCGTTCTGCTTCAGGGATTTGCTGATGATTGGATGACACTTGTTTGATGTAGTGATCAGCACGTCTGTATTTGAGATTAGACTCTCAGATCTTTAGACTTGCATCTGATACAATCTGCATGTTCTATCTTTCTGAAAGAAGATTGATCAGAAGTTCACAGTGATATAACTACATTCTGAAGATAAATACATGGAATTAAAACATTTTCATTCTGGGCATACTTTCATGCTGAGATGTTTCAGAATGAAATTAAACCTATCTTCTGAAAGGGGTTTAGTAAAGATATCAGCCCATTGATGGTCTGTATCTATAAATTTCAAGTTTAAAATACCTTTCTGAATATAGTCCCTAATGAAATGATGTTTTATTTCTATATGCTTAGCTCTAGAATGTAAAATAGGATTCTTACTTAAGCAAATAGCAGAAGTATTATCACAAAGAATAGGAATGTTACTCTCAAAAATCTGGAAGTCTTCAAGCTGACTTTTCATCCAGAGCATCTGTGTGCTGCATCCAGCTGCTGCTATGTACTCAGCTTCTGCTGTTGACAGAGAAATAGTTGATTGCCTTTTGCTGGACCACGAGATCAGATTTTCTCCCAGAAACTGGCAGCTTCCAGAAGTACTTTTGCGTTCCACTTTGTCTCCAGCAAAATCAGCATCACAGTAGCCTACTAAGCTGTAATCACTAGATTTTCTATAAAACAAACCCAGATTAGTAGTACCTTTCAGATACTTGAAAATTCGCTTAACAGCTGTTAAGTGAGATTCTCTAGGATCTGATTGGAATCTAGCACAAATACATACGCTGAATAAAATATCAGGTCTTGAAGCAGTCAGATAAAGGAGAGAACCAATCATACCTCTGTAGACTTTCTGTTCTACGCTTTTGCTTACCTCTTCTCTTTCCAGAATGCACGTGGGATGCATTGGAATCTTTGATGGCTTACATTCTGAGAGGTCAAATTTCTTCAGAAGATCTCTGATGTATTTGCTCTGATGAATGTAAGTTCCCTCTGGAGTTTGATTGATCTGAATTCCTAGAAAGAATTTCAGTTCCCCCATGAGGCTCATCTCAAATTCTGCCTGCATACACTTAGCAAATTTTCTTCCAAGAGAAGGATTAGTAGAACCAAAGATTATATCATCAACATAAATTTGACAGACTAAAATGTCACTCTTAACTGTTTTACAGAATAGAGTAGTGTCCACTTTCCCTCTGGTGAATTCATTTTCAAGCAGAAAGTTACTTAGCCTTTCATACCAAGCTCTGGGAGCTTGTTTCAGACCATACAGTGACTTTTTCAGTTTGAAAACATGTTCTGGATGTTTTGTATTTTCAAAACCTGGGGGTTGGTGAACATAAACTTCTTCTTCTATATAACCATTTAAGAATGCACTTTTGACATCCATCTGATACAGAGTGATGCCTCTATTAACAGCAAATGAGATTAAGAGTCTGATAGATTCTAACCTGGCGACTGGGGCAAAGGTTTCTGTATAGTCTATCCCCTCTTGCTGACTATAACCTTGTGCAACCAGTCGTGCCTTGTTTCTGACGACTTCACCTTGTTCATTGAGCTTGTTTCTGAACACCCATCTTGTTCCAATGACGTTGAATCCTTTTGGTCTTGGAACGAGATCCCATACGTCGTTTCTGGTGAATTGATTCAGCTCTTCTTGCATTGCCAGAATCCAGTCATTATCCAGAAGTGCTTCATCAATAGAAGAAGGTTCAATCAGAGACACAAGTCCCATAAGAGTTTCTTCAGAGTTTCTGAAGCTTGCTCTTGTTCTGATTGGATCTTCCTTTCTTCCTAGAATAGTCTCTTCTGGGTGATCCAAACTGCTTCTGGGTACTCTCTTCTGAG
The DNA here is from genome assembly GCA_948472305.1 of Vicia faba. NCBI lineage: Eukaryota > Viridiplantae > Streptophyta > Magnoliopsida > Fabales > Fabaceae > Vicia > Vicia faba. Next base: position 1,473,044,777 of record OX451739.1, on the reverse strand, counting down.
GTTGATCAGCAGCAGATGAAGGATTTCTAGCATTGCTTCTTTCAGACGTTGAAGGAATGTCTGTGTTGAGAGCTTCTGATGACTTGTCTTCAGAACCTGCAAATTCAATTTCTATACCTGCAAGATTTTCATTCTGCTTTGACTTTTCAGAGTCAAGCTTGTCATCAAAACGAACACTGATTGATTCTTCCACAATCTGTGTTTCTGTATTGTATACTCTGTACCCTCTTGAGCGTTCAGAGTATCCTAACATAATACACTTCTGTGCCTTAGAATCAAACTTGTTCAAATAATTCTTAGTGTTTAACATATAGCAAGTACATCCAAATGGATGAAAATACGAAATGTTGGGCTTTCTGTTCTTCCACAATTCATATGGAGTCTTTTCCAGAATAGGTCTTATTGAGATTCTATTCTGAATGTAGCACGCTGTGTTTATTGCCTCTGCCCAGAAAGTCTTAGCAACGTTTGTCTCGTTGATCATGGTTCTGGCCATTTCTTGCAATGTTCTGTTCTTTCGTTCTACAACTCCATTTTGTTGGGGAGTTCTAGGACAAGAGAAATCATGCAGAATGCCTTTGTCATTAAAGAATGACTCAAAATCTTTATTTTCAAATTCCCCACCATGATCACTTCTGACTTTAACGATTCTAAGATCTTTTTCATTCTGAACTTGGTTACAGAAGGTAACAAACACAGAGTGTGACTCGTCCTTGTGTCTTAAGAACTTTACCCATGTCCATCTGCTATAGTCATCTACGATTACTAACCCATACTTCTTGCCACTGACAGAAGCAGTCTTAACTGGTCCAAATAAGTCAATGTGCAGAAGTTCTAATGGCTTAGAGGTAGAAACAACATTTTTGGATTTAAAAGAAGGTTTTGCAAATTTGCCTTTCTGACATGCTTCACACAGAGCATCTGAATTGAACTTCAAATTTGGAAGTCCTCTGACCAGATTGAGTTTGTTAATCTGAGATATTCTTCTCATACTAACATGCCCCAATCTTCTGTGCCAGATCCACTGCTCGTTGTTAACAGACAGAAGACATTTTACGTTCTGACTCTTTAGTTCAGAAAGTTTGATTTTGTAAATGTTGTTTTTCCTCTTACCATTAAATAGGATAGTCCCATCTTTCTGACTAACAGCTTTATATGATTTTTGATTAAAGATTATATCATAACCGTTATCACTTAATTGACTTATGGATAACAGGTTATGCATCAATCCATCTACAAGCAGAACATTATTAATAGAGGGAAGATTTCCGTTACCTACAGTTCCAGAGCCAATTATCTTTCCCTTCTGATTGCCTCCAAAGCCAACGTGGCCTCCAAGCTTAAGTTCCAGGCTTTGGAACATATGCCTTCTTCCCGTCATGTGTCGTGAGCAGCCAGAGTCCAGGTACCATGACTGGTGTTTCTGACTTGCTGCTAAAGATATCTGCAACATGTATTATTTTATCCTTAGGTACCCAGATCTTCTTGGGTCCTGATTTGTTAGTTTTACCAAAACTCTGGTTGAATTTTGGTTTCACAAAGTGATTACTACTAGTATATTTGATGTCATGTGTGTGACCATACACAAAGTGTGAATTTAGAGGAGTGTGTTTAATAACTAAATCCATGACATTCTTAGGTGTAGGAACCTTACCTTGGTATCCTATTCCTTTCCTGCCGTTTCTGCTAACTCCATAGATCATTGAAGCCATTCTGCTTCTATCTATGCTTTTAGCAAGGAACTTCTGGAAGCTATGATCATACTCCTTGATGATCTCATCAGCGTTGCTGGGAGTTTCAGAAATTGGTACCTTCTGAGAGTTTTGTAAAGATTTTTCTAATTTTAAAATTTTATCTCTCAGCTCAGAGTTTTCCAATTTGAGACTCTCAGACTTATTAGAGTCAGATTCAAGAGTCCTTTTCAGGTCTCTGAATTTAGCTCTAATCTGCTGATAACGTTCCAGAATTTCATTGAGGCTTTCAGCAAGTTCAGCCTTTGTAAAATTAACAGCGAAGTTAGGAAATACCTCTTCTGTGTCTGATTCTGAGTCTGAGTCAGAAGCTTCACTGTCATCTGGAATGCTAGCCATGAGCGCTATGTTCGCCCTTTCATCATCTGATTCTGAGTCAGCTTCAGACGAGTCAGAGTCATCCCATGTGGCCATGAGACTTTTCTTCTTCTCTCTTCCAAACTTCTTTTTGGGCTTTTCCCTCTGAAGCTTTGGACAGTCACTCTTGTAGTGTCCTTGCTCATTGCACTCGTAGCAGATGATGTCTTTTGTATTTGGCTTCTTGCTACCAGAGGAGCCTTCAGATCTTCTGTATCCAGAGGAAGAATCTATCCTTCTGTATCTTGAAGAGGACTCGTTCTGATCAGATCTTCTGGGATTCCTGAACTTCCTTTGTCTTTGCTTCCACAGTTGATTTACTCTTCTGGAGAGAAGGGAAAGCTCGTCTTCTTCTGATGAGGATCCATCAGATGTTTCTTCAACTGCCTGCAAAACTTTAGATTCAGATTTTCTGTTAGATTTTAAAGCTATAGGCTTACCTTGCTTCTGAGGCTCGTCAGCTTCCAGCTCTATCTCATGACTTCTGAGGGAGCTTATAAGTTCCTCCAGAGTGATTTTGTTGAGATCTTTCGCCAGCTTCAGAGCAGTAACCATAGGCCTCCACTGCTTGGGTAAACTTCTGATTATTTTCTTGACATGGTCAGCAGTAGAGTATCCTTTGTCCAGAACTTTGAGACCAGCTACCAGAATCTGGAATCTAGAGAACATAGTTTCAATGGATTCAGATTCTTCCATTTTAAACGCCTCATACTTCTGAATGAGCGCCAGAGCTTTTGTTTCTTTGACTTGAACGTTGCCCTCATGCGTCATTCTGAGAGAATCAAAGATGTTCTTAGCTGTGTCTCTGTTGGAGATCTTCTCATACTCAGTATATGAGATGGCACTGAGGAGGATGGTTCTGGCCTTATGGTGATTCTTGAAATCACGCTTTTGTTGATCAGTCATTGATTTTCTTTCAATCTTCTGACCAGTTGCATTCACAGGGTGCGTGTATCCATCTGTCACCATATCCCACATATCAGCATCATGTGCTAGAAAGAAGCTTTCAATTCTGTCTTTCCAGTAGTCAAAGTTTTCTCCATCAAAGACTGGAGGTTTGCCGCTGAATCTGTCTCTATCCTCATTGTTGTCATTGCTGAAATGAGAGTTGTTTCCTGCCATTGTGTTTTTCTGACGCTGGATCTTGTACTGACACGGTTAAGTGTTTTAGCTTAGAACCAGGCGCTCTGATACCAATTGAAGGGGTGAAAAACACAAGAAGGGGGGGTTGAATTGTAAAACTGGAATCTTAAAGCAAATGACAAGGTATTTTTATCCTGGTTCGTTTGATCTCAAACTACTCCAGTCCACCCGTCAAGGTGATTTTGCCTCTCTCCAACGAGGTCTTAATTCACTATATTCAACTGAATACAAATCTGCTTTAGCAACTGCTAAAACCTTCTTGATTCAAACCACAATCCGGTTTGTCAAGGCAACACTTTCTTACAAAGGTATAAGCAAATGTGTGTGAATGTTTTCTACAAAAACTATATCACAACTGTGATGTTTACACAAATGAAGCTTAGAAACTTAGAATGCTAAACGCTAATGGAGTATCAGAGTTTGTTGGTTTAGCAAAACTGGTAGATGAAGATTATGTTCAGCTTTGTGCGTGTAGAGAGTTTTGAAGCATTAGCCATGATAATCTTCGAAGCTTGGTTTATATAGCACTTGAGAAGATGAACGTTGATGCAAATATTCTTGATTCAATGCTATTAACAAGCTTTCCTTTTTGAGCAGATCTTGTCTGGAATGAGGCCGTTGGAATTGATTAGCGTTCAATGCACAGTACCGTTGCTTCTTCAATGCACGATCTGGCTTGGCTCATTCTGATTCTGCTTCGCTGCTGATGAACTATTTGATTCTGTATCAGAGTGTTTTACGCGCAGTTCTGTTCATCAAGCTTCAGCATGTGCAAGCGTTGATCATCTGATCTTGACGTTCTGATTCAGCAACTTCTGATGCTGGTGTATGAAAACATATTCTGATGCTGAGAATGTGATCTTGCTTATTTTAATCAGCATATCTGCAAATCAGAGCATAGTAATTTTAGGCAGCATATAATTCAATCATGAAATATTTAACTACTATATCTTTTCACTTTGTTATCATCAAAACTTAAATATAGGGTACTAGATTCAAACATTGTTCTAACATGTTCATCAAGAAATCAAAAATTACAAATTAGGGTTTTAAATGAAGAAATTTCATAACTTAGAAATTTTCTAAGTTATGAAATTTCCTAATTTTTTCCTAACTTTGTCCCATTTGTTTCATCAAGATACATTTGGATTCAAACAAAACTCAAGACATGAAAGTTGTATTCCATGGCAAAATCTACAACTTTGATTCACAAAGTTTTCTCAAAAGAATCTTGTAGCTCAAGTTATTATTTTTGGAACAAAGGGTGCAAAACATTCTTAACTTAGAAATTTTTTGACCTATTTTAGGCAGGATTTTTGCCTAACTTCATGGCCACTTTTCACATTCTTCCACTTGGAATTTCAACTTGCATCACAAAGATGGATTGTAGTACACATTCCAAGCTTTCCAAATTGTCCAAGAAATTCTCAAACACCCTTGTGGTTAGGGAGAATCGAATTGGCAAAGTTGGGCAAAAGTCACTTTTGTTCTTGACCAAGGCATGTTCATAACATGGGCATTTTTGAAATCAGCTTGTACAAGCTAGATTACAGGTCTCTAATCCTTCTCACACTCAATAATTAAATGCATATCCTTTGTGTTAGAGTGTTATTTTGTGCATTTGGACAATACACACAAAATTAAGCCATATATGGAAAAAGCAAGTTATCCATTCTTGTAAAGCATGGCTTTATGTCAAAACACAAATCAAAGAAGTACAAAGCATATCTTTTGGGCACAAGTTTATGGACTAATCCCACTGATCAAGGAGAGATTATGCATCATGCTTGAGGGACCTGCCTTGGCCTACAACCTAACTTGGCAACTTTTGCTTAAGATAGAAGAAATCTTGCAAACACAGACCAACATTCATCTCCTGTCAACACAAGCCTAAAAAAACTTCTTGAACACTTTCAAAACATCATAACAGACCTAAGGCACGACCTAACCACCTTGAATATCTCCCCAAACATCAAAACACCATTTTGCTGCATAAAACAGGGCATCCCTGCAGATTGAGTTGCACAACTCAGTTTGCTCGTGCGTTTTGGCCAAAGCTGGTTCATACACACTCCCTACCATCCATTGAAACTATCTCAAGCCCTAGCTACAGACTGTAACACCTCTAACCCAGTTCACCATTTTCATTTTTTCAGTTGTGCAGGTTGAGTTACATAGCTCGTTTCAGTTAGTTTCAAAGTTTCAAAGCAAGCTAGAGGTTGGAAGAGCATCCCTGAACTTCAAGCAAGCTGTACAAGTCCTCACATTGCATTGAAAGTACCTCCATTGCTGCACACGATTCCAGCTGAACAGGTAAAACTTTGGACTTCTATCTCTCAATCTAGGAAGAGTTAAGCTTAGGTTTATGAATGAAACATGCTCTACTCATGGCCCTGAAGCTACTTATATCCTCACTTTTCATTTATATTGTGTGTGTTAAGAGAATTTGGAACCTGAACATTAGAAAAAACTTAGGTCAGAAATTGGGGATGAAGAAATTCTCCCTCGTTTCTTAGAGTTAAGTCAAGTTTTTTATATGTCTGGATTCGTCTCTTGATGCTCTACATTTTTGGTGTTATGCGTTTTGCTTGAAAGTCCAGGAATCAGGAGCTAGGAAGCGCGCGTTTTTGTTGTTCAAACAAGTCTGGAGGTTGAAGATGACTGGCTTGGGCTGGGCCTGAGTCAGTCCTACTTTTTGCACCCTTTTTTTCAATTTGCACCCCCCCTGGCCCATTGCATGATATATTTGTCATTTTTGAGTTTTTCTTTTTGATTCTGATTTTATATTTTTATTCAAGCATGGAAAAACATTAAAAATATTTTTCTCACATTTTTTGCATTTTATTTGGTATTTATTTGTTTCATTTAGTTCTATATATATATATATATATATATATATATATATATATATATATATATATATATATATATATATATATATATATATATATATATATATATATATATATATATATATATATATATATATATATATATATATATATATATATATATATATATATATATATATATATATATATATATATATATATATATATATATATATATATATATATATATATATATATATATATATATATATATATATATATATATATATATATATATATATATATATATATATATATATATATACTCTTATTTAAAATACTAAAAATAATACAAATACATTTTATTTTCTGATTTTATTTTATTTTATCTTTTGAAAACATTTTCTAAAAAAATATACTTTTTTTTGTAAATAATAAATATTTTTATTTTTGTACATATTTAATATATTTAGTAAATAATATAAATACTTATCTATCTTTTATTAAATATTTAGGATAAATATAAAAATAATACTTTTTTATTTTTATTAATATTTGACCTCAAAAATCACTTTTTTACAATATACTTCTCTTTTATTTATTTTTTGTATATAATTAATAAATATTGCATATAATAAATAATAAATACTTTTTATTTAGCAAAATTAGGGTTTTGCCCTAAAAACACAAAATATCCAAAAATTGATTCTTTTATTTTTTATTTATATTTCACATAAAAAAATACTTTCCCATACATATAAAAACCATTTTTGTGCATAAGTACATTTTTGCATATTTATTTACTTAATTATTGTACAATTAATCTTTGTATATTCAATTTGGATGTAATAGCTTAGATTTTAATTTCTTGCTAAATATCCCCATTTGAACATTTGTACCCCCCATCCCATAATTGTGTTGTAATAATTTAGGATTTTAAATTCCACACTTTAAAGCTTTCTAAATATGCCATGATAGACTTAGGGTTTGTATGCAAATCAAAAATAACAAATAGCTTGACCTAATTCAAAGATAAAAAAGCATGAAAATGGACAACACCAATCACACTTGCATCCCTAGGGTTACTCCATTTGTTGCCTTCAATAATGGGTCATGTTGCATGTTGAGTTTCTTTGGCAAAACAAAACAATATCAAATGATCATAGTCCCTCGATGACACTTTCGAAAGTTGCCTAAAAATGATCATAGTCCCTTAAAAGAAAAGTTGCCAAAGACACTTGGCACCATTGCAATCATGGTCTAAACGATGACCCGCGCCCGTTCCGTTAACATCCTAACACAAGATTGTCCACCAAATACAATGGTGGAACAAAATTGTTAAAAGGGTTAAAACATAGAAAAAACCTTTGAGTAAATTTAGGGGTAGACAACTCTTAGTTACTTGATCAAACTTGCAAAAACACACTTGCCTACTTTTCAAAACCACCTTCCACAACACTTTCAAAACAACTTTTAAAAAAAACATTGAAAACTTTTCAAAAGATATACACCTTTGTATACATCCAAACATGGGTCATTACAAAGGTTGCCACAACAAATAGCCTCTTTTCAAAACATTTTCAAACCCACACACAAAGCACCATTTCAAACAATTGAAAACACAAGGCAAGTGATCTAAGCAAGTAACTAAGAGCCCATGGATAACCATAGATAGAAAGGGTGCTAATACCTTCCCTTTCTATAATCTACTCCCCGAACCCAAGAAAACATCTCAAAGGTTTTTGCTGTGCTTTTTTAACCTTTCCTTAGGATAAAATAAAAAGTCGGTGGCGACTCTTGCTCAACCGAAACATTTGCGAAAACAAACGCAAAACCTCAAGTCAGTTCTCCCACCGTATCACAATGTACAAGTAAAAATAGACAAGTTTTATGTACACATTCTATACAACATATATATTAATTACAAAACTCAATAACAAAGAAACTATCGCAATGCAAAATAATAAACACCAATCCCCAGCAACAACGCCATTTTGCTGCTGCGGTAGAGCGGCAAACAAAAAGTAAGTTATTAATTTACCGGGTGATATTTAGGTTATATCGTATTATGTCCACAGAGATTGATGTATTGAAATGTCATTCCAAAAATATATCGTTAATGAGTTTGGGGGTTGAATGGGTTGTATGGAAAAGGTATCAACAAAAAATAAATATAAACAAAAACTATAAAGGATAGACAACTTATCCGGTATGAATGTACACTACTCGTCATAAACTTAAATCTATCGATCAGTTGCACTCAACCTACTGTGCTCGTCAAAATCATCACGTGGTGTCCGTGATGATTTTGACGAGTACAGTAGGTTGAGTGCAACTGATAGATAGATTTAAGTTTGTGACGAATAGTGTACATTCATACTAGATAAGTTATCTATCCTTTATAGTTTTTGTTTACATTTATTTTTTGTTGATACCTTTTTCATACAACCCCCAAACTCATTAACGATAGATTTTTTGAACGACATTTCAATACACCAATATATGTGGGCACGATACGATATGACCTAAATATCACCCGGTAAATTAATAACTTATTTTTTGCTTGCCGCTCTACCATAACAACAAATGGTTAATTCACTTTCACCGACAACGACTCCATTTTGCTGATGCGGTAAAGCGTCAAGCAACAAAAGTTTTGGAAATATTTATCCAAGAATTTATCGTGTCCATAAAGATTGGTGTATTGAAATTTCGTTCGAAAAATCTATCGCTAATGAGTTTGAGGGTTGAATGGGTTATATGGAAAAGGTATCAACAAAAAATAAATGTATTCAAATACTATAAAGGATAAACAACTTATCTGATATGATTGTATAGTACTCGTCACAAACTTAAATCTTTCGATTAGTTTCACTCAAACTACTCTACTAGTCAAAATTATCACGGATATCACGAGATGTACCCACAACGAAGGTTATGTCTAACGCCAAGTCGCGAGACCAACCGTATTACTCTATCGGCAATGTCTTGCGCGCTATAATAATACAGAGGCATTAAGCTTTAGCACCCAAAGTGAATATTATCTTTAAATCTATCTCTAGAATATAGAAACTAATAGATATTCATCCCTAATCAAGATTTGTGAGGTATATGTCTATAACAATCCAAATCCAAACATAAAGCAAAAAGATCAAAGAAGACATCAAGATTGATTTATAAAGAGCTTTATACAACATCATGATCGACAAATATACATATGTTCAAAGTAAATATACAAAAAATACCCAACAAAAGAGAAATACAAAGAGGGGAGAAGAGATAAACCATAAATCTTCTGGTTTGTCAGCACCGGTCGAAGAGAAATCCACCTCCAATCATCCATAAGCAAGGCCCTAATGTTGTTTTTTAAGCCAATCTATCAAAAAATGAAGGTTTGATGAGTTGGGAACAAATACCCCAAAACATAACCTAAAAAGTGTGTATTTTGGCCCTTTTAACGCAATTCTGTCCAGGGGAGTGCGCTAAGCGGTACAATCCCGCTAAGCGCGCTCTACTGTCATGAGAAAAAAAACCAGCTTTTCTTTTCCGCCATAACTTGAGAACCGTAACTCCGATTTATGTCCGGTTCGAAGCATTGGAAAGCTTATTCAATTATATATCTAACAATGCCTAAATATAAACCAAATTGATGATTTATTATTATTTAATTTTTAGCCTTATTCGTTGACGAGTTGCTCAAAAGCGCGCGTTTGAAGCCGTGTCTTTGACACTTTATTGCTCATGCTCCAAATACGCATCAATACCTATAAAACAAATGGAAAACTATCAAACGGTACACAAATACACAAAAACTCAATTAAATACAATTTATACATAATTATACAAAAAGCGAGGAATTATTCAATGATATTAACAACAAAAAGTCGATAAGTGCAACAAAAAGTATATAAAAAAATAGCTACAATTTTCACTTATCAATGCCCCTCGGCACACACGTGTTATGATCACCTAAGCGTTTACTTGTGTGACTCACGGCACACAAGGCATGCCCCGCGCCACAATCTGTAACTTCATTGCATGGTTTTCTCCACGTCTGCAACGAAGCTCCTATATTCTCTCAACTACAACAACTGAGTCCAGATTATGCTCCACTCCATGATGACCACGTCCCTGATTATTTGGAGAAGCTGAGTCTTCCGATTGCCACACGACTCCTAAATCTTCTCCAACGAAAGTTACAAGTAGGCTATAAAAAGGAAGCAACCAGGAAGCAAAAAACACACACGTTTTTGTTCAATTATCTCATAGTTCAGAACCATTGTTTTAGAAATTTTAAGCAGATATTTCCTCACCTGAATTAGCAATAGTTTTTCACATCGGGGAGCTATTGCACGAGTATATTTTATTCGCATCCTTCAGACTTTGTTTTAGTTTATATTTTTCCTGTTTCAAGTTATTATTTTCCGCAAAGCAAATCCCACCGGCATATTGTGGAGGATTGCACTTGGCACTAGAAGTTTAACATAAATTTCACTTTCCTTTATTAATTACAGGTTCTTATTTCATTTATATATACTATTTTATACTTAATTATTATTATTATGTTATTGTTTGTTTACTGTAATTTTGTGTTGGTACTCAATAATATGTCTGGCTAAATTACTTAGAGTCCGGTATGTGAGAGCCGTCGTTTCTGACGGGACTCTGTAACAATGTTGGCTTGATAATTTAATTGGAAAAATTTGTTTTGGTCTTTGATTTTAAAATAAATTTAACTAGATTTGTCACGAGAGTGAGAAGTTACTTAACACGATTTTGTCACGAGAGGGAGAAATTAACTAAGGTTCGAGCCGACACTGCGAGAGCGTGGAGGTCGAACCAGATAGTAAAAACAGGACATCAATCTTAAAGAGGGCGAGAGTGCTTTAAGCATCAATTAAGACTTGTTCAATTTTACACATTCCTTAATTAAAATGGGCGAGCGAGAGTGTGAGGTTCAGTCTTTAAATTGATATTTTCTACTAAAGACATTTTTAATATCAGTATAAGTCAATGAGTTACAAAGCCCCTGAGGTACGCGGGATACACATTCCGGTCTCTCTTTTCTTATATATTTCTTTAATCTTATTTTATTTCAGTTATTGTTCTTCGTTTCCCCTAAATCAATTATTCTTTAGCCTTATCTTTACAAAGCGACAATAGATTACAGTAGGTTGATATTGGCCTATGTGGGTTCAATAATATTTTATATTACTTAGATATTTCCGTGCACTTGCGAACACATCATCGTTGCACAAGAGAGGATTAGGGCATGAGAGGATTATGGCAATAGAGAATGATCTTTGCGCAAGAGAGGGTCTGAGTTTACAGTATTTTCAGAAATTAATAATACTTAAAAATAATTAAATAATAGGCTTAAAACATGTGGACAAAGGTCATTTGAACAATCCAGCATTCCTATGTGTCACATATGTATTTCTGGAGGGGGGCTAAAGAAATGCCAAAAAATAGTATGTTTGGGGACTAAAATGCTGAATTTTGAAAACAGGGGCTCAAAAGTTCAGAAAAATGTAAATGGGGGGGATCAAAACTGCAATTAAGCCTAATTGTAAATTATGATTGGTGCAATATTACCCTACTAACAATTTATATTGAATAGATAGACAAATTGATTCTTAAAATTATATGTATTAAATGGTCCATCCATCAACTTTTATAGCTAGAGTTTATTATATGATACATTAATTAAGAGAATTACTGCTCAAATTCTAAATGTTGGAGAAACCACATAAGGAAATTTGAAAATGACTTTCAAAATTTGAAAGTGTATTTTTGAACGAATCTTTTCACACCAAACCAAGTTTTAAGTGAGTTCCACCATCTTTTGTTTTTTTTAAAATTTAGTCTGGAGATGTATTTTTGGATTCATCCAATACGCTCTCCATGCATTTCTAACTGAGGCACATTCACTTTAAGATAAACTAATAAAATACTTGTGCTATCGCACGAGTTCCGTCTGAATTCATATTACACATCGTGATATCTCATTTGTCGGCTTTGATATTTGTTTTAAAAATCATAAACATTCACAGAATTATAAATAGACTAATAATATTTCGAAAGTGCATTTACATAATGTTTTTTAACTATGAGAAGAATGATAATGACCGAAATGCAGTCGAGTCCAACATTCAAAAAAATGCATTGATCGTTTAAACTACCAATAAAATATATTTTTCAGTCAAATAACATATCTAAATGACCTATTACATAATTTAATGTTCAATTTCTACAAATATAAAGAGAAATAAAAAATGTATAGAGAAATAAAAAACTTATCAAATGTGAATTTGATGTTGAACTCTCTGATCGATTGGATGTTGATGGTAGAAACTTGGACGTGAGTGGAATGAGTTTGAGAGTTGAGAGAGTTTGAGAGTTTGTGAGTTGAGAGAGTACAAATGAAATGGGGAAGGATACGGAAATCTGACCGCATTTCCAAAATCCATAAATATATCAGAGTGATTCCAATTTCCAAAATGCAAAATCCACAATTAAGGTTATGTTTCAAAGATGCATAAATTTACCAAATGTCATAATAAAGCATAAATAGATATTTGTTGTAAAATCATACCAAAGATGAAACATACCAATCATCAAAAGTCTATATTTGAATCAATATAATTTATTAGCCCAACTTCAGTTATCATACTGAATCACCAAATTTACTAAAAGGAAGTATCAATAACAAACAAATTGAAAGCAAAAACATTTACAGCGGAGATTAAAACAACATAAAATTGTAAATAAAAGAAAAAAGGAAAAGTCATTTACCAACTAACATAGTGCTTGGAAGACCTCATTAAATACAACATTAATAGTAGTGAAACATGATGCATTATCCTTGTTGTGTATTAAGATTTTAAAACCACTCTTGCTATTAACTCTTGAAATTGCTACATAAAATTGGCCTTGACTAAAAATAGGAGTAGGAAAATATAATCCTACACTATCAAGTAATTGACCTTAGAATTTATTAATTGTCATTACGTATGCGACAATGATTGGAAATTGTCTCCTAATCAACTTGAATGGTCATGGTAATTCCAAAGGTGACATAAAATGTAAATTATGTTACCAATGCTCTTTCCAGACATAATTTTGTTCTCAATAACGTGATTTGCTAACCTCGTCACGATTAATCTTGTTTCATTACATAATCCTTCGGTATGATCCAAATTTCTCATTAGCATAATGGAGGTTCCAATTTTCAGTTTGATCTTGTGGTTTGGTAGACATGATGTTCTTAAAGAATTAAAAAATTCTAGAGTTAGAACTTCATAAGCTTGATTATAATTGACTTCTATTCTATCAATTGAATCAAAACTCAAATATTCTCTTTATTCTCCTTCAAAATAGTATAAAGTTAAAACATTAAAACATTAGTAACAAAATATGATTACAAAATTGTTATATGCATAAATTAATGTAACTTAACGCTATTGTACTTGAAATCAAGTCTAATACATAATGATTGATTTTGTCCACTACTTCAATTGTTGAAGCAAGAATAACTTGATATTGTAAGAATTCTTCAATTTTGTAATTTTCAAACAGATTGGGATATGTGCTCTCAAAAATTGGCTTTATAGGATCCTCAAAACTTGATATTAAAAGTTCTTTAGAAACTTCCTATATCTACCAAACCATCATTTAGTTCACATTTTAAAATCCTCACATTTTAAATTTTTGCACGCAATTGTAAAGATTAATCACTCGAGATAGAGAGGTCTATAATAAACGAAAGAACTCTATCTCAAAAAAATTTAACACCGTTTCATGTCCAAAACTGATTTCAAATCTTAGAGCTTATACTTTTAGTTAAGTTGGAAGAAATTCCTTTGAATAAGTATACTTGAATAAATATAAATGGCAAACTACTTCTTTTGCATGTCAAATTAAAAAAAAAATGTAATTAGACATTTAGTAGGAAATATTTAAAATGTGAAAATTGTAAAAAATTTAACTAAATAAACTTTTTTATTTTTAAAGTTTAAATATACATTATACTTTTCAATGATTTTTTATATTTTAAAACAACAACAAACAATATTTTGAATTTTGTTTTTAATGTTAATAACAATACCACTCTCAATATAATTAACCAAATAAGTATGTAACCATTCAACTTCCATATAATTTTACATTCTATTAATAATATTTATTATGGAGAAATTTTTTTGTGCTGTTGCTGTTGACACAGATAATATCTGAAATAATTTTATAGTCTCCACTAAATTTGTTGCCCTAAATTTGTTCCATCTTTCTCAATCTTTTCAAACACAAAAATCATAAAAGAGAATAACAAAACTATACTGAATAATATGAGTTCTATTTAGTATCTACACCTTAATTTACTTAATTTTATTCAAGCCTCATCCACTAAAAGTATTTTCTTGTTGCTTCCACCTTTCTAATCCATTTTTTATAAAAAAAAATCTATTCTTTAAAAATTTATCGTGATATCGTAAATTTTGACCCGACACTCCATAGACTTATGTATTTACCATATTAATACTATAAAATATTAAACTTTGTTTTCATAAAATTATTGGAACATTTTGAATTTTTTAAAAAACTCTGGCGATTATCGAATTTTTCAAACAGACTACTAGATTTGAGCAGTAAGTATCAAAGTTTTTTGTTTGTACTGAATTTTTAGTTAAAAATAATGTATTTTTCCTGAAATTTTTAAAATATTCGATAAAACATATATTTTGAATTTTTATCGTTTTTTTTTAGAAAAACTCGATAGAAATGCATATATTTTTTCGGATCTTTTTGAAAAATTAGGAAAAGATGCATATATTTTTTCAGATATTTTTGAAAGCTCTGATAAAAGTGTATCTATTGTATCTGTTTTTCTAAAATAATCAGTAAAAATGCGATATAATGTATGGTTTGTACTGGATTTTTCAAAAAATTCGAAAAAATATATGCATTTTTATCAAATTTTTCTAAAAATCAAATAATCATGGTTTTTACCGGATTTTTCAAAAAATCCGATAAATTTAATATTTTTGTATTATTCTTTCATTGAGGATAGAGGATCAGATGACATGATTGCTTCTCGGTAGCATGATAGAGTTGAAACTGCTGCAGCGAAGGCCTATGCGAGGAGATATGATGTAGATGGCTCGTATATTCGACTGGGGAGAGTAGTCTCGATCGGTTCTCATAGGAACCAGATGGCCGAGCAGTTTCGTGTATCCCACAGTACTCGACGTAGATGAACTATATATGCTTTTAGATGGACCAAAGATCTTGATGATGAGCCTGTTACTGATGACATCCAGCTGGTGGTGGAGATAAATGTGCCACATCCTTCTAAAATGACAAAGGTGTCCCATCCTTTTGAGGTGAAGGCTCAGACTAATACAGAGCTTACTCTGTAGACGGCTACTGAGGCGCCTTCTACAAATGGTATAGAGGTTACTCCTCCAGTTGATACAAAGGTCAATGCTTTGACTTCGATAGAGCCATCTTTACGCACAAACGAAGGGTTTCCTGAAGGGCTCAGTGACTGTTCCATGCTCATTGGATATGTCAATCACGTGGCGTTCAAATTATGGGAGAGTGATATGTATATGATATGACAATGATATGGCTTTATTTATTATTCATACATTGAAAATAACTGATTCTTTTGACTTTGTTTGTTATAAGATTGACTATCACTAAAGGTGCCTACCTATAGGGGGAAGCAGAAGAAGTTCTTAGATGTCCCGATCCTAAAGGAGGTCAATGCGGTTGTTGATGATTGCAGTCTTCTTTCACTGGTGGACTATTTGTTTCCATGCTCGACGATCATCTAGACAACCTTTGTTGAGCGATGGCATAAGAAGATATCTTTCTTCCATCTTCCATTTGATAAGATGATGATTACCTTGGATGATGTGTCCTCTTTGTTCCATCTTTGTATGACAGGTAGTTTCTTTACTGATCCTGTCATTAGCTAGGAAGTTTCACGTATTACTGTTGTACAAATTTTGGGGGTTACTGAGGATCAGGTGATAGAGGAGTTTAGGACTAATCGGGATGTTCACTTTTTCCTATCTTGGCTCTAGAATAAGTATAAAGATCTTGTGCATTAGGTTATGAATGAGGAAGCTGCTAGGGTATACATGCTACATCTTGTATATGTACTATCTTAGCAGACGAGTCTCAAGTATATATCGATGTGTAGTGCATGTGGATATTTAGTCGCCTTGAACATGTCGGTTGGGCATGTGGTGTGCGACATTGCCTACTTAGTCACGTTATTATCTCGACCCGTGTGTTTAGAGATCGTGTAGTAGAGGTTCATATTTCTGTGCGGTGTGTGGATGGGTACTTGAAGTTGTACCTTATTGTATAACACCCTTGCATCATTCCACCTAGGCATTATGGAGATGATGTTGGACCTTCTCATGCAGGGGGGCTTATAATGATGTGTTTCCGCCTCCACCGCCTCCATATGGCGCAAATGATGCTTAACGTCTGTAGATGATAACAATCATTATGGATAATCTCATGGATTTGGTGAACCCAAATGATCAGGTTTATAGTTTGGCATCTATGCTTCACAGTTAACCTGTGGGGGACCTATTTATACCTTATTATCATTTTTTATATTATTTGTATATTATGTGTAGTATTACTTAGATATTTGCACAACAAAATTATTAGATAATATTTTGGAACTTCTATTATTACATGATGAACATAAGTTAACCTTTGACAACAGTTACATAACTTAGACAAACAATTACGTAACTTAACAAAATAAAAACAAATAAGAAAACCTAAACACTACCAAATGATTTGGGACGTTTCAACATATTGAATATGTCGTCGATAGATCTAGTAATTATCCTATTAAACTCCATCAATCCCTTAATTAACCTACTGTTAGCTCCTAAATTCGACACCTTTGTTTTGATTGATGTCAGCCATTAAAAGCTGAAAGATGCTTTCGACTGGCTAAGCCTGTCGAAGTGCCTGTCGAAAGATGGCGAAATACTTAGAAGATTTCTTCCAAGGAAGAAGGCTGGTTGCCTTCGACGTCGAAGGAGTTTTCGTCGAAGATGTCTCTTGATGAAGGTGTTCGATGGTCCAGAGTGGAAGCAGTTTGAAATTCGAAGCTTTGGAGGGAAAACGGTTTCCAGCAGTTACTACGTGCAAACGTGCAAGGATCTGGAGTGTCGAGCATGGAGAACGTGCCAAGTGGCTTAATCTCGAAGCAGTGTAACTGCCCGACGGTTACTTGGAATGTTTTAGTATAAATAGGAGTAGACGTGTAGTTTCTCGCGTGTGTTCACTATTCCATACAAAGTCACTCATTTAGATTCAAGTACCCAGCGTGTGAGAAAGAATTGTTGAGAAATGTATGTGTGAAACACCAATTTTATCAATTAAAGTCATTTACTTTCCCAGAATTTTACTTGCTTTTCTCTTTACATTTCCTGTCGAACCTTTACTTTAAAGCCTTGTTTATTTTACCAAGCCTTTCCTTTATGCAATTTACTTGAAACCTTTTATTTAAAGCCTTATCCAACTTAATCCAACTTCAAAATCAACCTATGTCCATAGGATCAATCTGATCGATCCTGCGAGTAACCAAATAAGTAACCATTTGGAAGATCAGCGGTTGTTTACCAAAACCCTAGGTAAACAAATTGGCACACCTGGTGGGACTGTGTGTTGATTGTTGAAAATAATCTCATCTTTTCGAGTTGTATGTTATTGAGAAGTGGTAGAATATACACCAACGATAACAATACTGCCAGAAGAAGGGAAGAGATGGCGAATCCGCCAAATAATAACGAAATCCCACAAACGAGTGTGGGAGCAACGGTTAGTATGACCGTAAGTGAAGCGACAAACGTTGGTTCGATACCAGCAGTGTCGGTCACAACCACGGGGCCAATAACTTCGGTAACAGGCCCCAGAATACCTTTGGGAACTCCCCCACCAAGGGGAAATATAGGCGTAAGGCCTGTGGTTCCCCCAGGATTCATTCCATTCTATGGCATGCCAACTTCTGAAGTGGCAAGCCTGACGAATGCTGCGTCCACTTTTTCAGACCCTTTCGTGAGTGCTTCTTCGCCACTCCAAGGTTCTGGAATAGGCATGGCGAATAGAAGTAGGACCCAACTCTTAGGAGGAACGTCCCAAGTAGCCCATGGCCTTACAAATGCCTCGACAGCAGTCTTGAGGCAACAAATGGACGAAAGCAACCATGATATGGTGCAAATGTTGGCACAGACTTTGAGTACAGTGCTAAACCCTCTAATACAAAACACTACTCAATCGAATCAGCAAGTTACAACGCAAATGACGCGTTTGGCTGACTTCTTTGGAGTACCCCCACCTATTCGACAGCCCCAAAGGGCGCAAATAAGGGGAAATCAGGGGATATTTGTAGAGGAAGAAACCACCATTAACCAGGCTCAACAGCCTGTCGAACAACCTGTCGAAGAACCTAGGGTAATAGCCCCAGAGGTAAGGTTAGTTAACAGAAACCAAAATGCTGACGAAGTGGTTCAGCATATCCAATACCAAAACATGGGTTTGGAAAACAATCTGGCAACCATGATCGAAAGGATCATGACTCAGAATGGGATGAACATGGGCTTTCGAAGGCCCAACTTTACATCTCCATTGTCAGAATACGTGTTGCAAACGGACTTACCTCCTAGATGCAAAGTCCCCAAATTTACTAAGTTCTCTGGGGACACGACAGAATCTACTGTCGAGCATGTGGCGAGATACTTGATCGAAGCAGGAGACATTTCGAATAACGAAAACCTAAGGATCAAGTACTTCCCAAGTTCTTTAACCAAGAACGCTTTTACTTGGTTTACAACTCTCCCCCCCAATTCGATCCATCATTGGACTCAGTTGGAAAGATTGTTCCATGAACAATTCTACATGGGGCAAACCAAGATAAGCCTGAAAGAACTGGCCAGTGTGAAAAGACGTTTCACTGAACCTATAGACGAATATTTGAATAGGTTTAGGTTGCTCAAGGCGAGATGTTTTACACAAGTGCCAGAACATGAGTTGGTCGAAATAGCCGCAGGCGGTTTAGATTATTCCATTAGGAAGAAGCTAGACACCCAGTACCTTAGAGACATGGCCCAACTGGCCGATAGAGTTCGACAGGTCGAACGCCTCAAAGCTGAAAAAGCTAAGGCAACGAAAACTCACAAGAGAGAGAGAATAGCGTACGTTGAGATGGATGACGAAGATCTAGAATACTTCGACGATACTTTAACTGTCGAAGAAGGAGAAGTCGATTTAGCAGAACTAAAACAAGGGCCACCATACTTTTGTAAACAGTTAGTCCCCTCAAATGGGAAAAATCCCATTGGTCCAGACAGGACCAACGATAAGTTCCCAAAAAAGACTTATAGTTTTGACATCACAAAATGTGATGAAATATTCGACTTGCTAGTTAAAGATGGCCAAATGATAGTACCCCCTGGGGTAAAAGTGCCTCCTCTTGATCAAAGAAAGAAGAGAGGTTTTTGCAAATATCATAATTTTTTGGGCCATAAAACTTCTCAATGTTTTCTTTTCAGGAATCTTGTGCAAGACGCTATTGAGGAAGGGAGATTAAAGTTTGCTGACAAATCCCCCATGGCTGTCGACTCAAATCCACTGAAGGCTGAAGCCCACTATGCAGAACCCTCTGAGGTGAACATGATAGAGGCGACCAGGATCCAGTCGAAGAAGCCAGGAATTACTATGGTCGAAGTCTCAAAGGACCACATCAACATGCCAATCTTTGGCAGTTTTTCTGGAAATTTATCCAGGAAGACAATTGAGGCTGTCCAGGAAGCGGTCGAAGGCCCGAAGTCGAAGACTGCTGAAGCACAAAAAACTGGACCAAAGCCCAGTTCCCACTTGGCCACTGTTCAAGGCCAGACGGAGAATCTGGAGACACAAATGAAGCAGTTAACTCTTGCTAGCAAAGATACAATGAATATCAATATGGTTGAACTTTCTGACCCTAAAGCATCAGAAGAGGCCATAAGGCAAGAGCAGGCTAATAAGACGGCTTTCCCTCGGGAAAACGAAAACTTGGCAGAATTTTTACAAAGATGCCAGAAAAAGAAATCAGAGGTAATGCTGTGTCCAAGATGCAGTTCAATCTTTGATAAAAAAGCTGCTGAGCACATTCAAGGCGTGAGAGCAGCGAACAAGAGAAAGGAGAATGCTGACCTTCGACATGATCCCAGAAGGGTTTCTCACCAAGACAAGAGGCCATTGACTTTTAGGCCTCCAACAAATGTACCAGTAGATACTTGGTACAAAACTTCTGGCCGAAAAAGGCCAAATGAAGAGAAATGGCATTCTTTCGATGTGCCAAGAGGTTCCTCTTTGACTCAAAAGAAAGAGCCTCAAGCTGCTGCACCTAAGGTTGCTCAAGTATCCAGCAACTACAAGGGTAAAAATCCTATGTCTCGATCCCAATGGAGGAGATATCAAAGGAGACGAAAAGCAGAAAGGGAGGCTGCCAACGAACCTAAGGCAGAGACTAGTTCGAATGTTCCTCAAAGGAAACAAAGGAAGCCCCTAGAGAGAGAACCAGTTACCAACAGGCTGGTTTGGCCTAACCAAAGCGAAGTCGAAGACGAAGACGATGCTGAGTCCGACGATACTTTGGATATAATGGTGAATATTGTTTCAGTGCTGCCCAGGGAATTCGATCGACAGGTAGAAGTCGAAGCAAGTGACTGGGAGGTGGAACAAGAAATGGCCAAACATAGGCCAGTGTGCTATTTTGTCATGGACAATGGCACTACAGAGGAACAAAATGGCTTCTTCGAGCCACCTACAGAGGCGATGAAGAATCACCTCAAGCCTTTGTTCATAAGGGCTAAACTCGAAGAGACTACTGTGAACAAAATATTGGTCGATTGTGGGGCAACTATCAATATTATCCCTCACTCTATGCTAAGGAAGATTGGCAAAAGAGATGAGGAAATTAAACCTCACAATATGGTCTTGTCGAACTATGAGGGCGGCATTGGGACCACCATGGGAGTGATCCAGTTAGATATCAAAGTTGGGTCCATCCTTCGACCAACGATGTTCATGGTCATATCGGCCAAACCTAACTACAACCTTTTGTTAGGCCGTGAGTGGATTCATGGTGTAGGCGCTGTGCCTTCATCGATGCACCAAAGACTGCTGCTATGGCGTCCAGATGGGATGGTCGAAAACATAGAGGCAGATCAAAGCTACTACCTTGGCGAAGTGAATCACTTGGGTGTGGCAGATTTCGACAAAAACTTGGCTCACATAGGGCCATGTCCAACTCCTGACTTCGACATGGCGCCAGCGCCAAACACCTTTTGTTCCCTATACCTGCATCCTGAGCATGGTTTCCAATGGGACAGAGAAGACTTGTCCCACATAGACTTCAGTGGGTTAACTGATATCCAACCAACTGGTTGGGGAAGTGAATTCAGTGATAATGACTGAGTCACAATCTCTGAAGCGAATTTCGGCTTATGTAGCCGAAACCAAGATGATAACGGCTCTCGAAGCCGAAGTAAAGTACATGGCCACACAGGCCAATGATCAACAAATATCTGCTGTTGGCCCAGGAAAGGATTTCGATCCAAAACCTCCTGATATCATGCCAGAAGAAATGCAGGAACAGAGGCTCGACGCCATCTATGACGATGAGCCTTTGGGCTTCGAAAAGGATCCCTTGGCGAACAACATTAAGATGTTAGCACAAGACCCTTTAGAAGAAATCAACTTAGGCGAAGGATCAGAGAAGAGGCCAACTTACATCAGCGCCAAAATTGATCCAGAACTTAGGTTGGAAATAATCCAATTGCTGAAAGAGTTTAAAGACTGTTTTGCATGGGATTATGACGAAATGCCTGGTCTCGACAGAGGATTGGTAGAACTTCAGTTGCCAATAAAACCTGGAAAGAAGCCAATCAAGCAAAATCCAAGGCGCTTCGCTCCAGAAATATTGTCGAAGATCAAAACGGAGGTCGAAAGACTTCTGAAATGCAAATTCATCCGTGTTACAAGGTATGTCGAATGGATTGCAAATATCGTGCCAGTGATTAAGAAAAATGGCACATTAAGGGTGTGCATAGATTTCAGAGATTTGAATGCTGCCACCCCCAAAGATGAATATCCTATGCCTGTGGCGGAAATGCTAGTCGATTCTGCCGCTGGCTATGAATACCTGAGTATGCTCGATGGTTATTCAGGATATAATCAAATATTCATTGCTGAAGAGGACGTGTCGAAAACAGCTTTTCGATGCCCTGGGGCCTTAGGCACTTACGAATGGGTAGTGATGCCTTTTGGCCTAAAGAACGCTGGGGCAACGTACCAGCGAGCAATGAATACTATCTTCCATGATTTTATTAACACTTTTATGCAAGTTTATATTGATGATATTGTTATAAAATCTGTTTCCAGGAAGAATCACATTGACCACCTTCGACAATCATTCGAAAGGATGAGAGAACATGGTCTGAAGATGAACCCTTTGAAGTGTGCGTTCTGTGTGAAAGCCGGAGATTTCTTGGGTTTCGTTGTCCACAAGAAAGGAATCGAAATCAACCAGAACAAGACGAAGGCAATTCTGGAAGCGAAAGCGCCATCGAATAAGAAGGAATTGCAATCTCTCTTAGGCAAGATAAATTTCTTAAGGAGGTTTATATCTAATCTAAGTGGGAAAGCTCAGGCCTTTTCACCCTTACTTAGACTGAATAAAGAGGGGTTCGAATGGGGGCAGGAGCAACAAGAAGCCTTCGACAAAATCAAAGGGTACCTTACTAAGCCACCTATTTTGGTGCCTCCTTGTAGCAATAGGAGTATGAGATTGTACATAGCTGCATCTGACAAAACTCTGGGAAGTATGTTAGCCCAAGAGGATGAAAATGGAGTCGAAAGACCCATTTACTATCTCAGTCGAGTTTTGAATGATGCAGAAACTAGATATAGCGAAGTTGAAAAATTGTGCCTATGTCTGTATTTTTCTTGTACAAAACTCAAGCAATATATAAAACCAGTTGATGTTTATGTTTCGTCTCATTTTGATGTTTTCAAATACATGTTTTCGAAACCTATCTTGCATAGTCGAATTGGCAAGTGGGCATTAGCATTAACTGAATACTCCTTGACCTTTATGCCTCTTAAGGCAGTAAAAGGACAAGTGGTTGCAGATTTCATAGTCGACCACTCAATTCAAGTCGAGGATGTTAATTATGTGGAGATCGAACCTTGGAAATTCTACTTCGATGGTTCCAGCCATAAAGATGGAACGGGAGTAGGAGTCTTGATCATTTCTCCAGAAAAAATTCCAACAAAATTCAAGTACAAGATAGCAGGTTCTTGTTCGAACAATGAGGCTGAGTATGAAGCTCTAATTACTGGCCTTGAAATATTGTTGGAATTGGGGGCAACTCGAGTCGAAATAATGGGAGACTCAGAGTTAGTCATCAAGCAAGTCACAAAGGAATATAAATGCATAAGGGAGAATCTCATTATGTACTTTGTGATAGCAAATCGTTTATTGAAACAATTTGAAACGATCAATATTCGACACATACCCAGAGTCGAAAATCAAATAGCCAATGACTTGGCACAAATTGCATCTGGGTATAAGATTTCAAAAACGAAACTACAAAGAGCAATCGAAGTTCGAGAGAAGATAAAAGCAACTTGTCTATCACCATCAGACTTGGAATCGACGAGGCTAGGATATGCTGATCACTCAAACTTCGAGATTTCGTTCATTGATAATTTGTCAGAGCAAGATTGGAGGAAACCCATTGTGGATTATCTTCAAAATCCAGGAGCTTCGACAGAACGAAAAACAAAATACAGGGCGTTGAGTTTTGTACTCATGGGTAATGAGCTATTCAAGAAGACGCCTGAAGGGGTGTTGCTGAAATGTTTAAGTGAAACTGAAGCATACATAGCCCTTTCGACTACGCATGCTGGGGCATGTGGGGCTCACCAAGCAGGCCATAAGATGAAATGGTTGTTGTTTCGACAAGGACTAAATTGGCCCACTATGCTGAAAGATTGCGTTGAGTTCGCCAAAGGTTGCCAAGAGTGTCAAGTTCATACAGGCATCCAACATGTACCAGCAAGCGAACTTCACTCGATAGTGAAGCCTTGGCCCTTTAGAGGATGGGCGTTGGATCTCATTGGAGAGATTCGACCAGCATCATCAAAGAGTCAGAAATACATATTGGTAGGCATTGATTATTTTACTAAGTGGATCGAAGCTATCCCTTTAGTCAATGTAGACCAGGAAAATGTCATTGAATTTATTCAAAAGAACATTATCTTTAGATATGGAATTCCTGAGACAATAACAACTGATCAAGGGTCAGTTTTCACTGGTCGAAAGATGCAGGAATTTGCTCAGGAAACAGGTTTCAAACTCCTAACATCCACGCCTTATTATGCACAGGCGAATGGTCAAGTCGAAGCAGCTAACAAAGTGGTGATTGGCTTGATAAAGAAACATGTTGGGAAGAAGCCAAAGAATTGGCATAAGACGTTAGACCAGATTTTATGGGCTTGTCGAACGTCCCCAAAAGAAGCCACTGGGACAACACCATATAGGCTAACTTTTGACCATGATGCGGTGTTGCCAGCAGAAATTTGTCTTCAATCTGCAAGGGTTCAGAGGCATTATGATATTCCTTCTGAGGTTTATTGGAACATGATGTTAGATGAACTGGTGGATTTAGACGAAGAGAGATTACACGCTCTCGACCTACTCAGACTTCAGAAGAAAAGAGTAGAAGACTCTTATAATAGAAAGGTAAAACCTAAGGTATTTTTGCCTGAAGATTTAGTTTGGAAGGTAATTCTTCCCATGGATCGAAGGGATCGAAGCATGGGGAAATGGTCACCCAAGTGGGAAGGACCCTTCAGAGTTATCCAAACTTTTTCTGGTGGAGCCTATGAAGTCGAAGAGTTAGGTGGAGATAAAAGGCTCTTGAGAGTAAATGGTAAATATTTGAAAAAATACAAACCTATACTTCAAGAGATAAAAATAAAATAATAAAAGAACAAGTCTAAATTAAACATAAAAATGCCAAAATGGAAATTTTTATTAATTTCATCCAAAATGGCAATTGTTGTCGAATAACGATTACAAAAGATGGTTACAAAAGAGAATCAATCAAAAAGTAAGAGAATTCTTGAGTCGAAGATACTTGGCGTACTGCAGCTCCAACCTCTTCTTGCACCAGGAGTTTTCTTGCACTAGTTTGGCAATTTGAGCGTCGAGGCTTTGGGCCCTCTCAGCGAATTCCAGGCCTTGTTTGATCTCAGTCTGGCTCTCAGTGTCTGAGATGGTCGAAAGAATTTCCTCCTTGAGTACAGTGTTGGCGTTTATTTTCGCCTCTATCTCTGCGATTTGTGCCCGGAAGGAGACATTCTCTCGATCAATGGCATCAACTCTTTCCTGTGCAGACGCTTTCTGTTTCGACAACTCAGCAATTCGAGAAGTCGATTCTGAGACAGCAGTCCACGCAGATGAGCTTTTGCCATGCAGCCCTTCAAGCTGACTGTTAAACACTCTTTGGCGCCTGTAATCCGCTGAAACTTGATCAATCATAGAGTGTAACTCCATGATCAAGTCTGAGATTTCTGGAGCTACAGCGTCGAAGTCGACAGCATTCAAGACCTCTTTTAAGCATGATGGAGCAGTGGGGTCCCCCTCTAAAGCCTTCATCAAATCCCTCTTGAAGAACTGGGCCTTAACCTTAGCCAATGCATCATCAAGAGGAGAAGTTTCAGTAGATTTCCCCGACAGGGTAGGAATTTCCTGACTAGTGTCAGACGAACTCTTACTCTCGATGATTGCATTAAGGTAGCTAACAGGGTCAGCTTGTTTCAAGCGTTCCAAGTCCTCTTTTGACCTATGCTTCGAGGAGGTAACCCTTGCAATAGTGTTATCTTGGGTTTGAGGTTCTTGAGTGCTAAGTGCCTCGACTGGTTGTTCTTCGACTCTGACTGAGGCAGTACCAGCATCGACTTGTGGTCACCCAAGTGGGAAGGACCCTTCAGAGTTATCCAAACTTTTTCTGGTGGAGCCTATGAAGTCGAAGAGTTAGGTGGAGATAAAAGGCTCTTGAGAGTAAATGGTAAATATTTGAAAAAATACAAACCTATACTTCAAGAGATAAAAATAAAATAATAAAAGAACAAGTCTAAATTAAACATAAAAATGCCAAAATGGAAATTTTTATTAATTTCAGCCAAAATGGCAATTGTTGTCGAATAACGATTACAAAAGATGGTTACAAAAGAGAATCAATCAAAAAGTAAGAGAATTCTTGAGTCGAAGATACTTGGCGTACTGCAGCTCCAACCTCTTCTTGCACCAGGAGTTTTCTTGCACTAGTTTGGCAATTTGAGCGTCGAGGCTTTGGGCCCTCTCAGCGAATTCCAGGCCTTGTTTGATCTCAGTCTGGCTCTCAGTGTCTGAGATGGTCGAAAGAATTTCCTCCTTGAGTACAGTGTTGGCGTTTATTTTCGCCTCTATCTCTGCGATTTGTGCCCGGAAGGAGACATTCTCTCGATCAATGGCATCAACTCTTTCCTGTGCAGACGCTTTCTGTTTCGACAACTCAGCAATTCGAGAAGTCGATTCTGAGACAGCAGTCCACGCAGATGAGCTTTTGCCATGCAGCCCTTCAAGCTGACTGTTAAACACTCTTTGGCGCCTGTAATCCGCTGAAACTTGATCAATCATAGAGTGTAACTCCATGATCAAGTCTGAGATTTCTGGAGCTACAGCGTCGAAGTCGACAACATTCAAGACCTCTTTTAAGCATGATGGAGCAGTGGGGTCCCCCTCTAAAGCCTTCATCAAATCCCTCTTGAAGAACTGGGCCTTAACCTTAGCCAATGCATCATCAAGAGGAGAAGTTTCAGTAGATTTCCCCGACAGGGTAGGAATTTCCTGACTAGTGTCAGACGAACTCTTACTCTCGATGATTGCATTAAGGTAGCTAACAGGGTCAGCTTGTTTCAAGCGTTCCAAGTCCTCTTTTGACCTATGCTTCGAGGAGGTAACCCTTGCAATAGTGTTATCTTGGGTTTGAGGTTCTTGAGTGCTAAGTGCCTCGACTGGTTGTTCTTCGACTCTGACTGAGGCAGTACCAGCATCGACTTGTGGTTCTTCGTTAGCATCACCCTGGGGTCCTTCGCCAGCGTCATTTTGTGGCTCTTCGCTAGCGTCACCCTGGTGTCCTTCGCCGGTACCACCTTGGTTCTCTTCGTTGGCAATGTTTTGATTTTCTTCGACATCGTTGCCTTGGTCCCTTTCTTCTTGATTCTCTTCTGACAAATCCACCACCTCAACCGTTTCTGGCTGTTGTTCCTCCACTGGCTGTGGTTCCTCCACCATAGGTTCCTCGGTTGTTTTCTCCACTGTTTCAGCATTGGCCTCATTCTCAGTATGGGCTTCGTCATTGCCCAAGTCTTTTTCCTGAGGCCTGCTAAGATCAGCAGATTCCAGCGTTTCTGAGGTCCTTGGTTGAGAACTTTCAGTAGTGTCCTGAAAAAGAGAAAGAAGGCAAATTTTCAGATGTTGAAAGAGACACAATCGAATACGGGTATCTATGCCTAAGTTATAAAAAAATGTCTAAGGGATTACCTGTGGATTAGCCCCAGCCCCAGGGCTGGAATTGTCACTTTCGACAGGCTTGGTAAGAAGAGCGTTCAGTTCCTCCTCAGTGGGCTCCTCGATGATCACTGCAGGTGGCCTAGGCTTTCTCACAGCAACCTTTATTCTGACGGTTCGACCTTCAGGAGCAGGAGCAGGAACAGAAGCATCCTTCGTCAACTTTCGCCTTTTCAAGGGGGCAGGAGGGGAATCACTTTCCTCGTCACTCCCAGATTCGACCACCAGAGTTGATCGTTTCTTGGGCGAAGGTGCCTAGAAAACCAATAGGAATTCGATTGAATAATTGCATCGAAAATAAAAAATCGAAAGCCAGAAGAAAAATGAAGAAAGTCTGGTTACCGATACAGGAGGCCTCTTCGAAGAGCCTTCCCCCTGTTGGTTGCCTGTGGTCTTCGTCGGCGCTACAGTCTTCGCCGGCGGTGGAGGTTTTGTTGAAGGGACTCCTCCCTGTTGACCTTCTGTAGCCTTCTTGGCTACAGGTTTTCGAACAACTGAAAGCAAAGGAAAAGTTAACAGGTTAGCAGTCGAAGAGAAAGACAAAAAAGTAATGTGAGAGAATAAACTTACATTTCTTGACTTTGTCCAACACAAGGACAAAAGACTTCTGCAACTCTGCCATGAAGTCCTTCTCGTCGAAGAAGTACTCAGCATAATAGCTTCTCCACCACTCCTCGAAGGATGGTGAGCAAAGGAAATTAAGCTGGTAGTTAAACAGCGAGAGGATTGTTCGACCAGCATATCTTCCAATATGCTTGATGGCAGCTTCTTCTGTATAATCGTTGCAGAAGTACAACATTGACTTCTCCCTTTGGAAAATCGGAGAAGGCAGGGTTTGGATAATACCAAACTGGCGAGATACCAGATTTGGTTGGTAGGCAAGCAGACTCAAATGAGTCTTGGAACTCTTAAATCGAAGAGGCATGATCCTGTGTGTAAGGAACGCCTCCCAAAGTACTGAATGCTCATCGACATTGGGACCACTCGACTCCTTTGGATGTGGCCTTGTAAACCATGCTGGCCCCACCTTCCTTTGAGCAAATGGAGCCATAGTTGAAACAAATTCCTTCCTTCGAGCGAACATTAGAACGAAGTTAGTGAAGGTTTGTTGAAACTCCAGGCCATCTTCCACAGGTGTCAGCAGAGCCAGCCTGATTCCTTCGATGCGTCTATTCGCTATCGCTGGGGCTTGTTCATTTATCTGAATCCTCTTGGGCAAAAAAGATTCGAAAGTGGCGTTGAGCCACAGTTGAAGTAGCCAAAAGGGCCCAGCGAGTAGCAAACTGGCCCTGTCCTCGATATGTTTCAGAAGAGTGGCCCCATTGCTGATCGAGTCATAAAGACTAGCCAGGATCAGTTCTGCCAAACAGATGTTTTGGCGGTGATGCAGTTGGGTAGCAAGAGTGACCATCTTTTTGGTCACTTGTAGAGACTTCGAGCAAAACACAAAGCGAGTTAGCCATAAGGCTAGAAACGCTATGTGTTCGACATCCGACACTGTATCCGTCGACCTGTCATGAAAATGGTTGATGAAGGTGGTGTATGTGGGCTTGGTCTCAGAGAAGCCAATTTGGTCCTCCGACATCTCCTCCGGGTCGAAGTAATCTCCGGTTGGTCGAAGGCCAGTAATAGCTGCTACATCGAAGAGTGTGGGGGTTAGCATCCCACATGGAAGATGAAAAGTAAAATGGGAGTAGTCCCAGAACAACAGCGAAGCTATAAGCATCTCTGGGGAGTAGTTTAAGCCTGTCTTCGACAGCATCACCAGGTCGAAGATTCCCATTTCCTTCCAGATTGGAGTTTGATGCTTCTCCAACTTCGTTAGCCAAGCAACATAATCGGAGGTCAGATTAGGGCAAGACCTGAAGACTCTAACCCCTCTGTTGAAGAAGCGGAGGTCGATTTTCTCACGAGTAGGGTCTTCGTTGTCTTCTGCGTCTTTCTTGGTGCATGCTACTGGCTTAAGTTTCTCGACGATTGGGAAATAGCTCTTTATCTTCAGAGCTTCAGAGATGCTTGGATTCATGGGGCCAGACATTGCGAAGATCTGGTTGGAGTATCCAACCGGGATCATCAAGTGGCGCGAGTAAGCATCGCGAACGGAAATGTCAGAAGGTTCAGGAACCCTTCGTTTGCCTGTAGAGTTCACTACCGGAGCAGTGACGAAGACCTTGGGTTTAACATGTTCAGTTGGTGCGTTAGCACTGGGAGCAGTAGAAGCAGAGGCCATTGTTAAGGTTGAAGATGAAATGAAAGAGGAAGAGTTTTCTGCAAAGAGAGCAAGCTTGTACGAAAACAAGGAAGTTTGAAGGCTAGTTTGCGTAAAAAGTCCCACAATGGGATATTCACTACTATTTATAGTAGTGGGAAAAATCCCCAATAACGAGGACATTAAATGTCATTTAATGCTGCAGGAGTTAGTGGGACGCGTGGCAGCCTCCTGTTGTTTTGGCCGTTTCTGCAGAAACAGAGGGACGCAACGTGCGTCCTCGTTTTTGGGATTTGTCATAATGACAAATTCTGAAATGACGTTTGGTACTGCACGCCGTACTGAAAGTGACGTCCTAGGATCAAATCAATGATGGTTTCTTGGGATTGCCAATAGTTGGTAAAAAGCAACAAAAAGTGCACAAGTTAACTTGTGACTAAGCGTGGAAAAACAGGTGTCGAATGGCGTTTTCAAAGAATGCCTTTTTCTTTCAGAGTCGAAATAAGGCATTCTTGGGGGGCAATTTGTTAGCTCCTAAATTCGACACCTTTGTTTTGATTGATGTCAGTCATTAAAAGCTGAAAGATGCTTTCGACTGGCTAAGCCTGTCGAAGTGCCTGTCGAAAGATGGCGAAATACTTAGAAGATTTCTTCCAAGGAAGAAGGCTGGTTGCCTTCGACGTCGAAGGAGTTTTCGTCGAAGATGTCTCTTGATGAAGGTGTTCGATGGTCCAGAGTGGAAGCAGTTTGAAATTCGAAGCTTTGGAGGGAAAACGGTTTCCAGCAGTTACTACGTGCAAACGTGCAAGGATCTGGAGTGTCGAGCATGGAGAACGTGCCAAGTGGCTTAATCTCGAAGCAGTGTAACTGCCCGACGGTTACTTGGAATGTTTTAGTATAAATAGGAGTAGACGTGTAGTTTCTCGCGTGTGTTCACTATTCCATACAAAGTCACTCATTTAGATTCAAGTACCCAGCGTGTGAGAAAGAATTGTTGAGAAATGTATGTGTGAAACACCAATTTTATCAATTAAAGTCATTTACTTTCCCAGAATTTTACTTGCTTTTCTCTTTACATTTCCTGTCGAACCTTTACTTTAAAGCCTTGTTTATTTTACCAAGCCTTTCCTTTATGCAATTTACTTGAAACCTTTTATTTAAAGCCTTATCCAACTTAATCCAACTTCAAAATCAACCTATGTCCATAGGATCAATCTGATCGATCCTGCGAGTAACCAAATAAGTAACCATTTGGAAGATCAGCGGTTGTTTACCAAAACCCTAGGTAAACACCTACGATGATATCTTCTCCACATAACCTTTAAATCTTCATCACTCTCCAACTCAATATGATTGTATTTCACACTTCCAACAATATTAATCCATGGTGCAAAAAAATTGATCTTACTCACCTTTCTGTTCTCAGTATGGGGCAACATATTATTCAACTAGGATCTCATAAGGGCAAGACATGTGGTGTCCTCCAGGAGCTGAAACTCTACAGGAGGTTTTACCCCATTGAAGTACACTTTTGCCTTAAACAAAACCAAGACATTTTAAGATGTTTTTCTTAACAACTCATGACCCCTATTTATACAACTTTGTATTTATTCTGGATCACACAAGACGATTGGTGGAATCACAATCGTACAAAATTTTCAATAAAATCTCAACCCTTCAATTTACACTACCGGATTTTTTACAAATCCACTAAAAATCCAGTAAATGAAGGTTATTTTGAAAAAAATCGATACTTTTTAAATTATCGAATTTTTAACTATTATTAAAAAAATCCGATAAAAATAGGCACTTTAAAAAAAAAACCAACATGTAACTCCACATACCAGCTTTTTGAAATATTCAGTATACCATATTTTTTATATACACTACATGATATTTTTGTTTTGTACCTGATTTTTTTACTTGTTCTACTAGATTTTTTGATAAAATTTTGACAAAGTTAATATGAGTACTATGGAAATATATGGACATGGCTGGCCCAATTAGTCTGAAGATCCTGTTCTAATTTAGAAAACATGCCTAAATTAAAAAATACACTTTAAAATTTATAATTTTACACCTATTTTTTACAAAAACAAGTATTAAATTCTAAAAGCTTGAAAATGAATCGTGTTTTTACAGCTGTTTTTAAAATAACAGGTGTAAAATATATTATTTTTGTAATTAAAAAAAATAAATGGCCCCAAAATTTGAGGGGCCCAGTGCTGCAGCATTTACTGCACGTGGAAAGGTCGACCCTATATATGGGATGCCACGTCAAAGTGTGAGAGTGGCAGAATAAATTTCCTATTCTTTAGTATGAAAGCCATACGTAACAAGAAGAGTCTTTGATAATTATCCTCCAATGTTATTACCTAAAAGAATAAAGTTCACCAATCTCACCTCAAGCATATTAAAGCCACGTTTCTTAGACTTATAAACATTTCTTCACTTAATCACACAATTTAAAGTCCTTATCAGAGTCACTCTAGGAACCACACTTGTACCCACACAACCTAACTCTAGACTTTAGTCGACATCAAATCTATTACTCCATGAGAAAAGTCTATTATAAATTAACATGATTAGAAGTTTTCAAGTAAACTTTTTTTTGGGGTTGATCCTTTATGAGAGACACACCACATACTCAATCAAAACTTTAAGGTGATAGATATGTGGATTCTCCCACTTATAAATGCTAAAGTCTCCATATTTCTAACTAATAAATGACTTTCCCTCATTACTCACACTTGTAATTCGTTTTCAACACGCCTCATTAAATATGAGTCTATCTACGATACTCTCCTTCAAGTGGAATATCTTTTATCCACATACACTCATACTGTGGTTGATACTTTTTTTCTCAATGGGCCACCACATATCCGGTAGAAAATTTCGTTACAAGTAAACTTTTTTTTTGGGTTAACCCAATTGAAATTTTTTTAGATTCAAGTCACACATTGTTGGAGAAATTCATGGAGGGTCAACACGAAGAGCATTTTTATATTTGAGGTATTTCTTTTTAAGCAAGACACATTTGTAAGAGATACATCATATACTCACTCAAAATCTTAAAATTCGTGTATTAAATGTTAAAAGGGTGTTCATTTATAAAATTGTGGTGTATCAGTGTATTTTTAAAATTCGTGCAAATATATAAAATAAAAAAATAAAAAAAAAGATAGAGACACTAATATATAATTGATATACAATATCGAATACGGTGTCAAATTTTTTGTGTTCAAATAACACAACTCTTTTTTTAGTTACCATGAGGTAAATTTGTTGATGCTAGTATAGTCAAGAGGGTGTACCCTTGGTTCTACTTATTTTCTTAGTGCATTCATTTTTTATAATTATTTTCTCAAACAATCTATGAGTCAATATTTTTTTTGGACCCAAACTGGTCAATCTTTCTAACTAAATATACATTAATTTTTTTATATATTGTGAAAACTGGTCAAGTATTTCATTCATTCATTTTTTGAGCCAACAACTTTATGTTCCAAAATGTGAAAATTATCAACTAAGGAATGAGTTTGCGTTTAAAGCCATTGATTCATAATGTGAATGGAAACAATAATTGTCCTTCGTTATCCTTTTATCACGTCCAGTCAACGGTCTCTCGTATATATATGCTTTAAAAAAATAATAATTGAAATTTGTGGTTGGTGGAATATTACCCTGTTAACTATTTATATTGAATATATAGACAAATTTAATATAAATATATAAATTTTAAAGAACTGATATATGACAAATATATCTTTTTAATAAAATATTTAATTTTTTCTGATTTCAAGGTCATATAAGATATATTCCACCCTTGCTTTATTCTCATTGATTTAATAATTAATGAGATTTAGGTGTCACACCTACAATTTTTCCTATCTTTTTTTATTTATTTTAATGACACAATTCACACATTTTCCAAGATTCACACAATTCAATTTCCCGTAAACCATACTAATAAGCTTTCGTAACATGTCAAACCCAACATAGAAATCCCCACAGAGCTATCTTCACAAGTTTATTTCTGACAAAGATACATTCTCCGTAAATCCAATATGCTTTCAAGACAGGAATTGGAGCATCTTTCAGCAATTAACCTAATCATACTCCCCAACAGACCTCCCGAGCAGATAAAGGAGTATGATCTTTTCCCCGACAATATCGCCAACCTACGGAATCTCAATCCTCATCAGAGATTATATCATCAGCATAGTTCATAGAAATTCTCTTCCGCAGCTGAGTTTATTTCTCCAAAACTATAAAATCCCCTGCAGAATTCTCTTATCCAGCAGGGCTCATTTCCTTAGCAGAGTATTTCTCCGGCAGGGTTTATTTCTCCAGCAGGATTTATTTCCCCAACATAATTCAGTCTCCCCAACTTGGATCTATTTCTCTGACCACCACAAATCACCGGCAAGATTCTCTTCTCCAGCAAAGGGTAGTCCAGGCTGCTATCCCCAGAGAGTTGCTATGGAATCTAAAATCGGACCAGATATCGTTTAACCTTATCCTCCCCAGACGAGTCGACATCCATATAAGAAACTCAGTCAGACAACACCTCAGAAGGTTATCCGTCTCTTTTATTCCCAATCAGGGTATATAAGAATTAAATTCTCCAATAGAGCAATAAACGACCAAAGTTCCTGAACTCTTTTCCCCAAGCAGAAATCAAATTCCCCAGCGGAGTTTCCTCAATAGAAAGCAGGAATTCTCAGCGGAAACATTTTAAGCAAGATTGAAGAATTACTATCTCCATACGCAGCAGCAGCCAGAGATTTATTTTTCCAATCGGAGATATTACACGAAGCTACCAATCCACTTCAACGACATCTCACATTCATACATCATTTACGAATATCATAGCATATACATACGAAATGCATATTACACTCTCATTTATTTCGAGAATACCATTACGCAATGCATTACATACATCATGACATTACATACAACTAAATTTTTATCTTTTCAGGTGAAGTCTATATACAGACGAATTTCGCCAACAGAAAACGGGTTAGAGATTAACTCCCGAAACAAGACGGGGAAACTATCTATATGACCGAGCAAAGATTAACTCCTGAAATAGGACGAGGAAAATATCCTCACAACCAGGAAATGATTAACTCCCGAAACAGGACGAGGAAACTATCGACATAACCAGGTGGTATAAATTCCCAAAACAAGACAAGTTTACCAACAAAAACAGACTGTAGATCAATTCCTGAAATAGAACGGGGAAACTATCTACTTGACGAACATTTCCCTCAGAGACTAAATCTGACAAGTGTTTCCCTCAGAGACTAAATCTGACAAGCAGCTACTTAAACACCTTCCCTAGAGGTTTATTCTAGAAAGCATTCTTCAGATACAGTCGAGCGTAGACTCATTCTGATACTTCTATCAATAATTACCTTGGGTGGCATATATAAGCCCATTTCCGACGACATTCCATCATCTCTCCGAATAGCATCTTTAAGCCCATTCAAGCAATAACCAACAATGTTACCTCCGGCACATGCGAGTGCAAATTTCTGGGCACTTAAGTGTTCAATCCTCTTCCATCTTCCGATCACGAATGGCAGACATGCCAATCTAAATCTTCAGGTTTAAGAAGATTGAACAGGGGCAACTGTTGTACCCCAAAATTTTCCCTCTCATTTTATTCAAAATATTCTCCTAGGGTTCTCAAATGCTCAAGGTTCCCCAAGAATTGATTAGACAAATCGTCCTCCTAAGCAATGGGTCCACAACTAGGGTTTCACTTTTCACAAGGATATTTGGTTTTCTAAGGTCTTAAATGGAATTAATGGTCTCTTATATGTCTTCAAGAATTCTAATACCATGTTTCATGCCTTACATCACAAGTTTGCTCAGTCAATTGCTTAGATGACTAAAAATCACCTGGATTGGGTAAAAAGTCAATTGTGGTCAATATATTGTCAAACTTCAATATTTTTGGTCAACGCCAAGATTTTGAAGTCATATTCATCATTTGATCAAGGGTTGATCATGATTCCCCAAGAAAAGCCCTGAAATAATCAAAAGTCAAAAGTTGCCAAATTAGATTTTTCCTTAGGAGAAGTCAATTGAACTTTGACCAAGCATAACTTTCACATGTTTCATCAGTTTTTCCCCAACAAAATCTCATTTTGAAGAAAATTCAATTCTCTACAACTTTTTATCTCTAAGCTCAAGTCCAAAAAATGCTTCATTTGAAAGATATGAGACAATACATTATAGGTCATTTCAAAAGTCAACAAAAAGATACTTTTTGTCAAGGAAACGTATATCAAGATAAAGTCTTCAAATGTAAAAGTGATCAGAAGAAGAATTGTAGATGACATATTGAGCTTTCCAAAAAGTCCAAGATCACTTTCAAAAGATTAAAATTGAGTGAGTTATAATCAGTGCAAGGAGGGAATTTTTGAGAAAATGCATGAAGTTCAAATTGAGAAAACTTGATATTTTGGACTATTGGGCCATTGTTTTAAAGCCCAAACGTGCATCACACTCCTTATACACCTCAAATCTTGTTCATTCACCCCTTGACCTATTTTATTTTAATTATTTTAATTTATTCATTAATATTTCAAAAATAAATAAGATAAAATATGAGGCTTCTTACACAAGGTCCAAGCCCATCTTATCTTTGACCTAATTTCACATTATATAATCTCCACTCTTCATACATGCCAACCATGAAACCCTTGCCTCAATAAACTTGTCAAAAATATCAAACTTTTCAAGAACCCTAAAAAACACTTGAGACCTTATTCATAGTCCCTTTCACTATAAACTAGTCATTCCATTCACTCCCAGCAATCATATAGAGTAAGAATGGATCAAGTTTTATGGTTTAAAGCTCACGAAATACGCATGTGTGATACGGTGGGAGAACTGACTTGAAGGTTTTGCGTTTGATCGTAAATGTTGCGGTTAGCAAGAGTCGCCACCGACTTTTCTTTTATCCAAAAGGAAAGGTGAAAAAGCACAGGAAAGACCTTTGAGATTATTTCTTGAGTTCAGGGGGTAGATTATGAAAAGGGAAGGTATTAGCACCCTTTTCATCCATGGTTTTCCATGGGCTCTTAGTTACTTTCTAGATCACTTGCTTTTGTTTGAAATTATGCTTTGTGTGGTTTTTTGAAAGTATTTTGTAAAGAGGCCATTGTTTAGGCAAACTTTGTAATGATTCTCGTTCGTAAGAATGTATACAAAGATGTTGATCTTTTGAAAATGGTTTCAAGTTTGTAAGATGTTTTGAAAGTGTATGTGTTTGTTTTTAAAATAGCAAGGATGTTTTATTTTGAAATGGAGCAAGTAATTAGGAGCATTCTACCTACTCAAAAGTCTTTCATGTTCATATCCTCTTTCCTTTGACATTGTCATCTTACCATTGATTTGGTAAGTAACCCTATCTTTGGATGTAAACGGGACGGGCGTGAGTCATCGTATAACCATGATTAGAAATGTT
Source organism: Vicia faba (assembly GCA_948472305.1). Classification (NCBI taxonomy): domain Eukaryota; kingdom Viridiplantae; phylum Streptophyta; class Magnoliopsida; order Fabales; family Fabaceae; genus Vicia; species Vicia faba. The sequence goes on along the minus strand of OX451739.1, from coordinate 1,473,007,300 downwards.
GCAAGGTATCTTAGCATTCTCTTTCAGGGACTAAGATCATTTGAAAGGCAACATGGATAGCGTCATCGGGGGACTATGATCTTGTATTTTGCTTGTTTTTGCTAAGATACCTCACATGCGTAATATGGCCATATAGTAAGGCAACCAAGTGGATTTCACCCTAGGGGTGTTTGTGTTCAAGTGTATTGTTTTTCATGCTTGGTTTTATCTTTGATTAGGGTTTTCTAAGCATTGGTTTTAGTCTTTCCATAGAAACCCTAATTACTAGCATTTGTATATAAAGCGATAAATTGCAGAATTTAAAGTTACTACGCTATTACAATATTTGTGGGATGGGGGTGTACAAATTATAAATGGGGATTGTAAGAAAATAAACCTAATTAATCTATTACAACCATATTGAATTGGTACAAGAATTAAATGAATATAATGTACAAAATGAATAAATGTACAAGAATATAAATGTAAAGTAAATGGATGTTTGTTTGTTTTTTTATAGAGAAAAGGGGTTTTGAGTTTAACCTAATTGACTAAAAGAAAAAATAATTAATTAAAAGTAAAACTTAAATTTATTAGGAAAATAATTTAAGTAAAACCCTAATCTAAATATTAATTAAAAAAGAAATTAAGTTAATGAGAAAAATATTTTTTGGTATTTTTGTCTTTAAAAATAATTTATAGTATTATAAAATATTTTTGGCATTTTTTATATTAAAATAATATATTTTAATTGGTGTAAAAGAAAATAAATAAAAACCTAGTTTTTGTTAATTAAATTTACAAAACAATTAGTCAAAATAAATAAAGTATGCTTAAATAAAATAATTTTGGTGAGAAAGAAAAAAAAATTAATAAACTATGTCAAAATATAAATCTACTATTTATATATTTTTTATGATTTTTTAATATTAGATAAAATACTTATGAAAAATAAATAAATAAAAATAAGAAAAAAAGAAAATAAATGGGCCAGGGTATGTAAATGAAACAGGGGATCAAAAAGTATTAAAAAAAACATAAGCCCAAGGAGATGAGGCCCAGGCTCCTGCTAAAAAGAAAGTCAGAAATGCAAAAAATGTGAAAAATCCAAAAGGGTACCACTGGGGCTCGAACCCAGGTCCCTCAAGTCACAGGCGCGCGCTTCTACCACTGGGGTGACTATACATCCGTTTATATAATCAAAACAACAAATACATGATAATAAACAAGTCCATGGCCTGAAGTTCATCTTCAATCTCACGCCCAGCCAGAGCCTCTGTAACTCATTCAAATCTCAACAAAAATGAAAAGTATAAACATGAAACTTGAAGCAAATTTCCTCACGATTTCAGAAATGCAAAGCAATAAAATTATAGATCAAAGATAAGCATGAATTTTAATGGCCCTAATCTGAACCCTAAAAATCTCAGAAACTTCAATCTTAAAATTCTCTAAGCTCAAACAAAACTAATGAAAACTATGGACATGGTTAGCTTTAGGGCAATGATATCTACATTTTTTATTCACAAATAAACCATTAATGATGCCTGTATGAAAACCTCCAAAGTCAGAAAACTTACCTTGCAAGAGGGTATCAGGTTTGGAGTTTGAGCAGCTTTCAGTGAGTTCCAATGATTGGGTTAGCTTCCTCAAGTTCCCAGGAAGCTAATGGGATGCTTAGCTTGAGCTGAAAGTGCCTGAGGAGTTCTGGAGAAGTCCAAGTGCAAAGCTCTATTTTTGAAAATGGAGGATGGTGTTAATGGTGTTACAGTCTTGTAACAGGGTGTGGGATGATTTCTAAATTATGTTTAGAAACTTTAGGAACAAAAAGGCTTGAAAACGCACGAGGGAGATGTGAGTTTCATTTTGGTCAGGTTAGGCAACGATGGAGGTATGTGATGCAATTCTGAGCTCTTGGTGTTTTTAGGGGTCAAGCATGCGTGTGTTTTCTGGAAAATGGCTTGTGTATCTATAAGCAAAGAGTCTTGAGTGGTTTGGCAAGTCAGAAGCACAAGTCTCAAGCTTTTTGCTAGGTTACTTGATTTTGAAGAAAAGTGGGGAAACAAGTTTCAAGAGGAGGTACAAGCACGGGCTGAGTGATTGTAAGTGTCTAACAAGTTTCTTATGAGTTATGGGACTTGTATGATCATAAGAGAACAAGTTCAAGGCTCAAGAACAAGTTTTGTGCAAAAAGTCACTTTATCAAAATGGCAATGTGCACTTTCTTCCAAAAATGGATATAAAGCATGACCTTGCATTGAATGCTTGAAATGAGACCTCTAACAGCTGTGTAAGCCATTAATTATGGAGTTCCTAACAAGTTTGAGGCCTGCAAAATAGCGGTTATGCAGCATAACTTTGAATTTTGAATTTGTTCATCACAAAATGACTTGTAATTCAAGTGATAAACCCTAACTTCATCTCTTCGATTCTCCCTACTCAAAAATGATCTCAAGGAGTTATTGGACATTTTGGAAAGCTTACAATGTGCTATATAACCCATATTTGAATTACTTTTGAATATTCCCCTTGTAAATATATGAAAAAGTTTCATGAAGTTGGGTCAACATTCTGACCAAATTAGGGCAAAATTTCACTAAGTGTTTTGTTTCATGACCATGTATTCTTAAAATTATAACTTGAGATCCAAGCACTTTTGGAAGGAGTTGTGTGAAGAAAAGTTGTAGATTTCGCGGAGATCTATAACTTTCATGTTGTAAGTTTCTTTTGAATCATCTTGTATCATGGTGAAAATTTTGCTCAAAGTTGTGAAAAAATAAGAAATTTTCAACACTTAGAAAAATTTCTAAGTTTAGAAATTTTAACTTTTCAAAATGAAAATCTTCAATTTTGGATTTTTTGATGAATAAGTTTCATATTTTGACATGTTATGATGAATTGTGATCTTTGACATTTGATTTTGACCAAAAAGTCAAAGTTTGACTTTTCAGTGTACAGTTGACTTTTGATCTGTTGACTGAAAATTCATCTGTTAATCCATTGGGCTTGAAAAATGTTTTGAGCCATGCCATTAGGTCAAAATGATGCAATTGGACTCTTGATATCATGCCTTAAACCAATAGATAATTTTCTAGGTCAAAAATCAGAAATTGCCATTTCCCAATCAAAACCCTGATTTTGACCATTTTGCCCTTTTGATGATTTGATCAAATTTCTTGAGGAATTATGGTCCAAACTTGATAAAATGATACATATGAGTTTATAATGTTGATGTGGATAAAAAATTATGAAGTTTGACTATGAATTGGCCACAATTGACTTTTTCCCTAATACAACTGATTTTTAGGTCAACTGCTTAATTGACTGAGCAAAAGTGTGATCCAAAGCTTGAAACTTGACATGAGTAATATTGAGGGTCCATAATGATCCATGAAAGTCACATGGGGCATTGGAAGTTCAAATATCCTTGTGCAATCTCAAATCCTAATTTTGGTCATCAGTGCCTAAGGAGGTGTCTTGAGTTGATCAACCCTAGTGCAGTCTTGAGCCAAAGGAGATCTTGTGAGAAAATTCTTGATAAGTGAGAGGGAAAATTTTGGGGTACAATAGCTGCCCCTATTCAATCTTCTTAAGCCTGAAGAGTTAGATTGACGAGTTTTTCCATTCGTGACTCGAAGGTGGAAGATGATTGGACACTAGAGTGCCCGGAAATTTGCACTCGATGATGTGATGGTCGACGGTATATGGAATGGGCTTAAAGATGCCGTTTGGAGGGATGCTGGAAAGTTGTCAGAGATGGGCTTGCAGATGCCATCCAGAAATGATTGCTGAATTGTATCTGTAAGCTGACACTGTATGAGTATCATAATGGTGTCTGTGTTTGGAGCGTATCCGAATTGTATCTGAAAGTTGGATCTGAATGAGTATCAGGATGGAATCCGCGCCTGGAGCGTATCTGAACTGTATCTGGGAGCTAAATCTGAATGAGTATCAGAATGTCATCCGTGCCTGAAGCGTATCTAAGTTGTATCTGAAAGCTTGAATCTGAATGAGTATCAGGATGGCATCCGTATTTGAAGTGTATCTGAACTGTATTTGAGAGCTAAATCTAAATGAGTATCAGGATGGCATCCATGTCTGGAGCGTATTTGAACTGTATCTGAGAGCTGAATCTGAATGAGTATCAGGATGGCATCCATGTTAGGAGCGTATCTGAAAAGCCTTTGACCATTGTTAATGATAGCTATTGATTAACCTTATCCTGAAAAGGGTAAAATTTTAGCTAATATGCAATGTCATGTTATATGAAATGCATGGTATAATGAGATTGTGATATATGCATTCGTGTTATCGATGTTTATCATATATGGATGCGATGTATGCGTATGTGAGCTAATCTGCTGCACTGCTTGTTGGATTAGGGAAAATAAATCCCCGACTGCTACTGAGGATACGGAGTGCAAGTCTTCATGTTTTAAAGTTGAAGTGCTGATGAATTTCCGCTTAGAGAAATAAACTCTGTTATGAGGGAAATGTCGTGTACTGTTTGTAAAATCCTGCTGGGGAATCCTAAGAAATTTGGTGACTTCTATCGGGGATTGATAACTGGAAGCTATGTTCTGCTGGGGATTAAACTGAACAATGCGGGGATTTTATGGAAATAGCTTTAAAGAGATTTCACTATTTCTTCAAGCCATCAGTGATTGTCTTTCTATTTTGTTTATTTGTAAATGGTAGTTATGTTCAAATGCATATGTTCAAAAATAAATCATTGGACGTTTTTGAAAACAAAACACAAGAGTAAAGAAAAACAAATAGTTTTGCCCTTTCAAAGGGACATCTTTGTATTGACTTTGAGTAAGTATTTTTGTACAATGAGACAAACATTCTAGTAAGAGAATGCCGTCGTAGAAAATGAAAATTTGATACAAAGAAAAGATATCTATGTGAAATAGTCCCATGGGGTTCCCATTCTGCTATAGCCTTTCGTGCCTCTGAGCATCTTATCTGTTTATTGCCTTGTCCGAAGCTGATTGAATTAATCAGAACCGTCGAGCTTGCGGGTTATTCGTAAGGTGATCCAACAGGACATAGTCATACGCTTTAATTCCCTAACTTTTTCCTGGATCGCCCTTTCGGGTTTTCAGTCCACCGAAATACCCTTTTTTGCCCAAGCCGCCCTTTCGGGTTTTCAACTTGCCGGGTGTACAAATTTTTTTGTTTTATCCATCATTTTTTCCCGAGCCTTTTTGGTTCTCTGGGATGCCCTTGTTTTACCCAGGTGTGTCAACCTAGCGGGTTTCTTATGCGTAGTATCTTTTGACTATGTCTGCATTCACGGGGTGCGGCAGATCATCGCTGTTGTACCCCAAAATTTGCCCTCTCATGTTTTCAAAGGTCTTCCCTTACATGGTTGGTCACAAACTCTTGCCTAAGGAAAATAAAGTTTTTTGAAGATGAACAAAGTGTCTTTCGATTGGCATCTGGGAAAAGTCTTCGATTGGGCATCCAAAATCCTTCGATCAGGCTTGACTCACCAGTCTTCGATTGGGCATTTGGCACTCTCCGATCAGGCTCCGATTAGTAAGCTTCAATTAGGTGTTTGGAACCCTTCGATTAAGCTTTGGTGTGCAAAGTCTTTGATTGAGCGCTGGACCTCCTTCGATCAAGCTTTGGTCTGCAAGTATTCGATTGAGCGCTGGACCTCCTTCGATCAAGCTTTGGTGTGCAAGTCTTTGATTGAGCGCTGAACCCCTTCGATCAAGTCAATTTCATAATGCTTCGACTAGTACTTCAGAAGGTCCTTGGACTAGAACTTCAGAGTGTCCTTAGACTGGAACTTCAGAGTGTCCTTCGACTTGAAATTCAGAGTTTCCCTTAATAATAATATCAGAACGAAATGACCTTCGAATGGAATTTCAGTTCAGACTTTACCTTAATAAGAACATCAGAACGAAATGACCTTCGAATGGAATTTCAGTTTAGACTTTACCTCAATCAGAACATCAGAACAAAGTGACTTTCGAATGGCATGCTCCGATGAAGGAAGTTCTGGACACTTCGAATCAGAACTTAGACTCATCACAAGGCCAAGGGCTGGTCGAAGTTGTCTAATAAGGAATGTTCTAAATATATTCGAATTGGACTTTGAAGCTGGCAAAGAAGGCAGATTCGAAGGAAGGAAGTAGGCTACCATGACTAAGCAAAAACACATATCCTAACCTGGCCAGAATACCAAAGTTCACAATGGCATGTGTCCCTTGCAAATATGCAATCGAAGCAGGGGAAGTCTCAATCGAAGGGGTTGTGGATGGAGTAGTTCGAATGGGGACTTTGAAGCAATCGAAGAGAGCAAATTCGAAGGGGCAAGTCAGCTTTTGATTTCCATGATATTGGAGGCCCAAAACAACTCAGAGCAAGCTGGCAGAAACGCATGATTGGATCAAATATGGCAAGTCTTTATGAAGAAATCAAATCAAATCTCTTCATCATAATGGACCAAGATTTGATACACAAATGTTGACCTAATTTCCTTGTCTATATAAACCTCTGCTCACAAACAAAACACACACGTGAAACACATACACAAAAACTCTGCAGACAAAGAAAAACGCACAAAAACTCTATGGAAACGGCCAGAACAATCTTGCAAAAAACCTTGAAAAAGTGTGGGATCAAGAACCACATTGGAGGCAGATTCAGACCAAAAGAAAGACGCATCTCTCTTGCCAGCAACCTCCTGAAGCGAGGCCAATCAAAAACCAAGCCTTGCATTACCTCTAACACGCTGTAAGTCTCCATGAAATTTGCTCGGAACATGAAATCGAAAACGTCCATTCTTGCATCTTTTCTTTAAAATATTGACATGTTTGTGATTGTTATTTGATTTAGAATGTTTTGGCATTATCCAATTTAATTTTCATGGCCTCTAACCCCATATATAGAACCTAGGGTTCCTGTTCTTGTTTTTAGGCGTTTATGTCACAGAGAAAATCAATGCAAACCATGGTTACAGGGATGATCAGGATGAAGATACGAGTACGTTGGTACTCTTGGATTTTATTTTCATGGCCTAGGAGAAATGTTTGAACGACCCTACGAAACTTCATGCAAAACAAAATCTGCAGGTAAACGAACCAGGCTTTTGTGAGGAAGACGATTACGTGGCATGGCCAGATTGGCCTGTTTGAAATATTAGCGCTTTTTTTTATTTTCCAGCGTATTCATTGATTTTCCCATATATTATTGGTTTCTTAATTCAATAACAATAATGCAGTGTAGTTGGATTGGTGAAGCGTGCGTTGCAGAACCCCCTGGTACCTGGATTCGAATCCCAGGTCCCCCAAAACTTTGTTACATTTTTTCTTCAGGTACTCAGATGCAACGCTTCAGGCAGGGAGAATCATATACCTCCAGATCTCATGTGCCAGGTGGTTCCAAATCCAGATCCAGTGGTCCAGGATGAGGTTCACCTTGAACCTTGATCAACAACCGCCCAGGCAATCTGAAAGTCCAACAGGCTGGACGTTTGGGTCTGGAAATTGCAATTCATACTCCCTTTTCGAGCCCAACACCCCTGAGTTTGTTTCTTTATTTTTCTTTTCACTGTTTTTATCTTATTATCATAATTAATTAATTAACTAATTAACTCTTTTTCATAAAAAAAATCATAAACAACAAAAATATCTTTATTTTAATTTTATTATTTATTTTTGTGAATAAATTGTAACCAATTAATTTAGTTTTTTTAATTAGGTTTAATCTTAACATTTTTACAATAAATTAAAATTAGTTTAGACTTAGGTTTTTTTTATTTCTGATCTTACTGCCTTAATCAAAATAAAAACTCAAAAGTATTTTCTTTAATTCCATTATTAATTTAGACTTAATTCTTAAATAAAAAAAGACCAAAAATATGCTTTGTTTAAATAAAAATGGTCAAAACCCTAAAGGACAATCTGATTCAACCTTTCTCGCGCATATTATTTTGATCCATATATTGTAATTGCTCCGTGGGTGTAATAGCTTTAACTTAGGGTTTTATTTACCGCTTTTATTTATTTATCCGCATTTAATTTTAAGGGTTTGTCTTTGGCGATGTAAATACCCGACGCCTTGTAATAACTTAGTTTTATTTTCCGCAATTTATTTTCCGCAACCATTAACTGCTAGATGTATGAATAATAGGCTATGCATGATAAGATCTATCTTAACTTAAAATCAACAGTAGCTCACCATAACATGTGCAAAGATAATATATCTGAAAAACAATACACTTACACATGCCACTCCTAGGGTACGCCTCACTTGGTTGCCTCGAACGTGGTCATTAAGTATATGATGTTTTAGAGGTCGCCCTCTTGTCCAAAGATCGTAAGTTGCCTCAAAACGGTTGCCTCGGATAAAATGATCTAAGACATTAGGGTTACCGCTAAGGCGTCCTAACGTTGCTTTAGTGACCACACGTCCCTTAAATCGAATTGACCCGAAAACTCCAACGACGGTGCTACCTACTCCTCAATAGTGGGATAGCATTGTCTAGAGGACATTTGCACAATTTAATTCCTTTTTGAGTAGGTAGAGGTTCTTAAGTACTTGATCATTTTAAAACAAAACAAAACTTTCCACACTTACACTTTTCGAACAAAGTTTCAAAAACACTTCATACACTCTTGAGGACAGAAGCAAGAGTTGAATTGAAGTTTCAAACAAAAATCTTTTCAAAATCCACAAACACAAAGAAAAGCAAACTTTTGAAAACATGGTGAGCAAGTACCTAAGAGCCCGTGGATAACCACTGATAGAAAGGGTGCTAACACCTTCCCTTTCTATAATCTACCTCCCGAACCTAAGAAACATCTCGAAAAGGAATTTTTCTGTGCTTTTGTCCTTTCCTTGTTGGATAAAATAAAAGACGGTGGAGACTCTTGCTTACCGCGACATTTTGCGAAAACAAACGCAAACGCGAACCAGCATTCTAAAACAGTCCGTTCTCATTCACACCGATCACAGAACTGGCGACTCTGCTGGGGATTCCGTTGATAAGTGAGGCGAACCTTAGGATTAGATCACTTGTGTTGTCAATTGTATGCTTTGTATGCTTTTAATTTTGTAGGCTTGTATCAGAGTTCTATAGATCTTAACCCAGATCTGGGGATACCCTTTAGGTAAGTAGCAATAAACTGTGAGGGATCTGTCCGGCGTATACCGACACGGATGAAGCAGTAGCTACATTGGTGTGGAACCTTGGTCTGTACCGATATCCCTTGTGTTGAAACGAGGAGAATATGGGTCTTCTGAGGAGTCATTAAGCACCAACTGACCTTAGAACCTTAAATTGACCAACTTGGCCATAGAACAGTAGCAGTATGCTACACTCATTGAGACTAAACTCTCGCGATGATTTCGGCCGCAAGAAAAGGTTGCTAAACTGGAATTATGACCAATTGAGGGTAGTCAGTGATATTGAGATCCTCTAGAACCCGGTTACTATTTCTAGGACAGGTTTGAACCAACTGAACTGAAAGAGGGTAATACCTAAACTCCATGCCAACCTGAAATCTAAGGGCTCTCAATGTGACTTGTGTGCTTTCAAACTTGAACTACTTGCACATACTTGTTACCTGACAACATGGTTTCCTTGCAGGTTTTGTTTACAGTCCTTATCCAATAATCTGGATTTATTGCAGGGCTTACTTACATCACCTCACACTTTTGCTTAAGCGCATAGCATACACATCATAACATCATGCCTTAACATTTCTTTAACCATTTCAAGGATCTCAAGGGCTTGTGATGCAGGTTAGGATAAATAAAACGTCCAACAAGGGGAAAAGGGGATTTATTTTCCTCTAGCCAACGACGTCTAGAGATCAAAACATGATAACTTGAGTCAGGGGCTATGACCCACTCGATATGGTGAGCTTGACTCTTGAAGAAGGACTTTCAGCAACATGAAGTTCCTTCAATCAAACTACCAGATTCAAATTCTAACAGTTTCTTGTTTACCCCGCGAGATCCTTGAAAACATTGCATACATATATCATACATATCATTGCATAACAGGTCTCCCAGTACATGTCTCTTATCTTCTTCGCTGTTTATTTCAGCAATGATCATGTCTACTGAACCTTCCACTGAGCAAGCTATCAAGGCCCTCCAGGCCCAAAATGCCCAATTTCAAGAGTTAGTCATGAGCCTAGCTAAGGGTCAGCAGGACCTGAAGACCCTGATTCTGAAAGAGAGGAAGAAGAAGAAAAAGAGGACCATCCTGTTCAACACTGGACGCAGGTTTGGAAACGGATTGCAGAATGAAATTGATCTGACCACCTCATCTGGAGGGAAAGACAATCCACAAGAAAGGAGGGCTCCTAGCCCTATGGTCTCCGACAACGAGACAGACTATGATGAAGAACAGTATCCTCCTGCTGAGGATAAGTACAAACAGCTGGAAGACCGCTTGAGCGCTATGGAGATACAGAAGGTGCCCGATATGGACTTCGGAGATCTAGGTCTATCCTCTGGGGTGGTGATTCCCCTATAAATTCAAGGCACCTGCCTTTGCCAAGTACGACGGAGCTTCCTGTCCAAAGCTACACCTCCGGTCGTATGTGAGGAAGATTCAACCCTATACTGCTGATAGAAATCTCTGGGTTCATTTCTTTCAAGATAGTCTGTCAGGGACTCAACTTGAATGGTTCTGTCAACTGGAAGGAGCTAACATCCGCAACTGGGAGGACCTTGCTGCTGATTTTTACAAGCAATACCAGTATAATGTCGACCTTGCTCCCACGCGTACTCAGCTTCAGGGTATGTCTATGGGTACAGGCGAAGGCTTTAAGGACTACGCTCAAAAGTGGAGAGATCTTGCTGGAAGAGTCCAACCCCCTCTGTCTGATAGGGAGTTGGTGGATATGTTTCTTGGGACTTTGTCTGGTCCCTATTTCAAACACTTGATCGGAAGCTCTTCAGCCGGATTCACCGAGTTAATACTGACCGGCGAAAGGGTCGAAGCTGGCATCAAAAGTGGGAAGATTCAAGAAGCTACACCTTCTGATGCTCAGAAAAAGCCCTACAATGGGAAGAAAGAGTCCAATGCTGTGTACAATCAAAAGAGTCGCCGTGACCAACACATAGGGGCAGTTCTGATCTCTGGTTCTACGTCACACTGACAACAGCAAAAGGGAAATCAATGAAAGCCAGATGAGCCTAAAAGACAGTTCACCAACATCAACATGCCGTTGTCTCAAGCGTTGCAACAATTGTTGAGGATGAATCTAATTACATTGATAGGACCTCATCCAAACCCCAAGACTTCTTCTCCTAACTACAATCCTAATGCGACCTGCGCTTATCATTCTAACAGTCCCGGGCATGATACTAACGATTGTTGGGCATTGAAGTACAAGATTCAGAATTTGATTGATGCCAAGGAGATTGAGTTTGGTCCTCCTGAGACTCTAGCATAATCACCGCTCCTACGCCAAATCATTGAGAATGTCTTTGTTTCATTTGAATTTTCAAGTTGTAATCTCTTTGTTATTCAAACAATTATCTATTAATGTCAAACTTTGTTTCATTAATGCATTGCATATGTTTGTCTTGATTTGATCCTATCATTTTAATTACATTTAAACTATGCTTTTTACTCACTTTATGACATTCAACTCTTGCTAAAAGTTACAAGCCTTTAGAGGGAGGATGACGAAATAATGCCATGATCTCATACAGTATGCTTTTGGACAGACCTTGCTGACGATGTACAAGCATTTCTTTCAAATCCTAAACACTGGAGTTATAAGGAAGATAATCCCTAGTCAACCCCTTCGAGCCAAAGAAGTAGAAGTTTTCTATTTTAACACAAATTGAAACCTTTAATCAAAACCTGGGGCAGGGTAGTCTCTCAGTTAATCCAAAAGATGTGCATTTAAGTCACAAAACTCTCAGTTCATAATACAACGAACAACATCAAAAGCACTCCTCTCGAATAAAAAGACAGTGGTGGTTCCTCATCTCATAGGCAGTCAATCTCTCAAAAGAAAAAAAAGCCCACTGAGTCAAAACCTATAAAGGAGGCTTAAGAAAGCTGGGGCATCCCGCTGACTGTAATCTCGAAAACAGGAACAGTCAGGCAAAAGTTAGGGATAACAAATCAAAAGAAAGAGGTCACTACAAATCCTCAACAACATGAAAAATGTTGCAAAAATGACTGCCTTCCAAAATTCAACTTGTGTGAACCATCACCAAAACGTTGTTCCAAATTCGAATAGAGTTCGACGCACAATTAACTGAGTTTAGGATTGAAGAACATCACGAAGAGCGGGTGGGTACAAATATACTTTGAGCCTTTATCCTTTGTTTCTTAAATCGTGAACCAAGCCACATTACAACCCTTCAAAAGTCCTAACTGAAGCATGGGTTAGTTCGAAAGCATACTGTTACAAAAGGTATCCTGACTCCTGTGAGGCTTTGCCCTAAATCTTGTGTTGAAGAGTTTTTTTGCTAAAAAACGCATTTTTCAAAACTTCGAGACAAGCATAAACTTTGCATTATTTGAATATCACTGTTTGCATTTGGCTATTTATTTTACAGTGGAGAAATTCACACAACGAATATCCGATGAACGAAAGCCCTCTCAGTGAACAAAATCACTTCAAAAAAGGATGACATTTCCATTGACGAATCTCCTATTAACAAGGGGACTTGACATGTCACTATCCAGCACACCTGGGGAAGTCCAGTCAAGATTCCAGGAAATCTCTGAAGAAGTGCAGAGTAACCAGGGGCAAGTCTCCGTCACTTGGGGCATTGAACATCAATCTCAGTGAAGGGTTACGTACAATTGAACATTTTCTGGCAATGTCACAAACACTTGCTACTAGGGGCAATGACAAATCTCCCCAAAACCTTTCTCATAGGATGACTCCCAGCAAGGGTTTAATCTCTGAAAACCTTCTCCCAGCTGAATCAACCTCAAGAATCCTCGAGGACTTCCCCCAACGAAGATGTCACCTCTCTAGCGGACTGACGACATGGTTTATTTCCCCAACAACACCAGGATTCCCCAACTTGAGTTTGCCTCTCCGACTACTACAAATCAAAGGACCACAACTCTTCTTCCCCAGTAGACTCTGGAAGCTTGTCCCTTGCGAAACACAAATAAGTCTCCTCATCCAAATTCGGAGGTTATCCTCACAAGAGTCTAGCTGGGTTATCCTCAGCAAGTTGCAACTGAAAGATCGTCCCCAGTGAAGTTCTTTCTATCCCCAACGAAGTTCATTCCTTTCATAGACAGAAATTCAATCCCCAGCAGGGTTCACTGTCACCAGCAACAGTAATTTATCCCCAGCTGAGTTTTATTTCTCCAAATCAGCAGATCTTCTAGCCAAGTATATACTCCCCACAGAGTCATTTCCTCGTCAGTCCATTCCCCAGTGGAGTTATTCTCTCCTGCAGGATTATTCTCCCAATCATCTTCGGTCGTTATCTCCAGCGAGTGAAACTCTTTATTCTCCAACAACAGTCAGGGATTTATTTTCCCAAACTCGGACGTACCACAATAGCATTTCATGTTCATACATCATGACGTGCACATACATATTGCATATGGCATAATCTCATTTATTTTGAGAACATCATCATACAATGCATGTCATGCATCATATACGATTAATCATGTGCCTTTTCAGGAAAGATGGTTATCATCAACAACTTCCAGCAAGTTCAAAATTAACTCCGGAAAATAAACATAGTAATTATCTGCACGATCGAATTTAGCTTTACATGCGTCGTCATGAAGAAATCTTACACGGGTTTCTCCTAAATGCAGCTTCACACGGGTTTATCCTGAAAAATCCTACACGGGTCCTTTACCATATATTTCTGAATGAAGTTTTACACAAACTTATCCCACAGTAACCTTACCCCGGTTCATTCTGAAGTTTTACACGAACTTATCCCAAAGTAACCTTACCCAGGTTCCTCCTGAAGTTTTACACAAACTTATCTCACAGTAACCATACCCAGGTTCCTCCTGAAGTTTTACACGAACTTATCCCGAAGTAACCCTACACAGGTTTCTCCTTTCCAGATGAAGTTTTACAATGAATCGTCATCAGGAAACCCTACACCGGTTCCCTCTCTTTCTAAGATGCAGTTTTACACGGACTCATCATCAGGCAACCCTACACAGGTTCCTTCTCAGGAAATTTCAGATGCAGTTTTACACGGACTCATCATCAGGCATCCTACACAGGTTCCTCCTTTCCAAATGAAGTTTTACACAGACTCGCCATCAGGAAACCCTACATAGGTTCCTCCTTTCCAAGATGCAGTTTTACATGGACTCATCATGAAGTAACCTTACCCAGGTTCCTTCTCAGTTCCCGATACAGTTCAATGGCATTCCAGACACGAATACCATTTCGATACTCATTCTTTTGGCCTACAGCATTGCGGGTCAACAAACATTCTTGGATGGCATCTTTAAGCCCATCTCCAGCAAGACTCTACCATCAACCTTTTTAAGTTCCAGTTTAATACCTGGAACAAGCCAAGAAAACTATCTGTGGACGAATGATCGTAGATTAATACCTGTAACAAGCCAGGAAAACCATCTACACAAAGAGATTGAAGATTAACACCTGTAACAAGCCAGGAAAATTATCTTTCTTTCTCAAGGCAGGGATTAATACCTGAAACCAGCCAGAGCAGCTATCTCCTCGACCAACCTTTTTCAGGTCCCAGTCTGATACCTGTAACAAGCCAGGAAAACCATCTACACAAAAAGATTGAAGATTAACACCTGTAACAAGCCAGGAAGACCATCTTTCTTTCTCAGGTATGCAAGTTCTCGCTAAGGAATCTCTTATGCAATCGACACTCCTACAGATGGAATCTATAAGCCCATCCTTCTACCAACAATCTCCAAATGGCATCTGTAAGCCCATTCCCGACATCACAATGCTGATACTATACCATGCGAGTGCAAATTTCTGGGCACTCTAGTGTTCAATTATCTTCCACCTTCGGATCACGAAAGGCTCGAAAGCCAATCTATATCCTCAGGTTTAAGAAAATTGAACAGGGGCAACTGTTGTACCCTAAAATTTGCCCTCTCATGTTTTCAAAGGTCTTCCCTTACATGGTTGGTCACAAACTCTTGCCTAAGGAAAATAAAGTTTTTTGAAGATGAACAAAGTGTCTTTCGATTGGCATCTGGGAAAAGTCTTCGATTGGGCATCCAAAATCCTTCGATCAGGCTTGACTCACCAGTCTTCGATTGGGCATTTGGCACTCTTCGATCAGGCTCCGATTAGTAAGCTTCGATTAGGTGTTTGGAACCCTTCGATCAAGCTTTGGTGTGCAAAGTCTTCGATTGAACGCTGGACCTCCTTCGATCAAGCTTTGGTGTGCAAGTCTTCGATTGAGCGCTGGACCCCTTCGATCAAGTCAATTTCATAATGCTTCGACTAGTACTTCAGAAGGTCCTTGGACTGGAACTTCAGAGTGTCCTTGGACTGGAACTTCAGAGTGTCCTTCGACTGGAAATTCAGAGTTTCCCTTAATAAGAACATCAGAACGAAATGACCTTCGAATGGAATTTAAGTTCAGACTTTACCTTAATAAGAACATCAGAACGAAATGACCTTCGAATGGAATTTCAGTTCAGACTTTACCTCAATCAGAACATCAGAACGAAGTGACTTTTGAATGGCATGCTCTGATGAAGGAAGTTTTGGACACTTCGAATCAGAACTTAGACTCATCACAAGGCCAAGGGCTGGTCGAAGTTGTCTAATAAGGAATGTTCTAAATATATTTGAATTGGACTTTGAAGCTGGCAAAGAAGGCAGATTCGAAGGAAGGAAGTAGGCTACCATGACTAAGCAAAAACACATATCCTAACCTGGACAGAATACCCAAAGTTCACAATGGCATGTGTCCCTTGCAAATATGCAATCGAAGCAGGGGGAGTCTCAATCGAAGAGGTTGTGGCTGGAGTAGTTCGAATGGGGACTTTGAAGAAATCGAAGAGAGCAAATTCGAAGGGGCAAGTCAACTTTTGATTTCCATCATATTGGAGGCCCAAAACAACTCAGAGCAAGCTGGCAGAAACACATGATTGGATCAAATATGGCAAGTCTTTATGAAGAAATCAAATCAAATCTCTTCATCATAATGGACCAAGATTTGATAAACAAATGTTGACCTAATTTCCTTGTCTATATAAACCTATGCTCACAAACAAAACACACACGTGAAACACATACACAAAAACTCTGCAGACAAAGAAAAACGCACAAAAACTCTGTGGAAACGGCCAGAACAATCTTACAAAAAACCTTGAAAAAGTGTGGGATCAAGAATCACATTGGAGGCAAATTCAGACCAAAAGAAAGACACAACTCTCTTGCCAGCAACCTCCTGAAGCGAGGCCAATAAAAAACCAAGCCTTGCATTACCTGTAACACGCTGTAAGTCTCCATGAAATTTGCTCTGAACATGAAATCGAAAACATCCATTCTTGCATCTTTTCTTTAAAATATTGACATATTTGTGATTGTTATTTGATTTAGAATGTTTTGGCATTATCCAATTTAATTTTCATGGCCTCTAACCCCATATATATAACCTAGGGTTCCTGATCTTGTTTTTAGGCGTTTATGTCACAGGGAAAATCAATGCAAACCATGGTTACAGGGATGATCAGGATAAAGATACGAGTACGTTGGTACTCTTGGATTTTATTTTCATGGCCTAGGAGAAATGTTTGAACGACCCTACGAAACTTCTTGCAGAACAAAATCTGCAGGTAAATGAACCAGGCTTTTGTGAGGAAGATGATTACGTGGCATGGCCAGATTGGCCTGTTTGAAATATTAGCGCTTTTTTTTATTTTCCAGCGTATTCATTGATTTTCCCATATATTATTGGTTTCTTAATTCAATAACAATAATGCAGTGTAGTTGGATTGGTGAAGCGTGCGTTGCAGAAACCCCTGGGACCTGGATTCGAATCCCAAGTCCCCCAAAACTTTGTTACATTTTTTCTTCAGGTACTCAGATGCAACGCTTCAGGCAGAGAGCATCATATACCTCCAGATCTCATGTGCCAGGTGGTTCCAGATCTAGATCCAGTGGTCCAGGATGAGGTTCACCATGAACCTTGATCAACAACCGCCCAGGCAATATGAAAGTCCAACAGGCTGGACGTTTGGGTCTGGAAATTGCAATCATACTCCCTTTTCGAGCCCAGCACCCCTGAGTTTGTTTATTTATTTTTCTTTTCACTGTTTTTATTTTATTATCATAATTAATTAATTAAGTAATTAACTCTTTTTCATAAAAAAATCAGAAACAACAAAAATATCTTTATTTTAATTTTATTTTTTATTTTTGTGAATAAATTGTAACCAATTAATTTAGTTTTTTTAATTAGGTTTAATCTTATCATTTTTACAATAAATTAAAATTAATTTAGACTTAGGTTTTTTTTTATTTCTGATCTTACTGCCTTAATCAAAATAAAAACTCAAAAGTATTTTCTTTAATTCCATTATTAATTTAGACTTAATTCTTAAATAAAAAAAGACCAAAAATATGCTTTGTTTATATAAAAAGGGTCAAAACCTTAAAGGACAATCTGATTCAACCTTTCTCGCGCATATTATTTTGATCCATATATTGTAATTGCTCCGAGGATGTAATAGCTTTAACTTAGGATTTTATTTACCGCTTTTATTTATTTATCCGCATTTAATTTTAAGGGTTTGTCTTTGGCGATGTAAATACTCGACGCCTTGTAATAGCTTAGTTTTATTTTCCGCAATTTATTTTCCGCAACCATTAACTGCTAGATGTATGAATAATAGGCTATGCATGACAAGATCTATCTTAACTTAAAATCAACAGTAGCTCACCATAACATGTGCAAAGATAATATATCTGAAAAACAATACACTTGCACATGCCACTCCTAGGGTACGCCTCACTTGGTTGCCTCGAACGTGGTCATTAAGTATAGGAAGTTTTAGAGGTTGCCCTCTTGTCCAAAGATCGTAAGTTGCCTCGAAACGGTTGCCTCGGATAAAATGATCTAAGACATTAGGGTTACCGCTAAGGCGTCCTAACGTTGCTTTAGTGACCACACGTCCCTTAAATCGAATTGACCCGAAAACTCCAACGACGGTGCTACCTACTCCTCAATAGTGGGATAACATTGTCTAGAGGACATTTGCACAGTTTAATTCCTTTTTTAGTAGGTAGAGGTTCTTAAGTACTTGGTCATTTTAAAACAAAATAAAACTTTCCACACTTACAATTTTCGAACAAAGTTTTCAAAAACACTTCATACACTCTTGAGGACAGAAGCAAGAGTTAAATTGAAGTTTCAAACAAAACTCTTTTCAAAATCCACAAACACAAAGAAAAGCAAACTTTTGAAAACATGGTGAGTAAGTACCTAAGAGCCCGTGGATAACCACGGATAGAAAGGGTGCTAACACCTTCCCTTTCTATAATCTACCTCCCGAACCTGAGAAACATCTCGAAAAGGAATTTTTCTGTGCTTTTGTCCTTTCCTTGTTGGATAAAATAAAAGACGGTGGTGACTCTTGCTTACCGCGACATTTTGAAAAAACAAACGCAAACGCGAACCAGCATTCCAAAACAGTCAGTTCTCATTCCCACCGATCACAATCGCCATCCATAGTTGTCAATATCATTGCTCCACCAAAGAATATGCTTTTGATTACAAACGGTCCTTCATATGTAGGAGTCCATTTTCCCCTGGGATCACCTTGCGGCAGTATGATACGTTTGATCACCAAATCCCCGACTTGATATACTTGGTGTCTGACCTTTTTTTTGAAAGCCTTGATCATTCGTTTTTGATACATTTGACCATGACAGACAACAAGAAGCCTTTTCTCATCAATTAGGTTCAGTTGATCAAGTCGAGTCTGGATCCAATCATCTTCGTTCAGACCTGCATCCTTCATGATTCTCAGAGAGGGGATCTGAACCTCAATAGGCAAGACAACTTCCATGCCATATACCAGAGAGTAGGGTGTTGCCCCGGTTGATATACGTGCTGTGGTATGATACCCGTGGAGAGCGAATGGTAGCATATCATGCCAGTCTTTGTATATGACTATCATTTTCTGTATGATTTTTTAATGTTCTTATTTGGAGCTTTGATAACACCATTCATCTTTGGCCGGTAAGAGGAAGAATTATGGTGCTGGATCTTGAATTGCTTGCACAGGGCGGTGATTATAGTATTGTTTAGATTCGTACCATTGTCCGTGATGATCCTCTCCGGGATACCATACCGACATATGAAATCCTGCTTTATGAACCAGGCTACAACGTTCTTAGTAACGGAAGCGAAAGAGGCTGCCTCAACCCACTTTGTAAAATAGTCAATGGCCACCAAGATGAAGCGGTGTCCATTAGAGGCTGTTGGTTTGATTTCCCCAATGATATCGATTCCCCATATAACAAAGGACCAAGGATCCGTCAATACATTTAAAGGAACCGGAGGTACGTGCACCTTGTCAGCATAGATCTGACACTTGTGGTAGGTTCGAGAGTGTTGATAGCAATCTGCTTCCATGGTAGACCAGTAATAGCCTTCCCGTAGGATCTTCTTTGCCATCACATGCCCACTGGAATGGGTGTCAAAAGTGCCTTCATGTAGATCAGTCATGATATTTTCCGCTTCAACCTTGTCTACGCACTGAAGTAACACAGAGTCATGGTTGCGTTTGTAGAGAATGCCATTACTAAGGAAGAACTTAGAAGAGAATCTCCTTAAGAACTTCTTACAATTGACTGAATCTTCTTCCGGATATTCTTGAGCCTCGAGATACCTCTTGACTTCGTGAAACCAAGGCCAGTCTACTACTTCTTCCATATTAATCTTGTGACAGTGAGTTGGTTCATCCATTCGTTCAATGGTGATCTGGGGGGCCTCGTTATCCCATTTAAGTTTAAACATGGATGACATTGTGGCTAGTGCGTCTGCTAGTTTATTTTCTTCTCGCGGGAAATGCTCGAAGGTAATCTTCTCAAAATATGGGATCAATGTCAGCACATGTTCTTTGTAGGGGGTAAGGTTAGAGTGTTTGGTGTCCCATTCTCCTTTGATCTGGATGATGACCAAAGCTGAATCTCTGAATACATTTAAAGATTTAATCCCTAAATCTATGGCAACTTTGAGACCAAAGATGCACGCTTCGTATTCTGCCGTGTTGTTTGTATAATTGAAGCAAAGTCTTGTCGTAAAGGGAGTATGACATCCTTCAGGAGACATGAGTACAACACCAATACCATTGCCGAGTGCGTTGGATACCCCATCAAAAACCAGGGTCCATCGGGATCCTTGTTCAGGTCCGTCATAAGGTCTGAATTCTTCATGGTTGTTTACCATCATGATGTCTTCATCTGGGAATTCAAACTTCATGGACTGGTAGTCATCCATAGCTTGATGAGCAAGGTCATCGGCTAGTACACTACCCTTTATTGCTTTCTAGGTAGTATACTATATGTCATATTCGGCCAGGATCATCTGCCATCTCGCTATTCTCCCAGAGAGAGCAGGTTTCTCGAAGATGTATTTTATTGGATCCATTTTGGATATCAATAAGGTAGTATGCATCAGCATATACTGTCTTAGCCGGCGAGCAGCCCATGCCAGAGCGCAGCAAGTTTTCTCGAGCAATGAATATCTTGTTTCACAGTCGAGAAACTTTTTGCTCAGGTAATAAATAGAATGTTCTTTTCGGCCAGACTCGTCATACTTCCCCAACACACACCCCATTGAATTTACCAAAACAGTTAGATACATGATCAATGGTCTTCCCTCGACTGGTGGCATCAAAACAGGAGGCTCTTGCAGGCACTCTTTGATCTTGTCGAAGGCAGTTTGGCATTCATCATTCCACTTGACTACTTGATCTTTCTTCAGTAGTTTGAAGATTGGTTCACAAGTAGCTGTTAGGTGAGAAATGAATCTGGAAATGTAGTTTAACCGTCCCAAGAATCCTATGACTTCCTTCTCGGTACGAGGAGCAGGCATATCTTGTATTACTTTCACCTTGGCAGGATCCACTTTAATACCTTTATTATTGACAACAAAGCCTAGGAGTTTACCAGAACTCACTCCAAATGTGAATTTATTTGGGTTCAACCTCAACTTGTATTTCTTTAGTCTCTCAAAAAGTTTCTATAAATGGTCAAGACGCTCTTCTTCCGTTTGAGATCTGGCTATCATGTCGTCCATATAGACCTCTATTTCGTGATGTATCATGTCGTGAAATAAGGCTACCATGGCACGCTGATAGGTTGCCCTAGCATTTTTCAACCCGAATGGCATAACCTTGTAGCAGATAGTGCCCCATTGTGTGACAAAGGTTGTCTTCTCCATGTCCTCAGGTGCCATTTTGATTTGGTTGTAGCCTGAGAAACCGTCCATGAATGAAAACACTTTGTTTTGTGCCGTATTGTCAACTAGAATATCAATATGGGGAAGTGGGAAATCATCCTTAGGGCTCGCCCGATTCAAATCTCTGTAGTCCATGCACATTCGTACCTTGCCGTCCTTTTTAGGCACGAGAACAACATTGGCAACCCATTGCGGATAGGAGGTGATGGCCAAGAATTCGGCGTTGAATTGTTTCATGACTTATGCTTTGATCTTCTCTGACATGTCTGGTCGCATGCGACGAACCTTTTGCTTTACCGGTGGGAAGTCCTCTTTTGTAGGTAGACGATGTACCACGATATCTGCATCAAGTCCTGGCATGTCTTCATACGACCAGGAAAAGACTTTGACATAATCATGTAGCAGCTGAATCAGACGCTCTTTGACACTGGGTTCCAGATTGGCACCCACCTTGACTTCTCTCTTGTCTTCTTCGGTACCTAGGTTAATTGTGTCCACTGGTTCTTTGTGGGGATGAATGGTCCTCTCTTCTTGTTGTAGTAACTTGGAGAGTTCTCCTGACACTTCACAATCTTCCTCACCTTCGTCTTCGGCTTGGTAGATTAGATTTTCAGAGTCACAAAAGGCCAAAGTAGAACCGTTACCATGGGATCCTGAATGGATGTAGACCTTCATTGTGAGTGTGAGTGTGTGTAAGAGTATAACTATCTTTGAAAGAAATGAAAATGTAAAAAGAAAAACAAAGAGCACAAAGTTTGTATGCAAAAACGTCCATGATTCATTGATGTCATATGGAAATGAGATAATAACCCTTACAAATGGACCATTGTGCCTCGGGTAAGACACAAGGTTTTAAGAGTCTGAATTGTTTAATATTTCAGATCCGACAAAATTCAAATACAAATTACTGTGGGATAAAAGTGATCGGGATAAAGTCTCTAGCTTCCCAGTTGCTGAGCCCTCCACTGACAGTTGGGAAAATCCAATCCTCCAAGTCATAGCTGTCTTCATCATCCTCTACTGCGTTGGCTTTGCGGTTGCTAACCTTCAAGGGCGGTCCTCCGAAACGAGCGTGTCGTACAACTTTCTGGGCTCTTGAAGTGAAACCCAACCCAAAATTGTCAGATTTGTATGGGATATCTGGGAGTTGGCCCCAAATAGTGCACCCACCTTCTTCTATCACTGCCTTGGCATCTTTTAGAGACGACATCTTGATCGGAGGACTTGTAATCTTGGGGACTTGAGGCACAACCTTGGTTACTGCCACAGTCTGCGGGACTTCTTCAAAGTGCTGGAATGGAGTTTCAATAAATTCACCATCTAATTCCACATACCTGAAGGAATTTATATGACTGACCATATATTCTTCTTCTCCATGAACAGTGATGATTTTCCCTAGAATTGGATATTTTAGCATTTGATGCAACATAGAGGTAACATCACTAGTATTGTGAATCCACGGTCGACCTAATAAGCAGGAACATGAAGGGCGAATATCCATTACATAAAAATTTGAATCAAATGTTTGTGTTCCAACTTTTATGGGGATGTCTACTTCCCCATGCACCATCCTTTTTGAGCCGTTAAAGGCCTTCACTACTATGTTGCTAGGCTTCAAGATCAATCCTTCATAGTCAAGCCTATCGAGAGCCTTTTTAGGCAACACATTCAGAGACGAACCAGTGTCGACCAAGACATGAGCCAAAGTCGTGCCTCTGCATTCGAATGAGACATTCAATGCCTCATTATGTTTCCTCCCCCTCGGCGTTAAATCAACATCTAAAAAACCTAAACCATTATCTGCGGTCAAGCTGGCTATGCAGTCTTGGAACTGATCGGCAGATGTTTCTTGGGGTACATGGGCAGTTTTAAGGAACTTTACCAAGGCCTTTGCATGAGCCTCAAAACATAATAATAAATCCAACATGGAAATTTTTGATGGAGTTTGCCCCAGTTTCTCGACTACGTTGTAGTCGCTTCTTTTTATGATCTTTAGAATTTCCTCCATCTCTTTTCGGGAGGTCTCAGGGATAGCTACTGATTGTGCCTTCGTCTGGACAGGCTCAACCAAAATACCTTTACCTCGAGTCTCGATTAACTTGTCAGCAGGAATGTCAGTAGGGGTTATAACAGGGATTGTAACAGTTTTGTCAACAAGAGTATTAGCAGGGATGATTGCAGGACTGGGAATAGCTTTTGGAGGAGCAACAACAACAGGAATGATTACGGGTCCAGAAATAGCTTTTGGAGGAGCAGTTTCTGGAGAGAATACCCTTCAACTGCAGGTTATCTTGCTAGTCCCTGCGATGTTACTGATATCGGAGTCAACTTTCTCAGAACTTGAATCTTCAGTAGCTAGCCAATCTTGCTTGATACCGTGATATTAGACATCACCTCCATAATTCCATGGGACAGTTTTGTCTGACGAATACGGGATTGGTCCAGGCATTGTAATTATCAACGGAGCTACTTTAGGAACTAATGTAATTCTAACTGGTCTTTTGGTGGAGACCCTGGAAGAATTGTCGAAAATGGTCACTATGGAAATATCATTATAAGAAACAGTTGGAATAGAAGTTTTCTCGAACAAAATCTCCTTGTCATCTATTAGGCATTGAACGCCTGCTTTTAATAAATGACAACTGGTTGGTGAGGATAAACAGAAATGACAGGTTTCATAACAGCCTGGGAATACACCGACATTCAACAAGTTCTTTTTGATAGTCAGGAGTGGAGTCACAAGTTCATCAACCAAAGTAACAAACATATCTTCCTCAATGGCGTTGACATTATGGCCGTGCTTGGGCATAGGGGCAGTGATGACATTGGAAATTTGTGGCGTGTCGAACTCAATCTCTTTGGCTTCAAGAAGGTCTTGTACTTTGTTTATCAAAGCCCAACAATTGTTAGTGTCATGGCCGGGACTCTCAGAATGATATGCACAGCGGGAATTAGGATGATAATGAGGAGAGGTTGTGTTAGGATTCTTTGAAGCTTCTTTCAAAGTCACTAGATTGGATCTCAACAAATATGGCAATACTTGAGATAATGTCATGTTAATTCGGGTGAACTGTCTGACTGGTCTTTCCGTTCTTGGCTGGTTACTTCTTTGCTGAGCAGGCGCAGGTTTAGGAATCATGATAGCCCCCCACCATTGGACGGTGTTCAACCCTATCTTGATTTCTATGAGGATATACAGCAACGACTTCTTTCTTTCCAATGAAAGGCTTCCTTACAGCAGCAGAGGATGCATCTTTTTGAATCTTCCCATTCTTTATCCCGGCCTCTACTCTTTCTCCGGTCAATATCAATTCGGTAAAACCTACTGATGAACTCCCAATTAAGTGATTGAAGAAAGGACCGGACAAGGTGCCCAAAAACATATCTACTAACTCTCTTTCAGATAGGGGAGTCTGGATTCTTCTTGCTAAGTCCCTCCATTTTTGCGCATAGTCTTTAAAGCCTTCACTTGAAACCATGGCCATACTCTGAAGTTGAGTACGGGTGAGAGCAAGATCAGTGTTGTATTGGTATTGTTTGTAAAAGGCAGCAACCAGATCTTCCCAATCATGAACATTGGTTCTTTCTAACTGATAAAACCAATCAAGTTGAGTTCTAGACAGAATGTCTTGGAAGAAGTGTACCCATAAATCCTTGTCAGTGGTATGATGCTGGATTTTCCTCACATAGGACCGAAGATGCATTTTGGGACATGAAACTCCGTCATATTTGGCGAACACAGGTTCTTTGAATTTTGGGGGAATGACAATCCCAGATACTAGACCCAACTCCTCAAAGTCCAACCCAAGCACTTTTTGAATTTCCATTGCGCTTAACCGTTCTTCCATATGCTTATACTTATCGTCGACTGGAGGATATTTTTCTTCAGAATAATCTTCTTCTTCCTCTTCCTCTTCTGAATCTGGCTGGACAACTGCTTCCTTGACTTTCCCATCTTGATTGTCTTTCTCACCAGATGACATTGCAAAGTCTAGAGTCCTTCTTGCTTGTCCTTGGAATCTTCTTCCCATATTTAAAATTCTGGTTACTTTCTTTTCTTTCTTCTTTTTCTCTTCAACTAGCAAGGTCTTCAACTCTTCTTGTCCTTTGGCTAGAGTTAAAAACATCTATTGAAACTGGGCATTTTGTGCTTGGAGGTCCTTCACCGTTTTCTCGAGATCCATCTTACTGAAATAAACAATAGAAAGATGAGGAGACTTGTTGCAAGAAACCTGCTTATGTTATGATGAATGGTAAATGCATATGCAATGATTTCAAGGATTTTAAAGATTCAAATTTGTTTTAGAAAAAAAGGAAACACACGTTATATTAATAAATTAAGGTTTGAGTACATAAATGCCTCTTTGGGCAAAACAATACAAAAAATCTAAGATAAAAAGGTAGTATGCATCCTCTTTGGTGCGATGTAGGCATTCAGGTTCCTCTCCTCATGAAGTTTCTTAGTGAGTTCCAAAACCTTCTTCTCGCTGGCGTAGAATTGGGCTTCAAAAGTGTCTCGTTCCCCCTTGAGTTGTATCCAATCTCTTTGTAAGTATTTAAGAGAGGTGGGCATGTCAGGATGTAGGACAATGTATGGAACATCTCCTTCCATAACAGGCTCAATGATTACCGGGAGAATGGAGGGATAAGGCATCATAAGACTCTGAGCACGAGTTCGTACCCATTTGAGGTAAGGCTCAAGAGGGATGAAATTCTCATGCCCCAATATCTTGCTATCTACCTTGTTCAACATCCTCCAAGATCGGATGAATCTCTGGCGAAGACCTTGATTGTTATTCTCGTAGTCAAATACCAAACCTTAAATGAGCATTTCATATGGGCCATCCCTTCGGGCGTAACCAAACTATCTTAAGGCTAAACAGGGGTTGTAGGTGATACCTCCCCTAATGCCAAGTAAAGGAACATTAGGGAATTCTCCACAACGGTCGATAATAGTATCATTCTCTATTGATCGGGAACACCAATGAATGTCTGAATGTTTGAGCGTTATCAACCTTTGTGACCACCTTGAACCTTGCTTGTTCTTTAATAAAGATTGGGGAAGATGCGAAATAAACCATCTTACCAAGAGAGGAGTGCAACGCATAAGGATACCTCTTTTCCTTATAGTGCGAGTGTGAAAAGAATGTAGGATGTCCCCTAGAAAAGTAGGTTCTGGGTTACGAGACATGAAGATCTTGACGGCGTTCATATCTATGAGTTGGTCAGGATTTGGAAACAAAACCATCCCATAGATGAGGAGAGCCACAATTTCTTCAAAATCTTGCAAATCCAAAGAGTTCCAACAGTTTTGGGATTTCTCAAACAAGAACTTCGCTAGGAAACCCTTGACACCACTCCTTGTTTCCCAATTGGTTGTGATATCAGATGATTGCAAGTGTAGAGCTTGAGCAATATCTTCCGGCTTTGGATCTATTTCCGTACCGTTGAAAAGTAGTTGATTGAGAATGGGAATCCTCAAGAGTTGGGAGAATTCTTCCAAAGTTGGTACAAGTTGATAATCGGGAAATGTGAAGCAATGGTGTAAAGGATCAAAGAAATGAAAGAGCACCTTCATCATGTCTTCATCAGTGTTGGAGGTGACCAAGTTTAGTAGGCGACCATGTCTTTCGGTGAATGGAGAGTTTTCAGGAATCCTTGATGCTAGCTCCTTAAGTTGAGGAGGGATCCTTACAAGATTGACTTGAATGGTTTTCCTGCGAATAGAATCCATGTCCTACAAAACAGAACAAAGATAAATCCCAAGATCCTTGAAATGGTTAATGAATGAGTATGATGTTATGATGTTATGATGTTATGTACAAGTAAATATACACAAACAAAGCAAACAAGTCCTTAGGTTTAGGCTCGCATGGAGTCTCATAGGTAAGTACCCTTTTAAAGTTTAGCTGGCTCAAACCTGTCCTAGCAATAGTAACCGGGTTCTAAGGAGCTCAATATCACTGATTTGTTTTCTTGAGCATTGTTTCAGCACAAGCCTCTTTAATGGCGACCGAAATATCACAAAAAAACCAAACCTCAATTAGTGTAGTATCGAGTATCTACCAACTTCGGACTGCACCAAAGCCGGTCATCTCACTACATCCTAAAGGCCAAGTTGGTCAAGTAAAGGTTATAAAAGTTCATTAGTGCTTCATGACATCACTCAGCGGCCCCGTATTCTCCTTGATTAACTCAAGGGTTACCTGTACCCACAAATATGTCGCACCAATATAGCTATTTCTTAGACCATGTCGGTATATCCCGCACAGTTTCCACAATGTATTGCTACTTACCTATAAGGTATCCCCAAATCTGGGTAGAGGATTCAAACCCAAACAAAGAACCATAATGTAAAGCAAACAAGTCAAACAATGAAAGCAAGTAAATATGATCTAACCCTAAGGTAACCCCACTTTTAGAATTTTCCCCAACAGAGTCGCCAGTTCTGTGATACAGTGGGAGAACTGACTTGAAGGTTTTGCGTTTGATCGCAAATGTTGCGGTTAGCAAGAGTCGCCACCGACTTTTCTTTTATCCAAAAGGAAAGGTGAAAAAGCACAGGAAAGACCTATGAGATTATTTCTTGAGTTCTGGGGGTAGATTATGAAAAGGGAAGGTATTAGCACCCTTTTCATCCATGGTTTTCCATGGGCTCTTAGTTACTTGCTAGATCACTTGCTTTTGTTTGAAATTGTGCTTTGTATGGTTTTTTGAAAGTATTTTGTAAAGAGGCCATTGTTTAGGCAAACTTTGTAATGATTCTCGTTCGTAAGAATGTATACAAAGATGTTGATCTTTTGAAAATGTTTTCAAGTTTGTAAGATGTTTTGAAAGTGTAGGTGTTTGTTTTGAAAATAGCAAGGATGTTTTGTTTTGAAATGGAGCAAGTAATTAGGAGCATTCTACCTACTCAAAAGTCTTTCATGTTCATCTCCTCTTTCCTTTGACATTATCATCTTACCATTGATTTGGTAAGTAACCTTATCTTTGGATGTAAACGGGACGGACGTGGGTCATCGTATAACCATGATTAGCAATGATGCAAGGTATCTTAGCATTCTCTTTTAGGGACTAAGATCATTTGAAAGGCAACATGGATAGCGTCATTGAGGGACTATGATCTTGTATTTTGCTTGTTTTTGCTAAGATATCTCACATGCGTAATATGGCCATTTAGTAAGGCAACCAAGTGGATTTTACCCTAGGGGTGTTTGTGTGCAAGTGTATTGTTTTCATGCTTGGTTTTGTCTTTGATTATGGTTTTCTAAGCATTGGTTTTAGTCTTTCCATACAAATCCTAATTACTAGCATTTGTATATAAAGCGATAAATGGCGGAATTTAAAGTTACTACGCTATTACAATACTTATGGGAGGGGGTGTACAAATTATAAATGGGGATTGCAAGAAAATAAACGTAATTAATTTATTACAACCATATAATATACAAAATGAATAAATGTACAAGAATATAAATGTAAAGTAAATGGATGTTTGTTTGGTTTTTTTAGAGAAAAGGGGTTTTGAGTTTAACCTAATTGACTAAAAGAAAAAATAATTAATTAAAAGTAAAACTTAAATTAACTAGGAAAAGAATTTAAATAAAACCCTAATCTAAATATTAATTAAAAAAGAAATCAAGTTTATGAGAAAAATATTTTTTGGTATTTTTGTCTTTAAAAATAATTTATAGTATTATAAAATATTTTTGGCCTTTTTTATATTAAAATAATATATTTTAATTGGTGTAAAAGAAAATAAATAAAAACCTAGTTTTTTAAAATTAAATTTACAAAATAATTAGTCAAAATAAATAAAGTATGATTAAATAAAATAATTTTGGTGAGAAAGAAAAAAAATAATAAACTATGTCAAAATATAAATCTATTATTTTTATATTTTTTTATGATTTTTTAATATTAGATAAAATATTTAAGAAAAATAAATAAATAAAAATAAGAAAAAAAGAAAATAAATGGGCTAGGGTATGTAAATGAAACAGGGGGTCAAAAAGTATAAAAAAAACATAAGCCCATGCAGATGAGGCCCAAACACCTGCCTAAAAGAAAGTCATAAATGAAAAAAATGTGAAAAATCCAAAAGGGTACCACTGGGGCTCGAACCCAGGTCCCTCAAGTCACAGACGCGCACTTTTACCACTGGGGTGGCTATACATCCGTTTATATAATCAAAACAATAAATACATGATAGTAAACAAGTCCATGGCCTGAACTTCATCTTTAACCTCACGCCCAGCCAGAGCCTCTGTAACTCATTCAAGTCTCAACAAAAATGAAAAGTGTAAACAAGAAACTAATGAAACGCATGTGAGGTATCTTAGCAAAAACAAGCAAAATACAGGATCATAGTCCCTAAATGACGCTATCCATGTTGCCTTTTAAATTGATCTTAGTCCCTAAAAGAGAATGCTAAGATACCTTGCAACATTGCTAATCATGGTTATACAATGACCCTAAAAATCTTAAAAATCTCAGAAACTTCAATCTTAAAATTCTCTAAGCTCAAACAAAACTAATGAAAACTATGGACATGGTTAGCTTTAGGGCAATGATATCTAAATTTTTTATTCACAAATAAACCATTAATGATGCCTGTATGAAAAGCTCCAAAGTTAGAAAACTTACCTTGCAATAGGGTATCGGGTTTGGAGTTTGAGCAGTTTTCAGTGAGTTCCAATGATTGGGTTAGCTTCCTCAAGTTCTCAGGAAGCTAATGGGATGCTTAGCTTGAGCCGAAAGTGTCTGAGGAGTTCTGGAGAAGTCCAAGTGCAAAGCTCTATTTTTGAAAATGGAGGATGGTGTTAATGGTGTTACAATATTGTAACAGGGTGTGTGATGAGTTCTAAATGATGTTTAGAAACTTTAGGAATAAAAAGGCTTGAAAACGCACGAGGGAGATGTGAGTTTCAAACTTTTGGTCAGGTTAGGCAACAATGGAGGTATGTGATGCAGTTCTGAGCTCTTGGTGTTTTTAGGGGTCAAGCATGCGTGTGTTTTGTGGCAAATGGCTTGTGTATCTATAAGCAAAGAGTCTTAAGTGGTTTGGCAAGTCATAAGTACAAGTCTCAAGCTTTTTGCTAGGTTACTTGATTTTGAAGAAAAGTGGGGAAACAAGTTTCAAGAGGAGGTATAAGCATGGGATGAGTGATTGTAAGTGTCTAACAAGTTTCTTATGATTTATGGGACTTGTATGATCAGAATAGAACAAGTGCAAGGCTCAAGAACAAGTTTTGTGCAAAAAGTCACTTTATCAAAATGGCAATGTGCATTTTCTTCCAAAAATGGATATAAAGCATGGCCTTGCATTGAATGCTTGAAATGAGACCTCTAACAGCTTTGCAAGCCATTAATTATGGAATGCCTAACAAGTTTGAGGCCTGAAAAGTAGAGGTTATGCAACATAACTTTTAATTTTGAATTTGTTCATCACAAAATGACTTGTAATTCAAGTGATAAAACCCTAACTCTATCTCTTCGATTCTCCCTACTCAAAAATGATCTCAAGGAGTTTTTGGATATTTTGGAAAGCTTGAAATGTGCTCTACAACCCATATTTGAATTACTTTTAAATATTCACCTTGTAACTATATGAAAAAGTACCATGAAGTTGGGTCAAAATCCTCACCAAATTAGGGCAAAATTTCACTAAGTGTTTTGTTTCATGACCATGTATTCTTAAAATTATAACTTGAGATCCAAGCACTTTTGGAAGGAGTTGTGTGAAGAAAAGTTGTAGATTTCATGGATATATACAACTTTCATGTTTGAAGTTTATTTTGAATCATCTTGTATCATGGTGAAATTTTTTCTCAAAGTTGTGAAAAAATAAGAAATTTCCAACACTTAGAAAAATTTCTAAGTTTAGAAATTTTAAGTTTTCCAAATGAAAATCTTGAATTTTGGATTTATTGATGAATAAGTTTCATATTTTGACATGTTTTGATGAATTGTGATCTTTTACATTTGATTTTGACCAAAAAGTCAAAGTTTGACTTTTCAGTATACAGTTGACTTTTGATCAGTTGACTGAAAATTCATCTGTCAATCTATTGGGCTTGAGAAATGTTTTGAGTCATGCCATTATGTCAAAATTATGCAATTAGACTATTGAGATCATGCCTTCAACAAATTGATCATTTTCTAGGTCAAAAATCAGAAATTGCCCTTTCCGAGTCAAAACCCTAATTTTGACCATTTTGCCATTTTGATGATTTGATCAAATTTTTTGAGGAATTATGGTCCAAACTTGATCAAATGATACATATGAGTTTATAATGTTGATATGTATAAAACATTATGAAGTTTGACTGTGAATTGGCCATAGTTGACTTTTCCCCCCAATACAATTGATTTTAGGTCAACTGCTCAATTGACTGAGCAAAAGTGTGATCCAAAGCTTGAAACTTGACATGAGTAATCTTGAGGGTCCATAATGATCCATGAAATTCACATGGGGCATTGGAAGTTCAAATATCCTTGTGCAATCTCAAACCCTAATTTTGGTCATCAGTGCCTAAGGAGGTGTCTTGAGCTGATCAACCCTAGTGCAGTCTTGAGCCAAAGGAGATATTATGAGCAAATTCTTGATAAGTGAGAGGGAAAATTTTGGGGTACAACAACATGCATTCATCACCGATTTCATGATTTTTACAAAACTCTTATTTTGATTTCCGTTTTGTTTTAAGCCATACTAATGCCACTAATATGTTTCTGAGTTGTGTTTGTACATGTTTGGATCATCATAATGATCCTATGCAATCCATATCGTGAGATTCCATGCTTGCACTGATCCATATCTTTTTTTGTTATACCTCTCAAACCAGGCCGTTTTAATCCAAAATAACCATCCTATTGAACTCGCAACCCTCAATTTCGGGGGGTAGGGTCTCTTTGACTCATTAATTCTGGTTGTTTTGCAAGTTTGATAAAAGGAGGTTACTGGTGAAGACAAATGGAGCTAGGGCTCCGGCGTCTCTCTGGTTCAGGCATCTTTTTATATTATATATGTATCGTTACATATAAATAAACAGATGTATTACCGCCTCAGCGGTTGAAGCGCACACGTTAAGTAAGCTGATTCCCTATCCTTGTCACAGGCGCGCGTCTGGCTTGGTGGTGAACATACTGACTGGAAGTTCCAAGGGCGTGGATTCAACACCCACCCCTACCCTTTTGGTTGTATTTTCTTCCAATTCTCTCTTCTTCTTACTCTTCCTCTTAAAACCTTTTTTTACAAAACATTTTTTAAAACCTTTGATTTTTTATAAACCCTAATTAATTTTTAGGTTTTTATTTAATTACCCTAATTAATTTTTAGGTTTTCATTTAATCAATTAGCTTAGTTTTTTAGGTTTTTCACTAAACTTTCTTTTTATTTAAAATCAATTTAGGGTTTGTTTAACTTAAATAATCATTTTTTAATTAATTAAAATTAATTAGGTTATTAGGTTAATCACTAAATCTTTTTCTATCAAGAAAATCATCAAGACAATTTCCTTTTCCTTTTCCTTTTTACCATTTTACGTATTTTATTATTTTCGCCTTTTCGATTATTGTAACTGCTTACGGTTTGTAATAGTTAATTAGGGTTTCTATTTCCCCCATTTTTTTACTATTTGTACCCCTATTCCTAAACGAAGCCTTGTAATAGCATATGATTTTACTTTTATGCACTTATATTTTTACGCTTTGTATATATTACTGTTAGCTAATAGGATTGTATAGCTAGAATAAAAGTAAATGATAGTTAACCAAATTTCAAGATAAATTAACTGAAATTAAAATACTCTTCACACTTGCACCTCTAGGGTAACCTCACATGTTGCCTCGGAAAATAGTCATGTCCCTCGAATGTGGTGATGCTTTAGCACTGTCCCTCGATGACCCTCTTGAATTTTGCCTTCGGTAAACACTCTAGTCCCTTAATGAATTGCTAAAGCGCCCATACAAGTTACCTTCAATGACTGTACAATAACCCACACATGTCCCTTCATATCCAATGATAGGACTTCCTACTAACTAATGGTAGGATAACACTATCTAAAGGAGGAGGAAAATATTGCGAAAGACCTTGAATAGGTAGATAGTTCTTAATTGCTTGCTCACATTTTTCAAAGCAAAAACATTTCTCACAATCACACTTTCAAAATATTTTCAAATAAACACTTTGTACGCATTCTTAACCAATACAAGAATCATTACAAAGTTGCCTTACTATTGACATTTTTCAAAATATTTTTAAAACATACACAACATAAAGCATTTTTAAAATAAAGTGAGCTAGTGAGCTAGCGATTAAGAGCCGGTAGATAACTACGGATGAAAAGGGTGCCGACACCTTTCCTTTTCATAACCTACCCCCAAACTCAAAATTTATCAAAGTCTTTCCTGTTCTTTTCACCCTTTCCTTATTGAATAAAAGAAAAGTCGATGACAACTCTTATTATCGGCACATTTACGATAAAACGCAAAAACAAGTCAGTTCTCCCACCTTATTACACAAACCATTTCCACAAACTAATTTCATATCCATATCCATCCTTATCCAATTACCAAAGTAAGTTTATCCAAATAAAACCACTTCATCCATTAACTATGCATCCATAAAGGTATCCATTTTAATTCACCCTTAATTACCAACTCATGTTCCTCTTCTAAGTAATTATCCACTTCTATTGCAAATTAGTTATCCACTTAATTCAAGTTACTCTAAATCTAATAAATCCATATCTTTTTTATGTTCAGGAATAATGTTTTTAGGGGTCCACATCCATTTTTAATAAACCAAGCCCGTTACATTAAAAGAACCAAATTACAAAATACTATTCATATTTCCAACCTTTACATCAATAAATACAAAAGGGAAAAAATATATTTTGTTTTATTTTTTCCCAAGCTTCAAGTCACGTCTTCAAAAGCCATGAATTGTACATGCTCTGTTCACCATCATCTCGGCTCATGCTTTACATACACCATATACCATACATATAATACACCCGTAAAAACGCATACAATACACACCATCATCATCAGTTACATACCATTCTCGTACCATTCCCATACAATACCTGCAAAACAAAGTACAAAAAATCAGTTTCATACATGTTCAGTATACACATACACATATTCCTTCTAGAAAAGCATAACAAACAAAATTTTTAACTCATGATTGTTGAAATATTAAATTAGATTAGATTTGATTAGATTTATTAGATTTGATTAGATTTAATATTTAATATAGTCCAAGTTGTATTAGCCCAAGCCCAATTAGGGTTGTATATAAATAGTCATAGTGTGTATCATTATTTGTACACTTGAATAATACAAATCTTTATTTATTTTATTATTCTCTCTTTCTCTCCTCACTAAAAGTGTCTCACGCACTAACAAATTGGTATCCAGAGCTTCTGGTTATTGTTCTTGATCAAGTTTTCAAGAATTTCACGCCAGAGATCGTTTTTCTAGGGCAAGTAAATCAACCGCTGCGAAGATGGCTAATGATAAGGGCATTCCAAATTCTCTTCCAATGCTTGACGGTAAAAATTGGATCCGATGGAAAAAACAGATGCAATCCTTATTTGGCTTCCATGAAACCCTATCGAAAGGACAAAGAAGATAAGAAAGGTATGCACTGTTATAACTATGAAAAGTGGGGACACTTGGCCAAGAATTGTTGGTACAGAAAAGACAAGGGATCGAAAGGCAAGGACGAAGGAGCGAACCTTGCACGCCAAGATTCAGATGATTCTGAAGGTGGTATGATGGTTATGGTTGCAGTTGCAGAAAACCATGTTGAATCTAATATCTGGTTTCTTGACTCAGGTTGCTCGAACCACATGACTGGTCGAAAGGAGTGGTTGGCAGATTTTGACGAGTCGAAGAAGAGCAAGGTAAAACTTGCTGATAATAGTTCGTTGCAAGTAGAAGGTACTGGCAACATAGTCTTTCAAATGAGTAATGGAGGGAAAGCTATGATCAAAGATATGCTCTATGCACCTGGAATGAAATGCAACTTGTTAAGTGCTGGACAACTAGTTGAAAAAGGTTCCTCAGTTGTCATGAAAGATGGAGTTTTGAAATTGTTCGACACTAAGAACAATTTGGTTTTAAAATTTCCATTGTCGAAGAACAAGACATTTAAGACTCTGATCAGTTCGACAAAAGTTCCATGTTTGAAAACTGTTGTCGACCACAAGGATAGTTGGTTGTGGCATTTGAGGTTTGGACATTTGAATTTTCGATCACTTAATCAACTGATTTCTCAAGATATGGTTACTGGTAATCCAAGTCTTGAGATGCCTGAAAAACTTTGTGAAGGTTGTTTAGTGGGAACGCAATCCATAAATTCTTTCGTTTCGACTATGTCAATGAGATCATCCTGCATTCTCGAAGTGGTGCATTCAGATGTATGTGGTCCATTTGAAGAACATACAATTGGTGGAAACAAATATTTTGTTTCCTTTTTTGATGAGTTTAGTCGAAAGCTGTGGATCTATGTGATCAAACGAAAGGACGAAGTATTCGAAATCTTCAAGAGATTCAAGATACTTGTCGGAAACCAGAGTGAGAAGAAGATCAAAGTTCTACGAACAGATGGAGATGGAGAATACACATCCAAGATGTTTGAATATTTTTGTGCAGAACATGGTGTTGATAATGAGGTAACTGCTCCTTACACACCTCAACATAATGGAATTGCTGAAAAAAGAAATATAACCATATTAGATATGGCAAGATGCATGTTGAAGCAAAATAATTTGCCAAAATATTTATGGGGAGAAGCTGTTTCGACTGCAATTTATATTTTGAATAGGTGTCCTACTAAGATATTGAAGAACAAGGTTCCTGAAGAAGTGTGGAGTGGAAAACGACCATCAGTAAGTCACTTGAAGGTGTTTGGCTCTATGTGTTACAAGCATGTTCCTGATGCAAGGAGAAGGAAGCTTGGTGACAAGAGTGAACCTATGATTCTGGTAGGATATCATAAAACTGGTGAATACAAACTATTCAATCCAGTTAATGAAAAGATTGTGTTGAGTCGGGATATTGTGATTAATGAAAATTCTGCCTGGGATTGGAATTCTAGCAATTCAATTAACAAATCATTAATGAACTTTGATTTCGACGAAGAAACTAATGAAATAGAGGTCGAAGGAATTGTTGAGAATCCAGTCGAAGTCGAAGAAGAAGCGGTTGCTGACACTCCCGTCATAGTCAAAGTCGAAGAGGTTGTGGCTGAAACAAACCAAAGACCTCAAAGAAATAGAGTTCTTCCGACAAGACTTCATGATTATGAAGTGATGGGTGATGATGAAATCACACCAGATGGAGAATTATTTCATTTTGCTTTACTTGCAGGTGCTGAACCAATCAACTATAGCGAAGCTTTGAAGATTAACAAGTGGAAGTTAGCTATGGTCGAAGAGTTACGGGAAATCGAAAGAAACAACACACGGGAGTTAGTCGAATTTCCAACACATATAAAAGCTATCGAAGTAAAGTGGGTGTTCAAGTTGAAACACAATGCAGATGGGTCAATAGCAAGACATAAAGCAAGATTAGTAGCTCTAGGTTTTCTTCAAAGAGCAGGACTTGATTACTCTGAAGTATTTGCTCCAGTAGCAAGATTAGAGACTGTTCGACTAGTAGTAGCATTGGCATGCAACCAAGGCTGGTCAACATTTCATCTAGATGTGAAATCAGCATTTTTGAATGGTCCTTTAGACGAAGAATTTTATGTCACACAACCTCCTGGGTTTGTGATTCAGAAGGAGGCGAGTAAAGTATATAGATTGCACAAAGAGCTCTATGGCCTCAAGCAGGCACCTAGGGCATGGAACAAGAAGATCGACTCATACTTAGTCGAATTAGGATTTGTCAAATGCAAATAAGAGTATGGTGTCTATGTTCAAGTTGTAGCATAAGATATAACAATGATCTGCTTGTATGTTGATGACTTTCTAGTAACTAGAAATAGTTTGGAGAACTTGTCGAAGTTCAAAGAGCTGATGACGAAGGAATTTGAAATGTCAGATCTAGGAAAATTGTCTTATTTTCTAGGCATGGAATTTCAAATGTCGAAGCAAGGTATGGTGCTACATCAAAGAAAGTATGTCAAAGAAATACTCAAGAGATTCAGAATGGATGATTCGAATCCTGCATCCTCACCTGTCGAACCAAATGTGAAGTTGGAGAAGAATGGAGAGGAAGACAAAGTCGATGCAACTTTGTTAAAGCAAATTGTGGGATCTCTGAGGTATGTATGCAATAGTCGACCTTATATAGGTTTCGCAGTCGCATTAGTAAGCAGATATATGGGTGAACCAAGAGTGTCACATATGAAGGCTGCAAGAAGAATCCTTCGATATTTGAAGGGTTCAATAAATTGTGGAATACTATTTCGAAGAGATTCTGAAGGCAAAGAAGAAATAGTTAATTGTTTTTCAGATGCTGATTGGTGTGGAGATAAGGAAGATCGAAGAAGCACAACTGGATATTTCTTTCTTGTATTTGGTGCCCCAATCTCATGGTGTTCGAAGAAGCAACCCGTGGTGGAATTGTCATCGTGTGAAGCTGAATATATAGCGGGATCCTATGCTGCATGTCAAGCAATTTGGATCAGATCTATACTTGAAGAAATGACAGTCGAAATGAAGAAAACTCTAGTATTGCAAATCGACAACAAGTCAGCCATAAATCTGGCGAAGAATCCAGTTCTACATGGAAGAAGTAAACATATTGAAGCAAGGTTTAACTTCTTGAGGGAAAAAGTAAATCAAGGTGAACTTGAAGTTAGTAATTGCTCAAGTGAAGCACAGTTGTCCGACATTTTCACCAAAGGATTGAAGATCGACAAATTCCTGAATTTGAGAAAGAAATTAGGAATAGTTCAGATTGACTATTTTTGAGGATGTTCGACAACTTGGATTATGGGGGTGTGTTGAAATATTAAATTAGATTAGATTAGATTTGATTAGATTTAATATTTAATATAATCCAAGTTGTGTTAGCCCAACCCCAATTAGGGTTGTATATAAATAGTCATAGTGTGTATCATTATTTGTACACTTGAATAATACAAATCCTTATTTCCTTTATTATTCTCTCTTTCTCTCCTCACTAAAAGTGCCCCACGCACTAACAATGATCCTATCGTAAGAAACTCTATCCAAATCTTTCATCCTTATCTTCACTCAATTCCAAAATCACTCTCTCAATATCTATCACCCTATACCCTTTAGTTCACTTATAAAAACACTGTCCATTCCCCTCATTTGACACCAACAATCATCACAAATGAGCTCTTCTAAAATCTCACCTCAAACCTCCCTTAAATACCTCTAAATCTATAGCAAACACCCCCACCGCACAACATTCACTCACCTACACGCAGACCTCAATTTCCATCCATACCCGCTGCGCACCTGCCTCACCAACAACACTTAACCGAACCTCACTCACCAACATCAAATCACATGGAATACACGTACCAACACACAGATCAACAAACATATTCAGAAGCAAACAACATACCTTGTTTTCAATCTTTTTTTTTCATTTTGATGTTGTTGATAATTTTTTTGTTTCCCATCATGTAACTTGTAAACATCAAAATCATAATGGATTAAGGGTATTATCGAGTTTGATTGGGGATGAGAGGTTTTGTTGTTTTATATGAATTTGTGTGCTTTGTGTTTTCGAACATGACTGATCAGGGAGGATGAGAGTTAGAGATTTATTGTTGTCATACGCATTTAGAGTTTGCAGAAAAACCAGAAAATAAAGAGCGAGAGAGATAGCATATCATCTGTTTTTATTCCTGTTTTTAATTAAAAATTGTGAAATTTGAGTTGAGGCGACCATGTCATTATGGTGGCTTCTAGGTTTTCTTTGCAATTTGTTTGTGAGATCCGCGTGGGCATGGTCTCCAGGGTCCAAAACCTACCCATTTTCAGATTTACACACCCCATACTTCGATTTACTCTTAGTCTCTAGTAGTTTCATTTTATTTATTTTGTTTAGCTTTCCTTTTTATTTTTTATAAATTAATTGATTAATTTTAAAATATAAAATAAATTAAGAATGCATTTTCTAAGAATTAAGGTTAATTTCCCCCCTTATGTTATAAGCTAAAAAATCATTTTTGCCTTAGTTTTCAAAATCTTTTGCAAAAATCTTTAAAAAAAACTTATTTTCTACATGCATACTTAGAATTTTAATTCCTTTATCTCAAAAGATAAAAAATATGTGTTTAGATGTATGATTAGGACTTTAATACAAATATATTTCAAAAGACCAAAAACATTTTTTTCTTTGTTAATCATTTTAGGGTTATTCTTGGTTAGTTTTTTGTTGAATCATATTCTTGGTGCATGAATGTGTGTGGATTTATAAGCTTGATCTTTGTGATTGATGTTTCTCTTTTCTCTAGCCTTTCACTTAGATCATTTTTCGTGTTAATGAAGATAAAAGTGGATATGCCATAAAATCAATCTTTCAAGATAAGTTTAAATGTTTGATCAATATCAAGTTGCTTTTTTCCACTTCACTTCACACTTGAGCCAATTTCTTAAATCAATTCAATAAACCTTGGTCAACACCAAGTGCTTTCATAATAAAAATTCGAAAATAAATAAACCCTTGGTCAACACCAAGTCTTATCAAAATTAACCATACAATATTTCATGGCCTTTTCACAAACTCTAAAAAATAATTCAAACTCATCAAATCATATTTTTTTAGCCCAAGTGTGAGTCCCTTTCATCTCCCAAGCGCGAATTTCCTTCTCTCAAGTGAAAATCTTTTTCACTAGTCTTTTATGCGCAAGTGCGACTAGATTCATTTTCATAAATAAAATCAACAAACCGACAAAGTTTTAATTCCCCAAGAACTACATAAGCTCTAAATTTTCCATAGTACGAGAGAATACGTAGGCAGAAGATTCTGAAATTTTGTCAAGCCCATTAATAAAAAACCCAAAAACATTTTCCTTTCTTTCTCATCTTTCTCACATAATAATTAGTGTTACTCCTCTGAAATTATAATTGGCATACATTTTAGTAAAATCAACTTGGCAACAACATGTTGAACAAAGAAGTCCCAACTTGTTGTTTTCAACATGTCGAGTAAGATGTCCCAACCTAGAGATATGACATTGCGTCTGTAGAAAATGTTAATTATGTTTCAGCTGATTTATTAAGTTATTAAATATTTAGAGAATATTTAGTTAGTTTATGTGGCATCCAAGATTGACAAATCAGAATATTTTTATGTTGGTTTTCGAAGATTGTATAGTTTCTAAATATGGAGACATTTTAGGAAACTAATGACTGAAGACCTATTATCGTGGAGAAGAATGTGCAAACTTTGTGCAACCTCATTGCTGCAATTTTGAAGCCCAACCAAGTCTAGAATAATGTTATACATAGATTGGTGTATACCTAGTATTAGGTAGAACTTACAGATGTATTTGTGTTAGGGTTTTATAATCTTTATTATTGGGTTGTAAGTTCTCTATTAGATGTTCATAAGCTTTTAAGTATTGAACATATTGTGTGTTAATTCTCATAAGCTTTTAAGCATTGAGTCTTGCTCGTTTTTGGAAGTGTATCTTCCGGTTTTTGTTCTCTACTTATGTTTAGAGTTGCTCCAATTACTGAGTATAATTGAAAAGGTATTTGAGGAGGGCCTCATACCTAGGCATGTCTTAGGTAGAAGTTAAGTAAAGGGTAGTGATTAAGTGCGTAGGCTGTAAATTGGGATGTTTGCTGTGAGGACTACAAATTAATACTATCTAGTTAAATTCGTCACCGACTTGGTATCCCCTAGAGTAGAAAGGTTATTTCGATCTGGGTAAACATATCTTATATTATTTAATTTCAGCACTATTTTATTTTGTCTATACATCTTGCTGTTATGTGTGAAGTCAGATTTGGTGTCTCCATATCTCTTAGGACATCCAGGATCTAATAGCCAGAATTTCAATTGGTATCAGAGCAGGCATCCTGCTCTGACTCTGGGTGGGATTCAGGGAAGTTACTTTCTGGTGCAAAGGACAAGGATGGTGGAATCACGATGAAAATACCTATTATAGATGGTACCAACTATGACAGTTGGAAACCTCGTATGGAAACATACATAAAGTCCACGGGGAACAATGCCTAGAAAAATGTTGTCAAATGATGGGATCTTCCTAAAGTTAAGGGAGCAGATGGTAAAGATACTAATGTGCTGAAGCCTGAAGAAGATTAGAGTAACGATGATGAGGCTTCCTCTAAAGGGAACTCTAAAGCACTAAATGTAATATTCAATGGGGTTGATAAGAACGTGTTCAAAGTGATCAAGAATTTCAAGCATGCTAAGGTTTCTTGGGAAACCCTAAAGAAAGTGAATGAATGAAATCCTAAGGCGACTTCATCGTATCTTTGAGCGTGCGAACGCTCAAGAATTTTTTACACTGTAACAGTTGGCGACTCCACTGGGAAAAATTCCCAAAGTGAGTCCAACCTAGTTTAATTTGTGCCTGTGATGTTGTTAGCTTTAGTTTCTTCTTTATTTCCTTTATCATTGCATGGTTTCTCATCCGTCGTGGTTGGAACATTTTGATTATTGGCACTTTTTGAGGAAAGGCTCTAGACCCAAGTTCGAGAAAACACCTAAGATAAGATGGTGGTTTCCTAGTGTAGACCCCTGGATGTATATTCAGTAAGGTTAGCGCGAAGACCCCACCTAGAGTAGACCTTTTTTTAGGAAATATTATCTAACAAGTATTTACTTGGGCGATAATATGACCAAATAAGGTCCTTGACTCTAGGGACCTTTAGTGAAACCTTAAATCAATGACTATTAGGATGATGGTTGCACCCCTGGATGCATATCTATCCAGGTTGATGCAAAGGCCTCACTCATGAGGGATACTCTTGAAAACAAAAAAGGAGACAAAATTTCATGCACTCCCACTCCTTAGCATGCACATGCATCTCTCCATAAAAACAAAAAAAATCAACATTCCCCTATTTCCATTCAAGTAGTTAACAAGGCAAGCTGATTCCCTAACATCCATACGAGACACACAATGTTTCTAGAAGAAGAATGGAGAACCTTGAGAAAGGAAAGGAGAAGATGAAAGGAGACATCCACAAGCTCAAAGGATCCATGGCCAAGATCATGGAGATGCTTCAACAAGTGTTGACTTCTAGAAAGGAACAACCTCAACATACTATGATCTCTTAAATTTTTGGTCTCACTATAGAACCATCATAAACTCAGAGGTTGGCTACTACCTGGCCAGAGTTTAGTTTGTCACCCAATTATTCTCCACCATTTGAAACCATTATTGGAATAGAGCCTTCCACTTAGCAGACTGTGCAGATACCAGTAATCACTAAGCATCAACCAATTTTCCATACAATGGTTCAGGCTCCCTTTGTCGATCATCACTTTGAGTACCATGCTGACGACTCTCAAAATGGCGATCATGACCAGACTAATGAAGTGGAGGAGGTGAAAGATAAGTACCAAGCCCTTGAAAAGAGGATTAAGGTTGTGGAAGAAAATGACATCTTTGGTATTTACAACTGTGATCGGTGGGAATGAGAACTGACTGTTTTGGAATGTTGGTTCGCGTTTTGCGTTTGTTTTTGCAAAATGTCGCGGTAAGCAAGAGTCGCCACCATCTTTTATTTTATCCAACAAGGAAAGGACAAAAGCACGGGAAAAAAATTCCTTTTTGAGATATTTCTCGGGTTCGGGAGGTAGATTATAGAAAGGGAAGGTGTTATCACCCTTTCTATCCGTGGTTATCCACGGGCTCTTAGGTACTTGCTCATTGTGTTTTCAAAATTTGCTTTTCTTTGTGTTTGTGTGTTTGAAAGAAGTTTTTGTTTTGAAAGGAGTGTAAGTGCGAAAAGTTTTTGTTTTGTGTTAAAAGGAGAAAGTACTTAAGGACCATCTACCTACTCAAAAAAGGAATTAAACTGTACAAATGTCCTTTAGACAGTGCTATCCCACTATTGAGGAGTAGGTAGCACCGTCGTTGGAGTTTTCAGGTCAATTCGATTAAGGGATGTGTGGTCACTAAAGCAATGTTAGGATGCCTTAGCGGTAACCCTAATGTCTTAGATCATTTTTCCGAGGCAACCGTTTCGAGGCAACTATGATCTTTGGACAAGAGGACGACCTCTAAAACTTCCTATACTCAATGACCACGTTCGAGGCAACCAAGTGAGGTGTACCCTAAGAGTGGCATGTGCAAGTGTATTATTTTCAGTTATTTTTATCTG
Organism: Vicia faba; assembly: GCA_948472305.1. Lineage (NCBI taxonomy): Eukaryota > Viridiplantae > Streptophyta > Magnoliopsida > Fabales > Fabaceae > Vicia > Vicia faba. The sequence continues at coordinate 1,472,963,612 of OX451739.1, read as the reverse complement.
TACATGTTAATGGTGAGCTACTATTGATTTTAAGTTAAAAATTGATATTGTCATGCATTTCCTAGTTATCAAACATCTAACAGTTAATATTGTGCGGAAATTAAATTACGGGAAGTTAAATCTAAGCTATTACAAGGCGTCGGGTATTTACATCGCCAAAGACAAACCCTTTAAAATTAAATTGCGAAAAGTAAATAAAAGCAATAAATAAATAAATAAAATCCTAAGTTAAAAACTATTACATTCCCGAAGCAATTACATTATTGAAATATGGATCAAAATAATACGCGCGCGAGAAAATTAAATCGGAGTGTTTTTAGGGTTTTGACCCTTTTTTTATTAAAGAAAACATGTTTTTTATTATTTTGAATTTTTAATGGAAATTAGATCTAAGTTAATTAATTAATTAAAAAAAAGATATTTTTGGATTTTTTATGATTAAGGAAATAGAATAAAAATGATTGAAAGTTATTAAAAACCATAATTCTATTAATTTTAATTTATTGCAAAAAAACATTAATGTTAAACCTAATTAAAACTAAATAAATTAATTATTGTTTATGTACAAAAATAGAATAATGAAATTAATTTTAGTAAATAAAAAATCTTATGTTTTTTTTTTGTTTTCTGATTTTATTGAGAAAAATAATTGGTTAGTTATTAATTAAAATAATAATAATAAAACAATAAATAAAATGGGAAAATAATGAAAGAAAATAAAAGAAAGAGCACACTCAGGGGGTATTGGGCCCAAAGAGAGGGTTTGAATTGCAATTTCCAGGCCCATTTTCGTCCAGCCTTGTTTGACCTTTGAGATTCCATAGACGCATGTTGACCAGGGTTCATGGTGAATCTTCAATCTGGATCATTGGATTTGCCTTGTGAGCCATCTGGCAGGTGGATTTTTGAGGAAGCATGGTAGACCATATTTGGAGCCTTGCATAGGAATACATGAATCAAAATTATAACAAAGTTTTGGGAGACCTGGGATTCGAACCCAGGTCCCAAGGGGTTTTGCCACGCCTCTCTCACCAACTCAACACGCTGCATTATTGTTAATGGGATAAGAAATAAATATAATATATGAAAACAACTAACTATGCTGGAATTAAAAAAATGCGCTAAACACATTTGAATAGGCCAATGACGCAGGGACACGTGATCATCTTCTCCAAATGTCCCTGGTTATTTACCTGCGGATTTTTATCCGCAGGAAGATTCGTGGGATGTCTCCAAAATTCGCCCTAGGCCATGGAAACAAAAACTAAGACCACCAATACGTTCGTCTCTTCCTCCTGGTTATCCCTATACCCATCATTAGCATTGATTTTGCCTGTATCGAAAAGGCCTAAAAAACAAGAACAAGAACCCTAGGCTCGGGCATTACAGTACATGCCATGAAAATCAAATTAAATAATGCAGAATTGTTAGAATTTGAACGTTAAGCATGATAGTGCAAGTAAATTGGCAAAAAGATGCAATAAAAATGATTTACGATGCCATGTTCAGAGCCATATTCAAGGATACTTACAGCGTGTTTCAGATGGTCTCAAGGCCTGGTTTTGGTTGCTTTTGCTTCACAGGATGTCAGGCAATGGAGTAGTGTTGAGATCTTGCTTTGAAGACGCCTCCAAACAAGAAGTTGATCTCCACTTTTTTCAAGGTTTTTTCAATTCTGAGTTAGCCGTTTTTGCAGCCCTTTGTGCGTGTTCTTGGTCTGCCTCACTTGTGTGTACATAAGGGAATGTATTTAGGTCAAAACTTGGGCCTTAAACCATGAGCATTGAAGAATCAAGATTTGATTTGATCACCATTATCAAGTTGCCGTATTTGCATCAAATCTGAGATTTTGTGCATATTTTGACTTGGCACGAGTTTGATTGAGTGTCACATGATATTTGCAAGCTGTAATGACCACAAGAATCTCATTACATCAATTTTTAGATTTTATTTGATTTAATATTGATTTAAAATGAATTAAATCAATAAAAATTAAATAAAATAGAAAAATAAATGAATGGCCATGAAATTAAAGATGGGACACGTGTGTGGCATGACAAGACCATATCAAGTGGAAAAAAGTGGGCCCTTTTGTAAAAAATTAGAGTTTTGAGGATAGTTGACTTTTGGCCATTTTGGAAAAATGCCTAACTTCAACAATGTATAACTTCTTCAATTTTGAACTTTTGGAGGTTTTCTTGGACTTTTTAGAAACCTTGAGGTGTCCTCTAACTAACACTTTTGGTATCATATCATTTTGATCTTCCATTCTCATGTTATAAGCTTTGTAAAAAAAGGTGTTTTTGTTGACTTTCAAAAATGACCTATAATGTCCAAATTTGTAACTTTTTGTGAGTGAATTTCTTGATCTTGGGGTGTGAAGATGGATTGTAGGAGATTTCATCCTCTTCAAAATGAGCTTTGGATGGGTCATTTCTCATAAAGTATGAGAAAGTTATGCTTGGTCAAAGTTGAGTTGACTTTTCCTACAAAACCCTAATTTAGCGACTTTTGAATCTTGATGAATCTGGAGCAATCCTTGATGAATCATGATCAAACCTTGATCAAATGATGAATTATCCTTCAAAATGATAATGTTGACAAAAAATCTTGAGGTTTGACTGTATTTGGGACACAGTTGACTTTTGCCCTAGCACAATCGATTTTTGGGCCTCTTGAGCAATTGACTGACCAAACTTCCTCTGCAAGGCTTGAAATTTGACATGGATGGACTTAAGGAAATATTAGGACATTAGGAAGAACTTGAGGTTATTTGGATGTAAGGACCTTGATGCAACACAAAACCCTAATTTTGACTTGACTGCCTTAGGAGGTGATTTGACTGTCCAACTCTTGAGCCATCTTGAACAACTTGGAGATAATTCTTGACATGTCTTGAGGAATATGGGAGGGCAAATTTTGGGGTACAACAACAACACGAACATTTTCTTGGTCTTTGACTTGATTCTTCTAACAAATTTTAGAGTCCCTGAATTCGAGAAATACAATGGGCATACTTGTCCAAAAGATCATCTGTGTTAGTTCTCTATTTTTAGGATTAACATTAATTTTAGTAAAAAAAATATAGTAGCAATATGTTAGAATGTGATTACTTCCTATGAAGAATAGGTTGAGCAAGAAGTCCTATTTTATGAAGAACATGTTGAGTTGAAATGTTTCAACATCTAGAGCAACATGTCAGATAAGATATCTTATGCAGGGTCATACAACATCGCGTCTAAGCTGAGCTGGACAGTTGGATTCTGTTATGATTTAACAAATGCAGAATATTCTGGGAATATTATGAAATACTTTGTGGCATTGAGTTGTAGATCTGGAAAATTAAATCAAAATTCTAGAGGAAAATATACTTTCTAAGGAAGGATATTTTTTAGGAAAGATTTGATTGAAGATCCATTTTGTTGCAGAATCTTCTACGGATTTGTAACAGTTGATATGCTGTTATTTGAAGCCCAAATCAAGTTGGGAGATAGGTCATAAATAGAAGCATTGTAACCTAGGAAATAGTACCAACCGAGAATTAAAAGATATAGTTATTAGGACTGAGTCTATACCACTCTCTAAGAGAGTTGGTTGTGTGTTCCACTCGGTTGTGAGTTGGACTAATATTATAGATTTATAGTCTCACTTATTGTTCTCCTTGAAGCTGTGAAGTAAGAGTGAGTATTGTTCTTGGAGGAAGCTTGTAAGAAACTCCAAGTTGTGTTCTTAGTCAAGCGTCTTGGCTAGGTATTGTCATGGAAGTGTGTCTTCTAGTTTTACTGTCATGGAAGTGTGTCTTCCTGTTTTGTCCAATCGCTGTCTGTAATTGATGAGTAATTGAGGAGGGCCTCATATCTAGGAGAATCTTAGGTATAAGTATATCAAGGGTAATGATTAAGTGTGTAGATTGTAAACAAGTGTGTTTGATGTGTTGTCTACAAATTGATACTATCTAGTTAATTTCGTCCCTGGCTTGGTATACCCCCAGAGTAAGAGAGTTGCTCCCAACTGGGTTAACAATTCTGGTGTGTTGTTTATGCTTTTCAGTACTATTTTAATATGTCTATACCTTGTGTGATACGATGGGAGAACTGACTTGAGGGTTTTGTGTTTGATCGCAAATGTTGCAGTTAGAAAGAGTCGCCACCGACTTTTCTTTTATCCAAAAGGAAAGGTGAAAAAAGCACAGGAAAGACCTTTCAGATTGTTTCTTGAGTTCTGGGGGTAGATTATGAAAACGGAAGGTATTAGCACCCTTTTCATCCATGGTTTTCCATGGGCTCTTAGTTACTGTCTAGATCACTTGCTTTTGTTTGAAATTGTGCTTTGTGTGGTTTTTGAAAGTATTTTGTAAAGAGGTCATTGTTTAGGCAATCTTTGTAATGATTCTCGTTCGTAAGAATGTATATAAAGATGTTGATCTTTTGAAAATGTTTTCAAGTTTGTAAGATGTTTTGAAATGTGTAGGTGTTTGTTTTTGAAAATAGCAAGGATGTTTTGTTTGAAATTGAGCAAGTAATTAGGATCATTCTACCTACTCAAAAAATATTTCTCGTTCATTTCCTTTTCCTTTGACATTGTTATCTTACCATTGATTTGGTAAGTAACCCTAACTTTGGAGGTAAACGGGACGGGCGTGGGTCATCGTATAGTAATAGAAGGAAACCTATGGATGTTTTAACAATGTTTTTTAGGGACTAGATCGTTTACCAAAGGCAACATCGAGGGACTACGATCTTTTATCGAGGGTCTTTGCTAAAACGTCCATGTTCGAGGGACATGACTATTTTTCCGATAGGCAACAAGTAAGATTACCCTAAGGTGTGCATATGTGCAAGGTGTGTCTGATTGCATGCATTTTAGTCTTTGATTTTTAGGTTGTCTATTTGCTGTTTTTATCTTGCCATACACACCTTAATTACTAGCAATATATGAAAGCAATAAAAAGTGCGGAAAGTAAATATCCTATGCTATTACAATCGTCAGGGGGATGGGGTGTACAATTTTACAAATGGGGATTTCAAATAAAATTAAATCCTAAGTTACTATTACAACCATATTGAATGGATAAGAATGTACAAGAAAATGTGAAATGAACTTGTTTTGTTTCAGAAAAGACATAAGTTTTGTTTAAGAAAATATTTTTTGATCTTTTTGTTTTAAGAAATAAAATAAAGCATGTAAAATGTAAAATGTTTTTGGTGTTTTTGATTAGTGAAATAAGAAGTGATAGCAAAAATAGTAAGGAAAAAGAAAAGAGAATCAGCGCATTGCAGACTAAAAGAGATCAGAAGTTCTGACTCTAGCGTGCTGCAAAAATAGAAATCATATTAGTAGAAATAGGTAAATTCAGAAGTTCTGGGTCCGCTAGGAACAAAGAAGATTTCAGAAGTTCTGATATCACTGGCAGAAATTAGTCTCCCTCTCCATGCTAGTCAGAACATCTGCAACTTAGTCATTTCTCAACAGAATAGAAGATGCGCATATAACAGTTATGGCAGGTTTCATAGTGTTTCAGAAACAAGAGATATCAGAACTATAAATCAAAAGCCAACATGAATTTGCTAATCCTAATTTCCTTAAGAAGTTTCGAATTAATTTACTCCCTACTTAGGCATACAAATACATGAAACCTCAGAATACGTACATAATCAGAATCATAATGTCTATATTGTATTTTTGAAGATGCAAATCTGACAATGCCTAAGTAATATGATGAGAGTCAGCAGAAGCTTACCTTGCAGCTGGAAAATACTCTGTGAGCTTGAGTCTGGTTATGAACTCTGGTGATGTTCTGAACATCTTCTTCACGTACTCAGCAGGCTGGAAGCTTTCAACTTGGGCAATGAATGATTAGAAAAAAATATGGAACAACCAAGGGGTAAAGTTCTGACTTCTTGAGGTGGATTTGGATGGAGAGTGTGTTACAGTATGAACACAGAAGTTAGGATAGCTTCTAATATATGAATTAGAAACTGTATGGACGTTTTTAGTCAAGAAACACTTGAGAAAAAGGGAGTTTGAATGCAAGAAATCAAAAGTTAACAGGATTTGTATTTTGTGTTTGTAGTTTTGGATTCTTGGAATTTTAGCAGGGGTTTAAGGCTTTTTCTTTCTCAATTTTTAGACCCTTTTACAGTTTCCAATAAGGTCTAATTTATAGGCAAAGGTTTTATAGTTTGGAGAGGTCAAGGGGCACCACCATCATAAGCTGGGCGCTGACTTGCTCTTGAAGTAATTTCAAATAGGTAGGGTGGTTAGCAATTTTAGCAGTGCCTAAGCTGGATTTTTTAAGCAGGAATTAAGGAAAAGTAACCTCAAAAGCAAAAGCAACGTATGGGCCCAACACACTTTTGTACAAAAGTTTGCTTTTCCAAGACAGTAAAGATACTTTTATGCCACACGTGGGGAAATCCTTTGGATAAAGACTCAAAAGTGGTTGTGAGCATTAAATGATGATGAGATTGATCAAACCAGAAATCCTACAATGTGAGATTCTGCATCATTGCTTAATTCTGAATCAAAAGTTCAGCTTCAATGTAACTTATAATAGACATCTAACTTTTGATCTTTGTATCTCCTTGCTCCAGCATGTTCTGAAGGAGCTCTCAGACTTTCCAGGAAGCTTGCAACACGCTTTGTAAACCTTTTTTGAACTACCCTTGCAAACTATGACTGAATCTTTGTGAAAACTGGCCCATAAGTTATAACCAAACTCTGTCTTGGAAATGTCCAGAATTTGCTGAGTGCTTCAGTTTCATGGACGTGTCTTTGAGGAGTCATAACTTGAAATCCCAGCATTTGTAGGAGAAGTTTTGTTCTGTAATGTTTCAGATCTTGTTTGAGTCCATAACTCTTGTGTTAGAAGTTAATCCATAATCAACTTGCATCATGGTGATAATCTGATCAGAAGTTCTGAGCTTGTCATATTTCTTAAACACTTAGAAAAAATTCTAAGTATTTAGAAATTTTGACTTTTCCAATAGCAAATTTGACTTTTGACTTTCTTAATGAAACAAACTTCATATTTTAACATGTCTTGCTGAAATATGATTCTTGAAACTTGATTTTGATCCAAAAGTCAAAGTTTGACTTTTTAGTGTGCAAATGACCATTTTTCCCTTGTGAATGATTTTCTTGAAAAATTTGTAATTCAAAGCTTGAAATTGGATGGAAGCAATCCTGAGGGTTCAGGGTGATCCTTTGAGAAATGAGAGGGCAAATTTTGGGGTACAACACCTTGCCATGTTATTTTGTTCAGATTCAGATGTCTCGACATGTCATAGAACATCTGAAGTCTAATATACCAGAATTTCAATTGGTATCAGAGCAGGCATCTTGTTCTTTTTCTGGATGATATCCTGAGCAAATACTTTCTGGTCATGGGAAAGGAATGAGGTTATTTCTGAAAATCTGTTTCAACTTGGATAGTTGATATTGTTGTTTGAATGGTCCCTTGAAGTGGATGATGGACTATTCGTGACAGGGTGTGTATTAGACATGTCTGTGTTGTTATCAGGCCTATAGCTTTCCTGGTGAGCTTCTGTGTTGGGTTTTATTTATTTTCAAACCTAGGTTGTTGTGTTTGCACCTAGACTATGGTGGTTGTGTGCAAGGTTTTTATGTTGTGCCTGAAGGAGGTTGAGGAGCGTTTGGTGTGTTTTTCCGCTGCATGGTGTCTGATGTAACCTTGGTTGTTCCTTGTGTCTCTAGTGGTATTTTCATGGAAGGGAATTAGGGTTTGGTCTGCTCAGCAGGTTATTTGTGAAAGAAAACTTCGACTAACTTTGTAAAGTTGCCAAAGATACTTGAGGTTCACCTCAAGTCCACTCATAAAAGCACTTTTTGATGAGTTTGTTGAAAAGAGATCTGAAGAAAGTGTCAAGGATCTCTTGGTGTGTCCCCTAGAAAGATGTTCTACCAGATGTTGGAATATCTCATAAGCAATTTGAGCAGAATCCTGTTGGACAAAAGATTATCTAAATAGATGCTTTGGGTGCTAAGCAAATGTGTATTGATCACATATGTTTGGAACCTACTCCTGATCTGGAAGAGGAGGCATCCGAGGTGTTATATTGTCACTCATTGGATTAGTTTATTTTTGGCCCAAGTGAGGTGGAGTGTGGAGGCTGTACTTCCTTTTCCTGTGGATGCATGTTAAAAGTATCTCATCCTAGTCCTTTATTTGTTGATCAAACTCATACGTCAAGGACATTCTCTCTGACAACTGGAAGTTCCTTCTGATCAAAGTAGCCAGATCTCTGGAATCTTGTTTGTGGCCATAAAATAGATTATGTTTAAGGGGAGTAATTTGTGTGTACCAACCACATGATGTGTGTTGTACCCCAAAATTTTCCCTCTCATTTCTCAAAGGATCATCCTGGACCCTCAGGTTTGCTTCCATCAAGTTTCAAGTCTTGGATTACAATTTTCCAAGAAATTCATTCACAAGGGCAAAATGGTCAAAAGCATACTGAAAAGTCAAACTTTGACCTTTTGAGCAAAATCAAGTTTCAACAATTATATTTCATCAAGACATGAAATTAATTCATCAAAATCAAAAGTCAGAAATTGCCTTGAAAAAAATCAAATTTCTAAACATTTAGAAAATTTTCTAAGTGTTAAGAGAGTATAATACTTCAGAACTTCTGGGCCAGCCTCCACACAAGTGCAATCAGAATTTGCAAAGACGGTTCAAAATATGAATCATCAGTCATAACATATGGAATCAATGTTCTTCAGTCAAAACATGACTCTTCAGCATATGGAGGTTACGTTTCTAGTCTTCTGCGATCAGAACATCACCAAATCCCAAAACCTCGTTTGAGCAGCCTGCTGCCCTGCTATAACACATTCCTGCAACCAGTTGCTGATCCAGCCCACGCCTGCACTTTTTCAAACCCCATAATTTCACCAAATTAGCATACAAAAGTTGTGATTAAAAAGCAATGGAACATTATTCCAAAAAGGTTTAAATCCCATTTGTTTTTCCCCCCGAAACCACAACAAACTCACCTATAAATAAGTGGCTCCATCACACTTCCAAGGGGACTGGCTTTTGGAAAGAGATAATTATCAAAGAGAGAAGAGAAAACAGTAAAACATTCGTGAATCCTGAATTCCTAAGGAAAACCAAAACCTTTGTTCTTCCCTTATGAATCAAAGAACATAATATTCTGTTCCACTCCTTGCTAACCCCAGAACATCTGAAGGCAACAACTCAAGTCCCAAACACACGTTCCGGATTCAAGGTAAGTTTTCCTGACTTTGAATCTTTTCATTTAGAACATCATAAAATATGTAAATATCATAATGTTGATGTTGTTCATATCATCGCATAAGTAGAAAAACTGTGGATCAAAACTTCTTGAATAAAGCTAGGCTGAAAATTAGGATTAAAACCTCTATGAACTGTTGTTGCTCTTATCTTTCTGATTTTCTGTTGTTAAGAACTGAACATGTTGTCGATGAGCTGATTAATGCAAGGAAGGAGTTGAAGTGTAACACAAAACTTCTGGGTCTTTCTTTCCCACAGTTTAACACAACACAAAACTTCTGAGTTCTCCTTACTGTTTTAACACACAAAACTTCTAGGCTTTCTTACTGTTTTAACACACACATAATTTCTAGGATTTCTCACTTTTTTAACACCCCACAAAACTTCTGACTTTTCACTCATTGTTTAACACAACATAGAACTTCTGACTTTTTGCCCACAGTCTAAACACAACTCAGAACTTTTGTTTTTTCCCTCTAACGTTTCTTTCAGGATTTCAATGGCATCAACCCAGAACTTCTGATCACCTCTGACGTTTCATCTGAACCACAATGTGTCTGACATTAAAACTTCTGATCCTCTTTGTTTTGCTTTCAGCAACATGCTGATCCTATTTCTCTTTATTTTTCCCTTTTTCTCTTTTATTTTATTATTAGTACTATTTTTATTAATATAAAAAAGACTAAGAAGATTTTCTTGAGAAAATTTACTTCTTCTCTTACCCAAAAAAAAACCAATCTATTTTACATTTCAATTCTTGTACATTACTTCAATATGGTTGTAATAGATAATTAGGACTTTAATTTGTACCCCCATCCCTAAATGATGTAATAGCGTAGGACTTTATATTTCTGCAATTTATCGCTTTCAAATATAAATGCTAGTAATTAGGGTGTGTATGGCAAGACATGAAATCAACAAATAGATAACCTTTAAATGCAAGACAAAATATATGCAATCAAACACACTTGCACCTTAGCACCTCTAGGGTAATCTCACTTTGTTGCCTTTCGGGAAATAGTCATGTCCCTCGAATATGGGCGTTTTAGAAAAGACCCTGGATAAAAGATCGTAGTCCCTTGATGGCCCTCAATGTTGCCTTCGGTAAACGATCTAGTCCCTAAATGATATTGCTAAAACGTCCCATAGGTTGCTGTGATACGGTGGGAGAACTGACTATGGTTTTGCGTTTGTTTTCGCAAATGTTTCGGTTGAGCAAGTGTCGCCACCGACTTTTTATTTTATCCTAAGGAAAGGTTTAAAAAGCACAGCAAAAACCTTTGAGATTTTTTTCTTCTTGGGTTCGGGGAGTAGATTATAGAAAGGGAAGGTATTAGCACCCTTTCTATCCATGGTTATCCATGGGCTCTTAGGTACTTGCTTAGATCAACTTTCCTTGGTTTTCAATTGTTTGAAATGGTGCTTGGTGTGTGGTTTTGAAAACGTTTTGAAAAGATGCCTTGTATAGGCTACCCTTGTAACAATTCTTTACTCGAATGTTTTACAAGAGGTGTTTTGTCTTTTGAAAAGATGTTTCAAGGTTTTTGAAAGTTTGTTTTGAAAGTGTTTGTGAAGTGTGGTTTGAAAATAGGCAAGTGTTTTCTTTGCAAATTGACAAGTACTTAAGAGTTATCTACCCTAAAGTTTTCTCAAAGATTTTTGTTATGTTTTAAACCTTTTGACAATTTTGTTCCACCATTGCATTTGGTGGACAATCTTGTATTAGGAGGTGAAAGGGACGGGCGTGGGTCATCGTTTAGACCATAATTGCAATAGTGTTAAATGTCTTTGGGCAATTTTTCTTTGAAAGGGATTTGATCATTTTAGGCAACTTTTTTGAAAGCGTCATCGAGGGACTTATGATCATTTGATTGTTTGTTTTACCCAAAGAAACCTAACATACAATATGGCCCAATTTATTTGAAGGCAACAAAGTGGAATACCCTAGGGGTGCAAGTGTGAGATGTGTTGTCCATTTTCATGCTTGTTTATCTTGAGATTAGGTCAAACTATTTTGTTCGTTTTATTCGCATACAAACCCTAATTCTAGCATGGTATGTTTAGAAAGCATTAAAGTGCGAAATTTAAATTCCTACACTATTACAACACAATAATATGGGGAGGGGGGTACAAATGTTCAAAAGGGGGGATATTTAGACAAGAAATTAAATCTAGCTTATTACATCATTTTCTTTGAATATTTACAATACAAATAATTGCATAATTAAATGGAAATGAAATAAATATGCAAAATGTAAAAAGAATTTTTATGTGTATGAAAAAAAGTATTATTTATGTAAAATAAAAAGAGAAATAAAAAGGTATTATTTTTTGGAGTATTTTCATATTTAGGGCAAAACCCTAATTTTAATCAAAAGGGTATTAATTACTTAATATATATAATATTTACTATTTACATACAAAAAATAAAATAAAAATGAAGTATATTTGTAAAAATGTATTTTTTAGTGTTAAATATTAATAAAATGAAAATATGTATATTTTTAGTATTTTATCCTAAGTGTATTAATATATATATATATATATATATATATATATATATATATATATATATATATATATATATATATATATATATATATATATATATATATATATATATATATATATATATATATATATATATATATATATATATATATATATACTTTATATTATTTACAAAATACGTAATATATATATTAATTAATAATATTTAATATTAAATAAAAAAATTATTTTTTCTATAAAATATTTTCAGAAAGTAGAACAAAATAAAAGTGTATAAAAAATGTATTTGCACTATTTTAGTATTTTAAATAAAAAGTATATGTGTTTATTTATTTATGTACAAACTAAAAGAAAAATCAAATAAATACCTAAATAATTCAAAAATGGTGAGAAAAAATATTTTTATATTTTTAATATCATGAGAAAAAATAAATGAGTCAATTAAAAAAAGAAAAAGTCAAAAAACATTAAAAATAAACCAAATGGGCTCAGGGGGTTCAGAAGCAATTGTATGGTGCAAAAAGAAAAGTCAACACAAGCCCAGCCCATGAAGACCTTTCTTCAACCTCCAGGCTTCTGTTTGAACAAAAACACGCGCCACTTTCTTCCATTGCAAGGTCCTGATTCCTTGAGTTTTAGCAAAAACTTCCAACATCAAAACTGTTAAGCATCTTCCCACGAATTCACACATATAAAAAACATGTTTTAACTCTCAGAAATGAGAGAGAATTTCTTCTCTCCCAATTCTTAACCTAATTTTTGTTCAAAGTTCAGGCATCAAATTCTCTAAGCATAAATAATATAAATGAAATCTAATTATATGGGCATGTTCAGGGCAATGATTATGACATATTCTCTTCACAAACCTAAAGCTAACAATGCCTAATAAGAGAGATACGAATTCAAAAACTTACCTGTTCAGTTGAAGTTCTATCTGGAAATGGAGAAGCTCTCAGTGCAAGATAATGGTTGGTATAGCTTCCTTGATGTGTGGTGATGCTGTTCCAATATTTACTTTGCCTTGAGACACCTTGAATTGAGTTGTAGAACTTCAACTGCAAAATGAAAAAGTGAAAATGGTGGAACTTGTTAGAGGAATTACAGGTCGTGTTTCAAGTCATGGTTAGCTTGCATAGATGCTAGGGAATGTGTGTGAACTGGTTTGGGCAAGAAAGCTTGAGAGAAATGGGAGATGGCACTCAAACTGCAGGCCTGGCCCTGTTCTTGCAGTTTGAAGGTGATTCTGGGATTGGGAGTGTATGAGGGTTGTTAGGGTCGTATACTAGCTTGGTTGGGATGTCTTGGATGTGTTTTACCAGTTTTCTTAAGTGTTTGTAAGCTGATATGAGAGTTGGTTCAAGTTATGCAATGTTTCTTAGCACTTAAGCAAAAAAGGTCAAGTTGGTGTTTAGGCAGCTAGAGGCCCCCATAACATGCTGCATAACTCAGTCTTGATTAGTGTGATTAATCCCTAAACTTGTGCCAAAGAGATCTTAACTGTACTTCTTGGATTTTCAATTGGACATAAAGTTACCTTTTGCAAAAATGGAAGAAATGCTTTATCTATAAATGGATTAATCCTTTAGGCAATGCTTGAACTCATGAAACAAGGCCTTGGGACAAAGGTTTGGCATTAAATTTATGAGTGTAATTGTGATAAAAGGCCTGTAATCAAGTGGCATGCTGAGTTTTGAAAATGCATAGTGTTATGAACATGTAACTTGGCCTAATCAAAAGTGAGTTTTTGCTATATTGTGAAATTCGATTCTCCCTAACCATGAGATTGTTTGAGAAGTTCTTGGACATTTTGGAAAGCTTGGAATGTGTACCACAATCCATCTTTGAAATACAAATTGAAATTCCAAGTGGAAGTGTATGGAAAATGGCCTTGAAGTTGGGTAGAAAACCTTGTCAAAATAGGTTAAAATTTCACTAAGTTAAGAATGGTTTAGTGCCCTTATTCAAAAAATTGTAACTTGAGATACATGCCTCATTTGGGAAAACTTTGTGAATCAAAGTTGTAGATTATTCAACAAGCTACAACTTTCATGTTTTTACTTTTGTTTGAATCCAAATGGAACTTGGTGAGAAAGTGGGGCAAAGTTGGGAAAAAATTAGGGTTTTTCATAACTTAGAAAAATTCTAAGTTATGAAAAATTCTAATTTCTAACCCTAATTTGCATTTTGTGATTTCTTGGTGAACAAGTTTCATGATTTGGCATGTTTTGATGAAAAATGAATCTTGGCTCTTGATTTTGACCAAAAAAGTCAAAGTTTGACTTTTCAGTATACAGTCAAAATTGATCAATTGACTGGGGAATTCAACTGTCAATCTTGTGTACTAGGGATCTTTTGAGTTTGTTGAGCATGTCAAGATAATTCCATGGGGTCCTTGAGTCCATATGTGAGCTTGGTTTGCCATTGGCTAGGTCAAACAGTCAAACATTGCCTTTGTGCAGTCAAAACCCTAAAAATGACCATTTTGCCCTTTTAGTGATCTGATCAAATTTCTTGTGGAATTGTGATCCAAACTTGATCAAATGGTTCATAGGAGTTCATAATGTTGATGTGGGTCAATTTTCATGAGGTTTGACTGTCAATTGGCCACAGTTGACCTTTTCCCCAATACAGCTGATTTCTAGGTCAACTGTCCAATTGACTGGGCAAAACTTGGAATCAAGACTTGAAACTTGGTATGGATAAACTTGGGAGTCCAATATGAAGCATGAAAGTCATCTTAGGCATTTTAGGTCAAAACATCTTTGTGCAAACACAAACCCTAATTTGGGTCAACAGTGCAAGGAGAAGTCTTGAGCAGATGAAACCCTAACTGGATCTTGATCTCCAAGGGCTTTGTGATGAGAAATCATTAAGAAATGGGAGGGAAAATTTTGGGGTACAACAGTTGCCCCTGTTCAATCTTCTTGAATCCGAAGAGTTAGATTGGCAAGCTTGCCTTTCGTGACTCGAGGGTAAAAGGAGATTGGACACTAGAGTGCCCGGAAATTTGCACTTGTCAAAGCAATGAATGCGGGAATGGGCTTAGAGATGGCCATTTGGAGATGGGCTTAGAGATGCCATCTTGAGGGGTGACAGTAATTTGTCGGGGATGGGCTTAGAGATGCCATCTGGAATGAGTATCAGGAAGGGGTCCATGCTTGGGACCATCTCTGAATTGGGGGTCTGAACAAGCAATAGATTGACATCCGTTGTTGGGAGGAATCCGTAAACTGTTTTCAGAAATCTTGGAGTTGAATAAGCGATAGAGCCGCATCCGTTGTTGGGAAGCGTCCGTAAACTGTTTTCAAAGGTGCATCTGAACAAGTGATAGATTAACATCCGTTGTTGGGAAGAATCCATAGACTGTTTTCAGAAGTCTTGAGAAGAAACTGAACAAGCGATAGGTTAACATCCGTTACTTGGAGAACCCATAAACTGTTTTCAGAAATCTTGGAGTTGAATAAGCGATAGAGCAGCATCCGTTGTTGGGAAGCGTCCGTAAACTGTTTTCAAAGGTTGCATCTGAATAAGTGATAGATTAACATCCGTTGTTGGGAAGAATCTATAGACTGTTTTCAGAAGTCTGGAGAAGAAACTGAACAAGCGACAGGTTAACGTCCGTTACTTGGAGAACCCGTGAACTGTTTTCAGAAATCTTGGAGTTGAATAAGCGATAGAGCAGCATCCGTTGTTGGGAAGCGTCCGTAAACTGTTTTCAAAGGTTGCATCTGAATAAGTGATAGATTAACATCCGTTGTTGGGAAGAATCTATAGACTGTTTTCAGAAGTCTGGAGAAGAAACTGAACAAGCGACAGGTTAACGTCCGTTACTTGGAGAACCCGTGAACTGTTTTCAGAAATCTTGGATTTGAATAGGAACTGGTATAGGGTTGCTTGATGATGAGTCCGTGTAAAACTGCATCTGAAACTGTTAAGGATAGCTTTTTATTCTTATCCTGAAAAGGACAAAATGTTAGCTAGACACAAAAATTATGTTGCATGAAATTTATGATGCAGTATATGTTATATCAATGAATGCGCATGTAAGCTGATGAGCTGTCTTGCTGGGGATAGATGAATCCTGGATGGCCGAAGATAAAAGTATCCTGACTGCTGCCGGGAAGAATAATTCTCTGGCTGCTGCTGTGGAATAAGGAGCTTGGGTTTGTATACCAATCCTCTGGGGAATTCCTGATGACTTCTACTGGGGAGTACCAAACTAATAGACTCATGCTGGGGAGGTAAGATTGAGAATCTTCAGCTCGGTGGGAAGTAACTCTGGCGACTTCACTGGGGAACTCAAGATTTGCCCTCCCAAAACTCTGTGGGGAGAAGGTTCAATGGTCTGGCTCCGCTGGGGATTGATAATTTGAAGCTTTAGGTCGGCTGGGGACACTGAAACTTAAACTCTGAGGGGAATTGAATTCCGGAGGATTCTCTGGCTGGGGGTTTGCAAAGATAAGTTACTGCTGGGGAATTTTGATGAACTCCGCTGGGGATAGGAAGAATTTTAGCGAGCGCGATCTTCCGTGATTGTTAGCTGAGGATAACCCAGTTATAAGCCCTTGTGAGGAATAACTTTGAATAAAACTCGGGAGAGACGTCCGTACTCCGTAGGGGATAAGCTACTAGAATCTACTGGGGATAAGCTTCAAGACTTGTTGGAGGAAAATGGATTCCAAATCTCCTGGGAGTTTCCTCTGAAAGGGTATCAAGATATCCAACCGCACCTTTTGACCTATCAGTAATCCTCTTTCTTGATTCGTAAGGAAATGATTATGTTCAAATGCATATGCCTATTTAACAAAACATTGGACGTTTCTCAAAATAAAACAAACAGTGCAAGAGAAAAGAAAAGGAAATGACACAAATTTCTGGGAAAAGTATTTGTATTGATTTTCTATGAGTATATTTGTACAAAGGAGACAATCATCCTAGTAAGAGGATTTTGTCGTAAATATTTGAAAGATTTATACAAAATAAAGATGGCTATGTGAAATAATTCCATGGGATTCCATTCCGCTATAGCTTTCACAACTCTGAATATCTGTCCATTCAATGCTTCGCTTGACGATGACTGGATTGATCAGAAGCCTGGAACCGGTTGATGAAGAGATTGTCCTTGAAGTGATCCGACGAGACATAGTCATACGCTTTAATTCCCTAACTTTTTCCTGAATCGCCCTTTCGGGTTTTCGATCCACCGGGAAACCCCTTTTTGCCCAAGCCGCCCTTTCGGGTTTTCAACTTGCCGGGTGTACAGATTTTTTTAAAATTTTTATCCCTAACTTTTGCCTGAACCGCCCTTTCGGGTTTTCGGTTCACCGGGATACCCATTTTTGCCCAAGTCGCCCTTTCGGGTTTTCAACTTGCCGGGTTATTTTATGCGTAGTATCTTTTGACTATGTCTGCGTTCGCAGGGTGCGGCAAATCGTCGCCGTCCATGGTGGTCAGAATCATTGCACCACCAGAAAATATGCTCTTGATCACAAATGGTCCTTCATATGTAGGAGTCCATTTGCCCCTGGGATCACTTTGCGGCAAGATAATCCGCTTGATTACGAGATCTCCGACTTGATACACTTGACGTCTGACTTTCTTATTGAAGGCCTTGATCATCCGCTTTTGATACGTATGACCATGGCATATAGCAGCAAGTCGCTTTTCCTCGATCAGATTGAGTTGATCAAGTCGGGTCTGCATCCAATCATCTTCATTCAAACCTGCATCCTTCATAATCCTTAGAGAGGGGATCTGGACTTCCATAGGCAAAACAGCTTCCATGCCATAAACCAAGGAAAATGGGGTTGCCCCAGTTGAAGTACGTGTCGTCGTACGGTATCCATGTAGAGCAAACGGTAACATCTCATGCCAGTCTTTGTAAGTGACTGTCATTTTCTGAATGATCTTCTTAATGTTTTTGTTCGCAGCTTCAACAACATCGTTCATCTTCGGCCGATAGGGAGATGAATTGTGATGATAAATCTTGAACTGTTCGCACAAAGCGGTGATCATTGTGTTATTCAGATTTGTACCGTTGTCTGTGATGATACTGTTTGGAACACCATACCGACATATGAGATTTTGCTTGATAAAGCGGGCAACCACATTTTTAGTAACAGAGGCGAAGGAAGCTGCTTCGACCCATTTGGTGAAATAGTCAATGGCAACCAGGATGAAGCGATGTCCGTTGGAAGCCGTGGGCTTGATCTCTCCAATCATATCAATGCCCCACATTGCAAAGGGCCACGGAGCAGTCAGAACATTGAGAGGGACCGGAGGGATATGAACTTTGTCAGCATAGACTTGACACTTGTGGCAAGTACGGGAATGTTGATGGCAGTCAGCTTCCATGGTAGACCAGTAATAGCCTGCCCTTAGGATCTTCTTAGCCATTGTATGCCCTCTCAAGTGAGTTCCAAATGTGCCGCTGTGTATATCAGTCATGATCAACTCTGCTTCAGCTTTATCTACACATCGGAGTAATACACAATCATGGTTTCATTTATAAAGGATGCCGTTGCTCAGGAAGAACTTAGCAGCGAACTTCCTTAAGAACTTCTTGTCGTTTACGGAAGCTCCTTCAGGATAATCTCTGGTCTCGAGATACCTTTTGATTTCATGGAACCAGGGTTGTTCCACTACTTCTTCGGTATTAATCTCGTGACAATGCGCAGGTTCATCCATTCGCTCGATGGTGATTTGGGGAGCCTCGTTATCCCAATTGAGTTTAAACATGGAGGACATTGTGGCTAGAGCATCTGCTAGCTGATTCTCTTCTCGCGGGAAATGCTCGAAGGTAATTTGCTCGAAATGAGGCAACAATGTCAGGACATGTTCTTTGTATGGGATAAGATTAGGATGCTTGGTATCCCACTCTCCTTTGATTTGACTGATAACCAAGGCCGAGTCCCCAAATACGATCAAAGATTTGATCCCCAAGTCTATAGCAGCCTTGAGACCAAAGATGCAAGCTTCATATTCGACCATGTTGTTTGTGCAGCTGAAGCAAAGTCGGGCCGTGAAAGGTGTGTGACAACCTTCCGGAGAAATGAGTACCGCGCCGATACCGTTTCCAAGTGCATTTAAAGCACCATCAAAGTACAGGGTCCATCGGGATCCCTTTTCGGGTCCGTCATACGGTCCGTTACCTTCAATGTTGTCCAAATTCATGATGTCCTCGTCTGGGAAGTCAAATCTCATGGGTTGATAGTCTTCGATAGCTTGATGAGCCAGATGGTCAGCTAGTACACTCCCTTTTATAGCTTTTTGGGTGGTGTACTGGATGTCATACTCAGTTAAGATCATTTGCCATCTGGCTATCCTTCCAGATAGAACAGGCTTTTCGAAGATATACTTAATAGGATCCATTTTGGAAATCAACAAGGTGGTATGAGTCAACATATACTGTCTTAGTCGGCGAGCAACCCATACCAAAGCGCAACAAGTTTTCTCGAGCAGTGAGTAGCGAGTCTCACAGTCGGTAAACTTTTTGCTAAGGTAATAAATAGCATGCTCTTTTCGACCAGACTCGTCATGCTGGCCCAAAACACACCCCATTGAGTTATCCAAGACGGTTAAATACATGATCAATGGTCTTCCTTCGACGGGTGGCATCAGAATGGGAGGTTCTAGCAAATATTCCTTGATTCTATCAAAAGCAGTTTGACAATCGTCGTTCCACTCGACTACCTGATCTTTTTTCAAAAGTTTGAAAATTGGCTCACAGGTGGAAGTCAGATGAGAGATGAATCTGGCAATATAGTTCAAGCGCCCCAAGAATCCTCTAACCTCCTTCTCAGTGCGGGGAGCAGGCATCTCTTGTATTGCTTTTACTTTTGCCGGATCGACTTCAATGCCTTTGTTGCTTACAATGAATCCCAGGAGTTTACCAGACCTAACTCCAAAAATGCATTTACTTGGATTCAACCTGAGCTTGTATTCTTTTAACCTGGCGAACAGCTTCTCCAGATGTTCAAGGTGCTCTTCCTCTGTTTGTGACCGAGCTATCATATCGTCTACGTAAACTTCAATCTCATGATGTATCATATCATGAAATAAAGCTACCATGGCGCGTTGATAAGTTGCCCCTGCGTTCTTCAGCCCGAACGGCATCACCTTGTAACAGAAAGTGCCCCATTGTGTGACAAAAGTTGTTTTCTCCATATCCTCGGGGGCCATTTTGATTTGATTGTAGCCCGAGAATCCATCCATGAAGGAAAACACTTTATGCTGAGCTGTATTGTCAATCAAGATGTCAATATGAGGTAGCGGGAAATCATCTTTAGGGCTGGCCCTATTCAAATCCCGGTAGTCCACACACATCCTGACTTTTCCATCTTTCTTAGGTACTGGCACAATGTTAGCGACCCATTGAGGATAGGACGTAACAGCCAGAAAGCCAGCATCGAATTGCTTCATTACTTCTGCTTTGATCTTTTCGGACATGTCAGGCCTCATTCGGCGAACTTTTTGCTTGATCGGTGGACAATCCTCTCTTGTGGGGAGACGGTGAACCACGATGTCTGTGTCTAAACCCGACATGTCTTCATAAGACAAAGTGAAGATCTCAACATACTCATTCAACACTTGTACCAGGCGCTCCTTGACTCTCGGTTCCAGATTGGCACCCACTTGCACCTCCTTCCGGTCCTCCTCGGTCCCTAAGTTGACAGTTTCTAATGACTCTTCATGCGGTAAGATGGCCCTTTCCTCTTGTTGCAGAAGTCTGGCTAGTTCCCCGGGTACTTCACAACCTTCGTCATCTTCATACTCGGCTAGATTGACCAGATCTTCAGAGTTATTGAAAGATATAGCAGAATAGTCACCCATGGAATCCGGAGTGGATGGGTACCTGCATTGGTGAGTGTGGGTGGGTGTAAGGGATATCCATCCTTAAACAAAAAATGCAAAAGGAAAGAAAATGAACATAAGCAGTTTATCAAATGAAAAACGTCCAATGAATCATTAAACATGGCATATGGATATGAAAAATAATCAAAACCCTTACAAGTGGACCTACATGCCCCGGGCAAGGCATGAGGTGAAAAGATAGTGTACGGATTGTTTGAAAGCAAATATTACAGACCAAATAAGAAACGTTTAACAGATAAATTACTGATGAATAAAAGTGATGGGGACAAAGTCTTTTGCCTCCCAGTTGCTCAATCCTCCCTTGAAAGTTGGATAGATCCACTCTTCGATGATGCTCTCCTTGTCTTCATCCTCCAAAGCGTTGATTCCGTAAGGAGAAATTTTGACTGGCGCCCTTTCAATTTTCGAACGGCGTATAGCTTTCTGGCCTGCGGCAGTGAACCCTAATCCAAATTTGTCAGTCTTATGTGGAATGTCCGGTAACTGCCCCCATGCTGAATTCTTCCCTTACTTTATTGCGGCCCTTGCATCCTCCAGAGATGCCATCCTGGCCATCTGTCTCAGTGCCTCAGCTGCCAGCTTTGCTACTGCTATGTCAGGAAAGACCTCTTCGAAATGTTTAAACGGTGTCTCAATGAACTCTCCTTCAACCTCCAATACCGGAAAGAATTTAAGTGGCTAATCATGTACTCTTCTTCGCCATGGACAGTGATGATCTTTCCCTTGACAGAATACTTCAACATCTGATGCAAGGAGGAGGTGACTGCCCCAGCATGGTGTATCCAAGGCCTACCCAGCAAGCAAGAGTACGATGGACGGATGTCCATCACAGAGAAAGTAGATTTAAACACCTCAGTGCCT
Source organism: Vicia faba (assembly GCA_948472305.1). Classification (NCBI taxonomy): domain Eukaryota; kingdom Viridiplantae; phylum Streptophyta; class Magnoliopsida; order Fabales; family Fabaceae; genus Vicia; species Vicia faba. Next base: position 1,472,942,086 of record OX451739.1, on the reverse strand, counting down.
ATCTTGATGGGAATTTCAACCTCTCCATGGGCCATTATCTTCGAACCATCGAAAGCTCTGACAACAATATCACTCGGCTTCAATTCTAACCCTTCATAATCTAGTCGGTCCAAGGCCTTTTTAGGCAATACATTCAGCGACGAACCAGTGTCGACCAAGACGTGTGCGAGAGTAGTTCCGCGACACTCGATTGAAATGTGCAAAGCATCATTGTGATTTCTGCCTTTAGGAGTTAGGTCGGCGTCAGAAAAACCTAATCCATTGTCCGCAGTCAGGCTAGCCACGCAATTTTGAAATTGATCCGCAGAGGTTTCCTGGGGCACATGGGCTGCCTTCAGGAATTTTATCAGAGCTTTAGCGTGTGCTTCCGAGCAAAGTAGTAGTGCCAGCATGGAGATCTTGGAGGGGGTTTGCCCCAGTTGTTCTACCACATCGTAATCACTTCTTTTGATTATCCTCAAAATCTCATCCATTTCCTTCTTGGAGGTTTCCGGGATAACCAAGGGTTGAGCCCTCATCCTGACAGGCTCATCTTGGATTCCCTTACCTTTGTCAGCAGCGGTATGAGAGATAGTACTAGGAACAACAACGTCTTCAATCAAAGGAGTCCCAGCAGAAAGTTTTATTGGTGCAGGGACGACCTTGTCGGCTGATGAGGGTCCAAAGACTGCTCTTGGAGGGGCAATCTCTGGAGAAAATATTCTCCCGCTCCTGGTGATTTTGCTAGTGCCTGCAATGTTACTAATGCTGGCTTCATCATCATCCGAACTCTCTTCAATTACTTCGATTTGCTTGATACCATGGTAGTAGACGTCACCGCCATAGTTCCAAGGTATCGACTTCTCAGAAACATAGGGAACAAGCCCTGGCATTGTTATCTTCAACGGAACAGATTTCGTAGCTGATGTAATCTTAACAGGCTTTTTGATAGCCTTGGAAAGATTGACGTGAATGGTTATGATTGAGACATCTTCAGTATGAACTGGAACAGCAGAAACTTTTTCAAACAAAATTTGTCGACTATCCATAAGGCCTTGGATGCCTTTCTTCAGTAACGGACAATCAAACGGCAGAGAGTAACAACAATAGCAGTCTTCCTTACATCCTGGGAAGATCCCGACCCTCAACAGGTTCAACTTAATGGTTAGCAGTGGAGTAGTCAGATCACTGACATCAGCAACATACAAATCTTCTTCAATGGCATTGATATTTCGGCCGTGCTTCGGCATGGGTGCAAATATCACATTAGGCTTCTCTGGAGCGTCAAACTCCACCTCCTTAGCTTCTATCAGGTCTTGGATTTTATGCTTGAGTGCCCAACAATCATTGGTGTCGTGTCCAACACTGTCTGAATGGTAGGCGCATTTAGCATTAGCATGATAATACGGAGAGGACGTGTTCACATTCTTTGGTGCCTCCTTGATGGTGGCGAGATTCAACTTCAATAGATGGGGAATCACTTGTGCTGGAGTCATATTAATACGGGTGAACTGCCGTTGTGGCCGTTCCACCCGTTGCTGATTTGGTCTGGATTGGTTATAGCGAGGCTGCTCACTCGGAGTGTTTTGAATCATCACGGCCCCCACAGTTGGCCGACGCTCCGTCTTCCCTGCTCTTCTCTGAGAATATACCACAGCTGTTTCCTTCTTAAAAGGCTTCTTCTCAACACTTGCAGCAACACCCTTCTGAATCTTTCCTGACTTGATGCC